>JAEAOA010002355.1:25000-625000 GCA_016746295.1 Potamilus streckersoni | reverse complement strand
ATGTTTGGACAGAAGTGGTGAATTATGTACAGTTGGATATTTTATGGTAGTGTATTAAAAAAATCATTACAATTTATGAATCGGCAGCATAAGCTTGACATCCTTGATACTGATGGTGTATACTATTATTTTGCTTCACAATTCCTGATATTATACTCTTCATGATGTAATAATTCTATAAATTGCCACTTTCATCTATTATTTTTCATATCATTTCATGGAATTGTGACAAATTTACATTCAACAACAGGATCAGTTTTGATTGCATCCTTATTTTAATCTTGACATTTAGACAACTATATTTACTCTGCACTATATAGCCAGCATTGTTCTGATGTGCCATCAAATCACATATACATACATGTACACTGGTTCTTGGCTATGAAACATTGATTACATACATACATACATACATACATACATACATACATACATACATACATACATACATACATACATACATACATACATACATACATACATACATACATACATGTTATGAATAAATTTGTACAAAAACACGAATCATCAGATTACCAGTTAATATTTGTAAATCAGCAGATGGTGAATTTGTCCCTCTTTCCACATTATCAGTGTTTGCATGGAACCCTGAAAAGTACTTAAATTTTGATTCATAATTGAAAAGTAATTTAAAAATTGTTTCTACCTTGAAAAGCACTTGTAAATAAGCCTTGTTCCTTGAAAAATATCAAATCAGTTGACAAGTGAATGTATTGAAAGTTTCTTTTCATACATTACATCAATTAATCAAAATAATTCTGTTTGCTAAATGGTGGTTTACAACACATGACCAATTAGATATTTATAATTTCACATGGACCTGATTATAGTGAGCATTAAAAAGTGTGTGAATCTTTTCTACCAATCAGTTTTCTTCATCTTATTATTTTATGTGGCAGCAGTACATCTTTATGCTTTAAATCATGGTGAATCAGCTGTTCAAACTTGAAAAACAAAAGATAATAAAAAATATAAACAGAAATGGTTACAATTTTGTTCTTTTTGTACATCTGAGCTTCTCATTTTTGGTGTCTGATCTAAAATTTGGAAGTCTAGTGGAAGCCTGTTGTTGACCTTTTCAGCATTGTGGCCAAACATTTTGTTAATAAATTACGGCCCTATGCCAGTTAATGTCTACATGTAAATGTACCAGTAAAATTTTGATGAGCAATCACACGACAGCAGATATAAGTTATTCCAGTAATTGATTTTGTCTGCTGCAGACAGTTTCAGGTACACATAAATTATGCAAATCACTATATATTAGGTTGGCTGATGTGTTTTTTTTTAAAACGTGTCGTAGAGAGTAGGTGGGGGTTGTACAGTCTCCATTAACTTTAATTGCTGCTGATTATTCAGGAGGCTGCATTCACACCTGCCAAAGGATAAACATGTGGCATTGAGAATATGGAAGATTTATCTGGGTATTTTTTTGCGAGAGCTTACCCATTTCACTTGAAGCAAAATGCCTGGAAAGTGTTTAGTTCAACCCCAGTAAATGTTAGAAACAAGAATACAAGACCTGGTAATGAATTTCCCATGTATTTGAAATTAAAATTACACCATTTTCACTAATCCTTTGTATGGCCATTGATAAATATACCTAGAGTGCACTTAGCATCTGGGTCCATGAAAAAATTCAATAAAGTCCTTGAATATTGTCACACTAAATTAGGTGCATCAACCCTAATTATCTGTAGTGGTATATTTTTTATTGTATTTAAAAGAATAAAGTTATGTGAATGGCTGAAAAAATTAATTACTAACAACTCGGGGATGAATCATCTGCTCAAAATAGGGATAAACATACCCTGGAAGGTTCCATGGAAATTCAATCTGCTCAACAACCACACTTGCAGGTGTTTCCTCCTTGCTTAGACATGTGTCCTGTTCACATCAGGCTCTTCAGGAGAACATTGCATAGAAAGGAGTTTCAACCTTAAATCATAGAGAAAATATCATGAGCAAGCAGACCTACTTTGAAAGCTAATTGCAAAGGAAGGTGGTGGATATACATGGACTGGTTCAAAGATAATAATAATATTGTCCCTTTCAATTCTTTGATCTCTCAGTTGTCTAACTTTTGTCTGTGTTTTTCTTTGAGGAGGAAAGGTTACTCTTTAATTGGTAGAACAAATATTGGTCACAACAAAGATATTTTTGGCTTGCTTTGACCTGAAAAGGTCTAAATCATTTACTTTGTTTCCAAAATGTAGTCTTTGATGATTTTGTTGATGTGTTTTGACTAATGGCTCAACTCTGAGAAGCTTGAACCTTTAGGCAGATCTTTCTAATTATAGCACTTGCCTCAGTATGCAGGTTTAGTGAGTTGTACACCCTTTCAGTGGACCTAAACTGTCTTTATTTCACATTGGTGTTATTGATAAAACAAGGTTTCATAGTCAAGAACCAGTTAATATCTTTGGGCAATTAAATGTAGTTATCCAAGATCTCTTTGTTGACATGTCAAGAGAAAACAGCTAAGCAAGACCTCAGGTCCTTGTTATCAAAGTTTGTTTCAAAACACCTGGAGAAGGGATGTGTGTTCCAAAGACATGTAATGTCTGAATGCTCATGCATTTCCTCCATCTTGTATCTGTTCTTGTAATGTTTATGTGATAGAGAATTATGTTTCTCTGTGCTGCTTAACCAGTTACATGACTAGTAAACCCACAAACATTGCTTTACCAAAGCAAGTATCTTCACTGATGACTGTTTCTTCCTTTTGTCTGTGTGATATGTAAACATGACTTGACCATATAAATGTTTATCATTCTGGAATTTTTTTGGGAGGTTGTGCAACTTATATTCCTAACATTAATATGATCAGTGTTCCTGGAGAAACACAATTTACTTTAAACTGCTTTCAGAAATTCCCGTTTTGGTGAACAGTGTTTCCCCATGACAAAAACAGAGCACTTAATGATCACTATTTATGATTTCTTGTTTCTGTAACTTGGTAGTTATTGTATGTTCAGTATTGTCAGATTTTTCTGTAAGTTATGTCTGTTTTCTCAGATTTTTATTTTATTCATTTTAAATCTTTCTCTGCTTCAGGTACAATGATCCAAATGCTATGGTCATCATCTATTTTGCTTCAAGTACAATGAACAAAATGTCATGGTCCTCATCTATTTTGTTTCAATTACAATGAACCAAATGATATGGTTCTCATCTATTTTGCTTCAAGTACAATGAACAAAATGTCATGGTCCTCATCTATTTTGCTTCAATTACAATGAACCAAATGATATGGTTCTCATCTATTTTGCTTCAAGTACAATGAACAAAATGTCACGGTCCTCATCTATTTTGCTTCAATTACAATGAACCAAATGATATGGTTCTCATCTATTTTGCTTCAAGTACAATGAACAAAATGTCATGGTCCTCATTTATTTTGCTTCAAGTACAATGAACAAAATGTCATGATCCTCATCTATTTTGCTTCAAGTACAATGAACAAAATGTCATTGTCCTCATCTATTTTGCTTCAAGTACAATGAACAAAATGTCATGGTCCTCATCTATTTTGCTTCAATTACAATGAACCAAATGATATGGTTCTCATCTATTTTGCTTCAAGTACAATGAACAAAATGTCATGGTCCTCATCTATTTTGCTTCAATTACAATGAACCAAATGATATGGTTCTCATCTATTTTGCTTCAAGTACAATGAACAAAATGTCACGGTCCTCATCTATTTTGCTTCAATTACAATGAACCAAATGATATGGTTCTCATCTATTTTGCTTCAAGTACAATGAACAAAATGTCATGGTCCTCATTTATTTTGCTTCAAGTACAATGAACAAAATGTCATGGTCCTCATCTATTTTGCTTCAAGTACAATGAACAAAATGTCATTGTCCTCATCTATTTTGCTTCAAGTACAATGAACAAAATGTCATGGTTCTCATCTATTTTGCTTCAAGTACAATGAACAAAATGTCCTGGTCCTCATCTATTTTGCTTCAAGTACAATGAACAAAATGTCATGGTCCTCATCTATTTTGCTTCAAGTACAATGAACAAAATGTCATGGTCCTCATCTATTTTGCTTCAAGTACAATGAACAAAATGTCATGGTCCTCATCTATTTTGCTTCAAGTACAATGAACAAAATGTCATGGTCCTCATCTATTTTGCTTCAAGTACAATGAACAAAATGTCATGGTCCTTATCTATTTTGCTTCAAGTACAATGAACAAAATGTCATGGTCCTCATCTATTTTGCTTCAAGTACAATGAACAAAATGTCATGGTCCTTATCTATTTTGCTTCAAGTACAATGAACAAAATGTCATGTTTCTCATCTATTTTGCTTCAAGTACAATGAACCAAATTATATGGTCCTCATCTATTTTGCTTCAAGTACAAAGAACCAAATGTCATGGTCCTCATCTATTTTGCTTCAAGTACAATGAACCAAATGTCATGGTCCTCATCTATTTTGCTTCAAGTACAACAAACCAAATGATATTGTCATCATCTATTTTGCTTCAAGTACAATGAACAAAATGTTATGGTCCTCATCTATTTTGCTTCAGGTACAATGAACCAAATGTCATGGTCCTCATTTATTTTGTATAATGTGTATCATCAACATTTGCATGTTAGCAGTCTAGAGTCCATATTTTGATCCAGAGTTAGTCAAACTTGGAATATGGCTTTGTATCTTCAAAATTTTGGATGAGTTTGATGATGAGCATGATTGATTTGTATTAATTAGGTGATGTTGCATCTGATTGGTTAATATTGTAACCAACCAGATCATATCTCTAGTCCAATTTTGATCAGACTAAGAATGTATGATTATTATGATCTTTGACAAGTTTGAGAATGGGCAATAATAATAATAATAATAATAATAATAATAATAATAATAATAATAATAATAATAATAATAATAATGATGATGATAATAATAATAATAATAATAATGATAATAATTATAATAATTATAATAATGCTGATAACAAAGACTTTATTTAATGAGGATAACTCAGTTAGTTACAAAACAGAACTAATTTACTTTGAGGCACTAAAAGACATAAGTATAGATTATAGCAGCACAATCAATCACTAACCTTCTCACACATCCATACATTAGTCATGTACATAGATATTACAAATCAAAACTAGTTATCTATATATGCAAATTGTAACACCTTAACATATGAAATTACTGTCATTGTTCACTTGCTAAACTCTTGCATAACACATACTGACATACACTTGTGTAGAAAAAGTAGCTGCAGGAGATGGATAGGTCATGTGGTATTAATTAAGATTTGGATTTCTTTCATTTATTATACCCATGCTGGCATGCTACTAGAGTTTTCATTTCTTTTGGGATATTATTCCATGACATAGCCCCAAAGTATTGAAAACCATTTTAAAATAATTCTTTCTTTCATTTTGGAATTGTGACCCAATGTCACAGTTGTTGGGTGTCCTCAGAGGATTGCAAAGTGTCATTAGAGGAACTCAGATCATAAGCCTGAGGGTTGGGAGGTTCTGTTGTTTGTCCATTTAGGGTCATAGCAAAACAAGCTTGGGAACTACTGATAAATAGGAACTGAATTGTCTGTACACTATTTGTGATATTGTATTTTTGTGTGCAGGTTGATGCATCACAGTTGAGTGGCATGAATCAGTCCCTGGTGGTGTCAACAGACTGGGATGGAGGTGCATGGTACGATCCTATCCCAGGGGACATGCTGCGTACACCCCACACCTGTCCACAGGTACATAATAATACAAGTGTAACCTTAATTTTTTGGTTTTATTAGTAAGAAACAGAATATCAGTGATCTCAAAAGCAGTCAGGTTAGAAACCTTCTTTCACAGCAAATTTAACATTGTCAAGATCAAATTTTAAATATTTGTTACATTGTTGGTTTGTCCCAGTTTTATGCAATTAAGACTGAGCCAGCTACTTCAAATTATAATGAGATGGCTGTTAATTGGGTCTAGTCATAATGATGAGCTATGTATCTGTTCTCTAAGAAAGTCTCCTTAGGTCTAATTACAAAGTAGCATAGTCTTTTGGTTAGCCTCTGATTTATTCACAAAAGAAAATTGATTTACAATGGTTTCTTGATGGTAGAGTTGGATATTTATCTTTTGTGAGCAAATTTTACTGGACATGTGATCACTTTTCTGTCCATTATGTCATATTTACAATGTTTATTTAATAATTCTTAGTGGCAGAAATGACAGAACAAGATTTTGGACATTTTTGTACATATATTTCTTTAATCATTTAGAAAACTTGGTGATTCAAACTCTAAACATAGCCACAAAAGTGCAAAAAACTGGAAATATCCCAGATGTTTTTGAAGATTTTCCAATATGTATTCTATATACATGTATTATGGACAAATCACATGCATAAACTGATCTAAAAATATCACATGCATGCATATTTTTGATTCCTCATGAAGCTAGAACTCAAATATAAAAATGTATGCATTCCATTTTATGAGTTACAGTACTCTACTTGAAATAATTATTGTTCTGAATTAATTAAGAGATGTGACTTTGCGCAGCTTTCTGTATCTTATTCTAAAATCAAGTTATCTTGCAGTGTTCATAATTCATGAATATATTATAAATTTTAATCAAGTGATTTATCTAAGATATTTTTGCCTATCACATAATTAAACTAAGAAAGAATTCTTTGCTGACTAAACATTTGTATTTGTTTGTTGCACATATTCATTTGTTTTTATGTGACATAAGTAAATCTAAAAAATGTTATGAAGAGTTATGATTATTTGCTAATACTAATATGACCAAGTGCAACCGCTGCTGCAAAGGTCAGACACCTGGAAAATATCTTTTAATTTCAATCAGATATATGATTTTATCATGTTAACTTCAGGAGTTAATTTCTTCTAGCTGCTGAATCCCGGATAGACAACACAAATATTTGTCTTTTAGATCTATATACCATGTAGAATATGGAAGTGGTATGTATGGGAAGAGACTTTCCCCAAGGTATAATTTTATTTACATTTTCCCCCTCCATGCCATTACTAGATGGTTACTCAATGCTGGTTTCATTTTGGATTTTTGGTGTTTTATGGTACAGCCACATAAGTAGGTTATGTAGTGTTGAGGTATTTGGACTAGAGTGCCTTGTCCAAGGATGCACCAGGGTAGTGAAGCCAAGCTGATCCAATATTAAAATTCTAACCCATTTCAGCCTGGCATTCCAACTGCCAGAATCTGTTTGATTGATACCCCAATCCCAGGTATACACCTGCAAAGTTGGTATAACCATTATATGCTTGCTTATAAGTCTAGTCAAGTTGCAGACAACAAAGTTTATGTTGTTTATTCTACTGATTACTATTAAAATGCTGCATCCAGATATTTTGGCACATTATGTGACAGCAGATCTGCGACTCATCTTATTAACAAAAGTATATATAGCATGTCATTAATTTTCTTTGCTTTAAAAATTAATAATTCCAATTTTTATGATTTGAGTGCATTTTCTACGTTTTCTACATTTTGATTTGATGTAAATGGTCACATGATACTGATCAGGATTTCTTGTTACATATTGATAAATTCTGTGGGCTGCTTTTGATTCACAGTGTCCAGATCATTTGAGTTTTATCTATATTACACCCTAATAATAACAACAAGCTCCCACCCACCTACTCCTTTTATTTCTGATCAAAATGACAAGCAACAGGTTAAAATTGACCATTAGAAGTTAAATCAATGTAATTGCACAGACCTTCCTGCACTCCAACACTCACCCCTTTTGCTGAAGAAGGCATATGGCTGTCTTTAGAAGCCAAGTTTAGAAAATTATTGCGTTTCACCTCAACAAAATGTTAGAGTAGTGGTTATAACAGGTGAGGGTCATGAGCTTCTATTCTGTAAAATGTTACTACGTAAATTTATGCAACATTTTTATCATTTTATGCTAGGTACTTTTTTTAAATTTTGGCAAACTTTTCAGCCTTGTATGTTTATGTGTTTTGTTATTCCAAAATAAACAATCCATTAAATAATAAGGAAGGGTTAAATGTATTTAAGTAATGGTCATATCCAGTTAAAAGATCATTTATTTTGTGTCACACACAGCCACAACTCGTCAGCAAAAGTAGAAGGGAAAAAAATATCCTCAGTCAGTTTACTTGTCCATCTGTCTCTTCATTGCCATATTTCCTTCCAAACTGTAGAAATACACACAACTGTGTTGTTATGTTGCACCATCAACTAGTTGATTATCTTCCCTAACTTGAGTTCATGTTGGATGGCTGCATCTTTTCATCAGTCATATGTGCATTATACAAAATGTTTAGGTGACATTATAAAATATTTTATGACAAAATCTTTTTATTCATAGCAAAAAGATTCATCATATGTATATGCCATATTTTGCACTGTTACCCTTGGTTCGCTGTCAAAATTGAGGCATGGGGTGAATTGGTAAGAATGTGAAAATGGAATATGCAGTAAAAAGCATGGGGATTTGTGAACCATTGCTATTCTGGTTATTAATGTTACAATATTTTTTAGGCATTGGTTTATATCAATAACATCCCGAACAAATGCATAGGAGACTGTTGCTTTCATTGGAGCTCTGAGGTCACTCCTACTGTCACTGCTATCAGCCCCTCTAGTGGTAAGTACCACATCACTGTTTTTTGTACATTTTGTACATTATCTGACCTCTCATCTTGGGAATTAATGATTTGCATTTAAAACCCCATAAAATCGTACCACTTTTGTTCACATCCACCTTTTAATGGCTTAATGAAGAATTTAGATTGTTGACTAATTCAAAGGCAAATAGAAGAAACTTGTTATCCAAAAATTTTCATTGGATGCCAAATAATTTTATAAGTGAAGTTGGAATTAACATTGCATCTCTGATAACTTTTCTTAAAATCATGGGAAAGTTCTGAATTTACTTTTTGCACTTAACTGGCCATAAGGTCAAAGTGAGCTTATGGTATGGCATTGTATCTATTGTACATCATATGTCATTTATCATGCATTGTGCACCTGTCATTAATTGCAGTATTAAACTCAAAAATCACTGGTTCATCTTGTTAGGAATGACTTTCACATTTATAAAACTTTTGCCAATCTGTGATCAAATCTAAACATAGCAAAACACTTAAATGACTTGCTGTCAGAAACAGCTTAACTGAATTGTACAAATTTAACAGAAAGCAGCCAAGCAAAGAAGGCTTTCAGGTTTGTACAAATGATGCCAATTTACCTCTGAAAGTAGACAACATTAATTTCAGACTTAAATAATTCCAAAACCTTATGACAGAATATGATCACTTTAGATGTGAAGTGTGCTGGTATAGCCGATTTTCAATACTGGACAAATGATACTTGTTTACCATCAAATATATATGAAGGTAGCAAACCTAGAGAAACCTTGAAATAGTTGTTTTCATAATATTCGAAATACACTGCTTTGGAAGATACTTAAACAGAAATTGTTCCAGATTTCTTCTCCAACTGCTCTTGTATTTAGCTCTTAGGTAGATATCAGCCAGGTGATCAATCTTTGGCCAGTTTGGCCTCTTGTTTTGTATGCATTATTTTAATTTTCATCTTTAGTGACCTGGATCATAATAGATTAGGTAAAATTTAAACAAAGTAATATATGAAAAAATATTTGTATTTAAATTTGTCAACATTTTTTAAGATATGCTTGTGTTGGGTTTAATATTTGTCTTTATTACATAGGTGCTCTTGGGACTGTTGTCACTATCACAGGGACAGGATTTGATGGCACCACAGCCTCCAATAATTATGTTCTAATTGGTGATACTGAGTGTACTGTCACCATTGCCACAGACTCTTCTATTACCTGTACTGTTGGTAATGGTCATATGGGAAGACACAAGGTGGTGGTAACAGTGAGTCGTAAAGGCAGGGCCAGTCATCCTTCAGGAGGTGATGTTGTGTTTAATTACACAGCTGAAATCAGTAGCATGAGTCCTTCATCTGGAAACTTAGGAGGTAAATTTGCTAATTTTGGAGATTTGTCCCCTCACATTTTAAGGAAAAATGTGAATTTTTGTTATCATTTTTGTCTGGACTTGCATGCATTATAAATCTTTTGCAATTCCTACTACCAGCAGAACAGTTACTTCAGACTGGGGCATGAGTGAGGGTTGTCTGTAAATAAGCATGAAAGTTTCTTAAGTGTGGCCAGTCTAGTTGGAGACAATTGTGAAGGTATATTTATATGTGTAATGTTGGAGTGCCTTGGAATAAGGTTGAAAAAGTTGGGATAGCATTTAGAGATTTATTCATAAATATTTTGCAATTCCTACTTAGACTGAAACATGATTCAGCATTATTTCTAAATGAGCATAACAGTTTCATTGGGTTGAAGCAGAGTTTAGAGGTGAAGACACTTGCATGTATATTTATATATGTGTAGTGTGGGGTGTCTTGTGATAAGTGTTAAAAAGTGGAAATTATAAATGCTTTGGTGTAAATTTCTAGTCCTAATTTATTGTTAATGATAGTACAGTATAGGGATGAAAAGAGAAACTTCAATGTTTTCTCATTCAGACTAAGAATGTAAACTTTTATCTTACATATCCTAAATGGTTACATTGTGTTATTTTTGAGTTAGAATCCATAACAAGTTGCTACAGCATTGTAACTATGGAACTTTTATTTAGTTGCTAGCATGTGCTTCATCTGCTGCATTACATTTGTCTTACATTAATTAAAAGTAAGCAAATATTCTGATTTAGGGCTGGCGGTGTAATAGGTAAATTCAAATACAGTCTAAGACCATTCTTGAATCCAGTACCTTATCTGTGTTCATCACATAAACAAGGTAAAAAAGCTAGATATTGAACCAGACCACTTTAATTTTGGTTATTAACATTGTCTCTCGACCTGATGACCTTTATGTAAGTATAACATATAACTATGTAGTCTTTAAGTTACTAGTTATTCACAAAGAAGTTTGGTGTTTATTTATGGTTTAATTTTCATTGATTTAAGTACATTCTAAATTATTTTATATATCTGTGTTTTGTTGTTTAATTTTTGCCATCTGACCAATAAATCACTTTATTTTTTTCAGGTGGTACTGCCTTAACGCTGTCTGGTTATGGATTTCCCAAAAATGCTGTTGTTAAAGTAGGAACTAAGACCTGCATCATCACTTTTGTTAACTCAACCCAGATTGTCTGTCTTACTCCTGCATATGCAAGTACCATATTTATCTTTATTTAGGATTCCTGTTCCTAATTTGTGAGTACCTGTTAAATTATTGTGCATTATTTCAGTTATGAGGGTGCCAGCCATAGAGGTTTAAAGCTCAATGAGAACTATTTTTTGAGGATGGGCAAACTTTTTGACTAACGGGCTACAATGGTTTCTAAAATTTGACAGAGGGGCCAGGCCAGAATAGGATGGTGTGTTTGTGTGAACTAATATAAATTAAATATAAAAACCATTACATGATAATATTTTGCCTTTAACAGGCAGCAAAACACCATTGTGCTTAGTTTATTGTAAAAATTGTTTTACAAATTTATTAATTTAATAACGTAGTAATAAACTCTTATTCAGTTTCAATGGGAATAGTGTTGTTTGTCACCTTTTTTTGCAAGTGCATCAGTGTCTGGTATTATTTGTTGTGGCAATTCTCAAGATAGGTCCGAGGTGTTGGTCAGTTAACTTGGATCTGTGATGGACTTTGTTGATGTTCATTATGCTGAATATCTGTTCACACATATAGGTTGAGTTAAACATCAGCATCTTCTGTGCCATCCTCTGGAGGTTTGGAAACGTGGCTTCGTTAAGTGAAGCATAAAAGTCGTTAAGTTTAAGAGAGTTAAAATTCTCCTTCAATACATAGACTAAAGATCTATCAGTTTCAACTGCAGCTCCTTTGGTGCTGTTACAGGGTCTTATGACAGGTGACAGGACACCAGCTGAAGTGACTTTAAACTTTTTCAAATTCACAGTAATGATGGCAAAATTCGCCATGTAGGTCGTTCAATGATTTGCTGTATTTCTGTGCATTTTGGATTGCCTCTTTCTGCAGCAAGGCTAGTGTGGGGAAATGAGTGAAAGATTTGTTTGAAATTTGTCTTGGATTTGAAGGCCCTAACATTTGTGTACATGTCATGCACAAATTGATCTTTCCCCTATAGCTTGGTGATCAGCTTATTCATGTCCACAGCAAACGCAGAGTCACAAAGTCAGTTCTTGTCACTTAGCTCAGGAAATTTGTTGGATCTCCCCATTAACTCCAAAAATGCAGTGATCTCCTCCTTCAGTTCCCACACTCTTTGAAAAAATTGCCCAAACTTAGCCAGCGCACATGAGAGTGGTAAAGTAAGTCCTGGTAATCTGCATTGGTTTCTTCCAGGAATGCAATAAACTGATGATGCTGAAGTCCCCTTGCTCATATAAAGTTAGCAATTTTATAACTGGATTCACAACATGATTTAGCTGCAATACACAGAACTTTCTGATGAATGATGCAGTGAAGGAAAATAACATCCTGGTCAAGATTTTCATCTTTTACTTTTTCCTGCAGTCTTTTTCCCAGTTAAATTTGGCGATCCATCTGTGGTGACATTACTCCAAAGTAGCTTCATTCTTTGGATTACAGCAGACACCTGGTTATACAAGTTCTCTCTCTTCATTTCTCCTTTCATGGACACCATGGTAAAAAATTCTTCTGTGATCTCAAAACTGTCGCTAATCCCTCGTATAAAAATTAGGAGCTGAGCAGTGTCTTTTAAGTTGTTACATTTATCCAGTGCTAGTGAATAAAACTTAAAGGACTCTTCCTTTTTGTTTAATTTGCTAGCTATATCTTTGTCATTCAATTCCACATGGTCAGTCACAGTTCTGTGTGATAAACTGATTTTTAAAAATTTGCCTTCACTCTCCGGACACAAGAGACCTGCTGTCTCAACCATGCATTCCTTTAAAAATTTGCCTTCAGAGAAAGGCTTATTGGCCTTTGCTAATTTGAATGCCAGCAAAAAACTTGCCTTAGTACTTGACTCTTGAATCACAGTTTGTCTGTCAAAAAGGTTTTGCTGAGTCTATAAATTAGCAGTCAATCTATGAGCTGTAGCTGCCCGTTCTTGTAGAGACTTTACTAGTGTAGTTAGCAATTTTGTGGCAAACTGATGGCTGATGTATTCTTTAAAAATTGCTACTGTTTCTTGGCATATCAGACTTACAGCTATTGATCAGACTTCAGTGAAAAAATATTTTTTGTCCACTCTTTATTGATTACTCGGCACTCACTGTCTACTTTTCTTTTCTTCGGTCTGCTCATTTTTACTGAAGGGCTGAAAGTGCAAAGCGACAAAATGAAGTAGAGAGTAACCGTAATGCATCACATTCAAGAGTCAATGTCTTCGGGGTGTGCCATCTGCTGGGGAAAGATGGGAATTACAGCTATATAAAATTATTTAATTTAATCATATAATGTGGACGAGTTCTGCAGGCTGGATTAAAAAGCCCAACAGGCCACATATGGCCCATGGACTGTAGTTTGCCCATGTCTGTGCTAAACTGATGATAATTACATGACTTCATGTACATACATTACCTTTTTACTATGGTATTAAAAATGACTTACTGACTCTTTGAGGATTTTTTTAAAATTCAGATTAAGCATCAAATTCAGTGTATTCAAAGCAATATCATGCAAGATTTCTTTTATCACGCTATAACAACCATTCCTATTCCACTAGTTGTTGAAAACTCAAATTAATATCTCAGTTGAAACAGGAGCCCTTGGTGGCTAAGTGGTCTAAAGTATTTACCTTTACTAGTATCTTTGCTATCTCACCTCTGCATGAGCTTGAGAATTGGACTTTTATGTGAGAAAGCTGTCAATTCCTGTGGATTGGTTTTTCTTACTTTGGCTTTTCAGGGTTTTTCCTGTGACCATGATATGGCTGAATATTCATTTCAATACTTTTATGAATGACCGCATTGCAATAAGTTGGATAAACTCCACTGATTTTTATTTAATCCCTATAACAATGACTGTTTATTATACCTTTCTATAAAAAAAATAGGCTGGCTACCGATATCTGAAATTTTTTAGGTATGCTTATAATTATTTATAGTTTCTGTTGTAAATCAGACTCGAGTACATGTAAATTATTCCTGCACTTAGCCTGGTTCTTGGCATTATCATAGATAGCATCTATATGAATGAGTAGGACTCAGTTTCCCTATGAATAACTGTATCATGAGAACATTAGCACTACTGACCTATATGTAATAATTTGTAACAATGACCAATTGATTAGTAACAATTGTTTTGATAAAAAACAAACATAAAAAGAGCAAAAAGAAAAAAAAGAGGGATTCTGACTGCCAGTGATAGATGCTACAGTTTTAATTCAGGGTAATGAATGTGTTGCGAATTGCTATTGTAGTGCCAAAATTAATGTAGTGGTTGTGGATATTGTTTGTCTTTAGAGTTAATCTGTATTGCCTGAGGGTGAATAAGGTCTTTTTCTATTAAACTAGCAAGAGAGAATCATTTGTAGGATTTGATTGATTGTATTAAAGACTTGTGATGTTTGTTGTTTTTAGCCTGATGTTACAGTGATTACATCCCAATCACCAAGCTGTCTTCCATTTAAGTTGGTGTGACCAGGTGACACACATTGATTACTGAGTTTTAACCCTGTATATCTTCTTTGAATTAAGTTATTGACTCTTGTCTCTGAGTAAATGATTCTATTTCTGTTTCTGGATGAGATAATTGTTTCTTTTTATTTCATTAATTGTTAGATATGAAATGCATATGTGTAGATTTTCCCAAAGCCGTTAAAACCTTCTTTCCAGTTAATATTACATCTGAGCACTAATAATGTTAACACCTAGTACTTTAATAACAATGGATGAACCTCCAACTAAAAAGAGACAAATTTCAATGCTGGAGAAAATAATTATTGTAACCGAAAGAAGTGAAAAAGAGCATACCACTCACACAATAATGGTTTAAATGTTGGTAAAACAAATTTAGGGTGTTATTATAAAGGAAAAAGAGTAAATCACAAATGATTCTCTACTAAAAGTACATGTACATTGATCTTAAAATGTAAACATGATTTCACATTTAATGATAGAAGTGTGACATCTTTTTTGCTATATAATGTCAGTTTTAGATGAATGCATATTTTAGCAAGAACTATTAATAAAGGATAAAATGTATGTACAGTGATTGAGGGTTTTTTTCTTTAAATTTTTCTGAAACTGTACATTAGAGACTAGTCTCTTTTGTACAAACCTGTTATGAGAGAGAGACCACCTGTCATGAGAGACTTTTTTGTTGGCAGAAGGGGCAGTCTCATAATGGGTTTTACTGTACTTTGAAACATAAGATACATTTTAAAAATTTAAATAATAAAAAGCATGAACATCACTCTCTAACTATGATGTTGATGAACTCTTTCTTTTGAACAGCCAATAATCTTTGATTTGTATGTTTAATATCTTTAGTCAGACAAATCCATTGAAGTGGAAATGTAATTAATTTTCAAGTTACATTTGCATTATAGATTGTAAATTTTTTTGGAAAATCCAGTGTATTAATTTTTGATTATCATGATCTTAAAGAGATATTCTCCTTTATCACCAGACCAAAGCCCAGACAGTGTCAGTGACTATGTCTAAGGATGGCATTACCCTGACATCTCCCAGCTCTTTCACATATGATTCATCCAGAACAGCAACAATCACCAGTGTCACACCATCAACCCTGGGAGTTCAGAGTAAGACAGATTGTTTGCCACTTTAGATCTATATGCATGTCTTTAAATCACACATTTACTTGTATTGTGGACAGCAAAAAAAATTGTTAAAATTGATATTTGGTAAATAATCAGATATTTGAAGTTATTTTTAATGATAGGTAAATTATTAAGGTGTATTTTGAAAAATAAATATTTCATGCCAATATAAAATCAGCCACATAATCTATTTACAAAGTCTAGACTTGGAAAATTTTGGCTTATTCATTATAACTATTGTGTAAGAAAAAAAAACATGATAGATCACGTTGGATGAGTTGGTAAGCATGGGGACTGACCTAGTGTACATAAAAAACATGTCTTGGTGTCTCCAAACTGGGCACCATTTTTGTCCCAGAATCAATGGAAAATCATTATACACCTCAGTACTTTCACAGTATGGAATAACTCTCATAATTGCAATGACCACTTTTATTAGCCATTATATTGGAAGATACTGCAGTTAAAAGTTTGTTCAGAACATTTGAAACAGGATTTGTGGTATTTTAAAATATAAAAAGTGCTATGATAAGTTAAGTCAAGATTGTTTTAATGTTGGCATGGCTTAAAAAACAATGCAACATTAGCTCTGAAGAACTTTTAACCAAAATTATATTAAACAAATAAGGAATTACAACAAACATGATTAGCAACACATCTAAACACTTTATAACACATAAAATACAGAATCTGACAAAACACACACACAACATGACTTAAGACAATAGCAAGCAGATAATTTTAAAAACGACTGAGTAAAAGTAAAAAAATAAATATTATTGATCAGAATTGAAATTAAATTAAATGCAGAAGCACCAAATTTAGACTGAAAAATATGTTTATGCCTTATTTAGAAAGAAAGAAGCAAGTAGTAGGGCACTTTATTAGTACATTAGACAAGTACAGATAAAGAACAAACACTGACACAAATATTAGTTGTCATCATGGTGGTGGTGTTGGGAAGTATTTACAGATATTATATTTACCATTCCAGGATTGAATTAAAGATCTAAGTGTATTAAAGTTTGATTGCTCTCTAAAGTCATTTTGTAGCTTATTCCAAGAGTGGCACCTGCATATCAAACTTAGGATTTCTTGCCAAATGTTGGTATTTTAATTCTTGGGATATCTAAACTATTTGAATATAAAAAAATATATTGTGTTTCAAACATACTAAGTCATCCAGACATTTGGGATTCAGTGTTATTATTGATAAAATCATTAAAAGGTAGTGGTCCAAGGATCTATCCCTGAGGAACTCATTTTTTAATTTAAGACCAACTACTCAGGACACCTGCAACTTAATTTGTTGCTTAAAATTTGATAGATATCTCGGTAAGAGGCCTACTGAGTCATCTGACAAACATTAAGCCCTTAATTTTCAAATCAAAATATCAAGAGATATACAAACAAACACTTTGAATAAGTCTACCACTGGACTGCAGCTACTATTCATTTTCTTCAAAAGAATCCAAGACCATTATGAAAAGCACCTAAATGTTTGTTTAAAATGTTTTCAATTAATTTCTCAAAAAGTTTGAATATGATGGGTGCAGTGCTGACAGGTCTATAAATATGTTTATCAAGAAAATTGTCCTTTAGGAAAATTTGAACTACTTGAGCTTCTTTAGGTAATCAGGAAAAATATTTGATTGTATGGTTCTATTAATTCAGTCTGAAATAATGTCTCACAAGGATTTATGCCCCAGCTTTGAACAGTTTAATGGGAACATGATCCCCTCCTGTACAGATTTCTATGTCATTGTTTACAATGTTTGTAGCCACAATGATAATGATCTTATTTTGACCAACTGAACATTTATTAGAAAAATGTGGATTAATAGTTGACATGAGGTTCAAGGATTTAGTGCCTCCTGTACATCTCTATAAAAAGTAAGTTTTCAGAAACTTATTTGTTATTTTGTGACCAAATTTCTATCCTTCCTATAGTTTTTCCAGACTTTGTTTGATTTGTACAAAGTGTATTTTGTAAACAACATAAGTTTGACATTTATAGTTTTCCTTAGTTCTCTCTTCATATAAGGTAATACATTTTTATATGGGTAAGTTTTTTTTTGATCATGTTTGTCTATAACATTTAATATAACTTTTTCAAAATCAACATCGAGTTGACAGATCAGAGTCATTACTTGAAGACAGGGCAGTAAATGGAGCATATTGTATATCATTTACAATGTCAATCACTTCAAAAAGTTGAAACTTCTATACAATGTTTCAAGCTTGCAGAATGCATGGTCTCATAATTAAGCAGAGACTAAATTATGAAAATTACTAATGCAATTAGTCATATTTAAGGTATTAATGCATCGGTTATGTTTATTTCTCAAGGTCAACACAAGGTCAACACAAGAGGGATTAAATCAAACACATAAGTTCTTTAATTAGGCATGTCAGATAAAAAATATCACATATATCATGTAAAGATCAGGATTTGTAGAGGACCTGTATGTGAAAAATTTAGGTCACCAATAATAATAAGGTTTTAACACTTCACTAGACTTTTGTCAAGCTGTTTTATAAGATTATCCCCCAAAATGCTTTTCAACTATAGTGAACTTTCGGACCCAATCCCTGTTGTACCAATGGAGTTTCTTCTAAATAATAATTTATAATAGCTGTCATTGTTCTGTATGGAGTAAATTAGATGATGATTTTTGTCAAGATGATGTTGGGAT
The DNA here is from genome assembly GCA_016746295.1 of Potamilus streckersoni. Lineage (NCBI taxonomy): Eukaryota > Metazoa > Mollusca > Bivalvia > Unionida > Unionidae > Potamilus > Potamilus streckersoni. The sequence goes on along the minus strand of JAEAOA010002355.1, from coordinate 606,477 downwards.
ATTTTCACATATTGTGCATTAGGAACATTTGTTGTTGATACATCATCCAGAAACTGTAAGTATAAAGTTATAATCATCTGTATACATGTTGTTGACATTTTCAGATGGCACCATTCAGATTTCTGGATCAGGATTTGGATCTTTTGCAAATGGTTCATCTGTCCTCTTCATAGGAGATGTGATGGCCTCCATTACATCCTACAACAACACACATGTGACAGCCTCATACTCGGGACTCAGTCCTGGTTACCAGTACATCAAACTCAATGTTGGAGGAAATGGATTTGCAATAGATAACAAGTATGTAATTTAATATCAAGTTTATAAGGTTGAAGTCCAAGATTGCTAAGATATATTTAGTTGTCCTTTCACTCATTTTAATCAGCTCTTAATATATTGTACAAGAAGCAGTTATCATGTAAGCTGTGAACTAAATCAGATCCATTCTCCATACATAGCAAAACTTGGCTTCAAAAGAGATCACTAGTCTGCAAATCTCTGCATGTGTTGTGATTATTTTTGCAAGTAATTTTATTTGTGAAAAAAATGCATTTATGTATGAAGTTAGATCCATCTATAATGAACAATTTTTATTTACCTAAACCAAATTCTGAATTTTATGAATTTACACTTACACACTATATGCAGTCATCTGTCTCATCTTGGAGTTTTCTGAATCATCTTAGAATTTAAACCAAAAAATCCTAAGATTTTAAATCATTTTGTACTACACCTATGAAAATGTCATGTTCAGTTCTTGAATGATCCTTTAATTGTTCTAGAATACGTTTCATGAACCATTCATAAAATGCACATTGATATTTAATGAGCAGTTCATGAACACTAAATGGATAAATCTTCAAGAATGAATGTACAATACCTTTCTAGAATGTTAGTACTTGAACATTTCATGAACATTTCAATATAAATGTTCAATATTTGTGGCATTGGTATTATAGTGACATTTTGTACTGGCTAATTCCCAACATTGTAATAACAATTCCTTTTCTTTATTCTGAACTGTGCATGATTTCCCTTGGTGCTATATTTTAAATTTCAATTATTCAGTCACACAGCAGTTGTCATTTGGAACCCCTCAGCTATTTATGCATTGTAATGCATGATCAGTAGCTTGGTTCCCAGCCCCTATTTAGCTACATCCATAATTATATGTATAACTACAACAGGGGACCAGTCTACATGAGCATTAGGATTGACCTCGATATTGCAAATGCAATTATTGCTTCATTACACCAGCTTAACAAGAAACACAATCTGATTTTATTAAAAAATACAATTTAAAGAATGAAAAATATTAATTCATTTAGATGTTGACTGATAACTAGTATAGCTCATTAGCCATGTGATTCTTTGATTTAGATTATTAAAATATGGCTTTGGTGGCACTCACAGTTTTATATTTTGTATAGGGTTAGGATTTTAAAGAAAAAAGAATTTCCCAGGGTTTCCTCACCAGTTATACTGGATATTTTAAAAAAAAAAACTGTATATCTTAGGTATTGTTCAAAGAGCCTTTAAGTCCCTTTATTTTGGTGTATGATTGATGGGTTTAAAAAGGATAATAGAGATACAGTTTGGCCTTACTCCAGATGTGCAGCTTTCAAAAAAGTGCTAGCTCATCTTGCTCATCTTAACTTCCCAAACTTCAGAGGTAATTATAAAAGAAAAAGAGCCAATAACTTTTTTCACATTTTAGAAATTTGGTAATTCATTCATTGCACTTTCAGAAGCTGGTATTGTTAAGTCTGGCAAAATTCATTTTCACTATTTTAATAGCTGACAAGGATAGTATACTTTAGACAAATTCAAGTTGATTTTTGGAGCAAATTGGAGCAGTCATATTACCTAGCAGTGTGCTAAGATGATTTACAATTTCCAAAAGTACAATATCCAAATAAATGTCAGCAACATTATGTGAAAGTAGCATAGAGGTATGCCAACATTCTCTCCACTGTGCATGTTTTAAATGCAAACAACTTCACCTTACACACATCACTCTCTCAAAAGTACATAATAGCTGGTGAGTTGTTGTTGGGTTTAACTCCATTTTTCAGCACAAGACAGGCTATACATGGCGGCCAGTGTTAATGGTAGAGGAAGAACCCTGGAAAACCCAGGGAAGAACCACTGACCCATGAGAAGCTGCTGGCAGGCTTTCTCACTTAACCCACATTAGCCGAGTCTGGACTCGAACTCATGCAGACAGAGGTGAGATGGCAGTGATCCATAACAGTCAGTGCTTTAGACCACTCAGCCACATGGGGCCTCTAATAACTGGTGAGTGCCACCATTGCTGATGAAGCTGTACTATGGGCTGCTCTATCAACAAAACAGGTAAATTTAAAAGAACAGTGGAAGGAAAATACAGATATCTGATGTGCAAGAAATGCTTGGAATCACAATAAAATATAATCCTTCATCAATTTCACAGTCTTAGTATATATTGGTTTCCCAATATTAACCATGTATTAATTTTTTTAGTTTTGAATCCAATTAATTGGATACAGGTGTAAAATTATGAAGTGCTTCCCTTAAATTTATGTCCATTTTATTGATAAATTGCACTTGTAATGAACTTACAACCCAAATCATCCAGACTATTAATTTCTTAGGGTATGTATTTAAACTTTGTCAGTCATTCTCTGATTTTATAAATGCCTAATTTCCTTTTAAATAATGTTGAGAACTGAGAGGGAGCTTGCAGTTAAGTAGTTATGATGAAAAGTTTCTTTCATTGAATCATGTTGCATTCAGAATCAAATGAAATACATTTTTATTTGTTATCAGTTATTTCTGCTGCAATTTTTGTGTGCTTAAAATATTCCTAATTGGTTACTAGCTATTATCATCATTTCAGAATTTTAACTGCCCTTTTTTAGTTCTTTAATTGTTCTTGCTATGTTCCAGAATTCTTTTAAGACCTGTTAATTTTTTATTTTGAACTATTTAAATTCTTTTTAGCACATCAACTGTACTTAATATGCTCATAAACTCGTTCAAGAAGACTTCTTAAATTGCTATGAAATATTTTTTTTTTTTCTTGATAGTACTTCATTTGTCCTTGAACTTATGAACTGTTCAGAAACTGAAGTTCTTGAAACAATTTCAAGATTGTTTTATATTTCATTCAAGAATAGTTCATGAAGTTAGTGAACTATTATAATTTAAAGAACTTCATTTCAAAGGGAGACTCTTTATAAAGCAATATACTTTAATATACTATATAATTCATCCCCCACCCACCACTTTAGAGCTACAAAAAGGAAATCAAAGATTGTCGACATTTTCTTTTTATTGGTATGTGATTGAGCAAACAATAATTCAGTTTGTGCCATTTTATATATGCTTATTTGTAGATTGCTAGATCAACAAGAAAATATTTGAAAGTAATATTTTTCACTTTTTAATGATCCTTGTTAGAGGAGTTTGCCTTGCCTTTGTTCTTTTTATCAATATGATCAAAACAAAGAAGTTTTAAATAATGTGCTTAATTGTCCCATACATTTCACAATATTTCTTTATACTGTCTGTTTGTCTTAAATGCAACCAAAATATTACTATTTTGCTTCTTAATAGAGGTGATTTGCCTACAGTAACTGTGCAACTGGATGTGACCAATGTCTACCCAACCAAGGGTTCATTATTGGGAGGGACAAAAATCACTGTAACAGGAAGTGGGTTTGGTGCAGACTCTTTAGATGTGGAAATCACAATTGGTGACCATGTTTGTGATGTGGAATTAACTGAGCCAACTCAGGTGATCTGTCAGATTCAGGATACTGCAACAGTACATCAAATTACCAACCAGGGAACAGATCCAGGTAAGTACAACTTTACAGCGAGTCAGAAAATTCAGAAATTTTCTAATAAAAATATTTACACCCTGCTTTCCATCTTGAACACAGTTTTATTGTGGGCTGCAATGATGTGGAAGCCCTGTTACAATCAGGGTTTTTTTTCCATCGTGTCTTCTGTCCATCTCTTCATGTTTGTGAGTGTGACAGAACTCCTTCAAATCCTCCATCTTTCAAATCTTATTCAGATTCAGCAATGGAATGGACTGAAGTTTAGCTTCAAGCAGCCATCAAGGTCATTTATAATGTTTTGGCTACTTTGAATGCCCTTCACCCCTACCACTGCTCTAAAGAATCGGATGATCTTGATGAGGAACAAGATACAGACTTAAGGCGACAGGCACCTTCAGTATTCATATCTCAGCATTTATCAAGAATATACTAGCTGTTCTTATGTCTTCTCATCTGCTTCGTAAGATGGACAGATGTTCTCCACGCTCATCATAGCTGGTTGCACCTTATTCATTATTGTATTTGGTCTCATTGGCACCTTTCAGACTCAATAGAGACAACTGGCAAAAGCCATGCTTGGGAGGTGACAGCCAGGATTGCTAGAGTCATTGTGCTGTGCTGCTCACTATACCATAGCCAATCGACTCTTAATGTGAATTGTTGCATCTGTGTGATTTATGTCTCTTTAACCTTGTCATACCCTCCCTTTTCTGGTTGACCCTGTTTGGGTCACCATTGCTTTGGAGGAAGAATAGAGGAAGTTTAGAGACAGATAGCTCAGGAACTGCCCCTCCACTGCTCAACCAACATAGGCATTTGGAACCACTCAGTCCCTGCCAGTATGAAGGGATGTTAAGCCATAATTAAAAGTCATAATAATTTTGGAGGGGCTATGCAAACCACTCCCCACTGGGATCTCAGAACACCTTGTGATTCTCCCCCTTTCAAACTCTTGGCACTGTATTAGAAGTTGGCCTGGTATGCAAAGTGATTCATATTTTAATTTCATTTGGAAATTTATCTACATAAATTTTTTCATATTTATTTATGTTACAGCTGCTTTTGAGATAATTGTGAGGCTTGAGAATTTTGTCTAAGCAAATAATTTAATTGTTCAGATCACACTAGCAGTTTTAGAATCCTGAATGATTTTTTTTATGCAGTGAAATGTAATATCTTCTATTAAATAATGAATAGACTATCTCAAGGAAAACAGACTGTTCACTTAAACAAATTCTTATGATTAATTCAAAATGTTCATTTACTAAGTAGAGAATTATTATGCAGTTAAAAATATCATTCTTTGTATTTTTGCAGACCTTGGTGAAGGCTATGCCTTCAAGCCGAACTATGTAGAGGTCCAGACTGGAGACATTGTACAATGGACATGGAGCACCCCAACTTTTGTTAATGGCATCGCCCACTCTGTCCATCAAACTGTCAATGCTAGTGCTGCTGTCAACATGGAAAATGGGTTTGGCAGCCCGATTAAAAGTAAAAATGGTATGTGTTAAGCATTTGCATATGTAAGTAATTTTTATATTGAGGTTAAATTAACATTAAGTTGACCTTTTATCTTTGATAGTGTTATGTTATGGAAATTGCAACTTTTTTGAAACAAATCTTTACAATTTTTACTGTAATAGAAGTATTAAATGTAAAATATAAATATAAATATAAAGTAAACCAGATTATATCAAACATTAGTCATGTCACAACAAATTTATGTTGCAAATATATCTTAAATTGACTTCATGACAAGAATATAAATAATAAAAAGTTATATCAATTTAAGAAACATTTTCACGCATTTTATGATCTAATGACATTAAATGGTAGATTATATTACAGAATACATGACAGTAGTTATGAATCAGATTAGCACATGATAAAATTCATTAGATTGGGTTCAGTCTTAAAGTTTTTAACTTTCTAGGTTATGACAAAAAAAATGACAAAAGGTGGTCTCTTCTCATTGAATGCAGTTGTTGTCTTTAATTAGAATCTGTTAGTTATGGCTTGATTGAGTCAGTAACTTTGGTTTATGCTAAAACAACAGGTATTATTGTATTTTTTGTATTATTCAACAGTCTAATGTTCTCTTTTTGGAAAATTAAACATTATACAAAAATGTACTTATCATTTTTATCTAAGCTGCAAAGCTTAAGCAAGACATAAGCATCTTTTATTTCTCCATCATAAATACCTGATCAGATTGATATTAGGAATTTACTCTCTGCAGCCTCCAAAATCCAGTCCTTCTTGAAAGATGAAAAACATATTTCTGTCTATATATCATGTAGATGAATGGAAACTTCTACAGATTTACTCCCCACCCTCTTGTTACCACCAAGATGTATTCCAGTTTAAACTTCCATTTACAACTGTGAACAATGCCTCCAAGAATCCATTACAACATCCAACTTACATTTCATTTGTATAGTGTCAGAAGGTTGATAAATAGTGTAACATTTGACATGTGTCTTTCACAGTGATTTTATTGATATTTATGGATATTTTTAAAAGTCATTTTTGTCCATATGATATTGATCAGTAAATTCAAGCTGTGTAATTGCATCTTGTTGTTAAATTTTTTTCAGCTTTTACAATATGAACAACTTTCTTTACTCTTTCACATTGAAGGATGGATGGTCAGTGTAGAGACGTTGGATCTTTCCCTTCCCAACATTTTGTAAATCTTGTCTTTTATTGACTTGTTTACTTGTTTCTGTGAGATTGATCTTTGTCACAAATACATTGGCAGTATTGTTCATGAAGGCATGTGTTGGGGTTTCTTTATGGTGATAGAGTTTCTTCATCTCCTTAGTCTATTCAGTTTGGCAGTGGGTCTGTTATATTTTGGTGGCCTTTACATGCAAACTTCTGCAACTGTGGCACCCTTTACATCACTAGACTATGAGCTTGACAAAAATCAAACATTTCTTGCTTCATTGACAAGACAGGGAGTGGCTAGTAGTAGACTTATTTTTATACATACAGTAGTACCCCTTTTGAATGACCCCCCTGACCAGTGGCTACCTGCTCCTTATGGCCAGAATCCATTGGCACCAACAAGTTTGTGTTCAAAAGTACCCCTCAAGAAAAGTCACCCTGCTAACGCAACCAGCGGCCAACATATTAGTGCAAAAGTATCAAATTTACACCTCACAAGTAGCTGCATTTCATTTTGTGATGTGTATCCAGAACCAGTATTTTATTCATAATGTGTGTTAAGTAATCCGATTTTTGTTTTCTGATGTCAGGTTTTTGTTACTACCAGAAGTGTTGACTAAAGTACATGTACCACCAAGTTTAATATTACATCATGTGCCCCTCACAAGAAGCCACATTTATCCCATAAAACGAGCAAGACTCAAATTTTATTCCATACAAAAGACTTGAATAAAACAATTTTATGTTGAAAAGAATTGAATAAACAATGTTGTGACTAATAAGGAGGTTATTCAGCAGCAGTGGGAAAAAGGAGCAAATGGAAAGAAAATTATGTATGTACCTAGATTTAAATGACATTTTTGAATGGTTTTGCAATGTGCATGTCAACAACATGCTAGCATAACATGCTTACACCAAAAATAAGAATCTATTAATGCATATTCATTTGAAATAAGTCTATTCTTATATGAAAAGAACTTTTTAATAATGTTACTTTTAAATGAAGATATTAAATGAAGATAGTCAATGCTTTGAAGAATGTAGTTTTATTACTACATACATTACATATACTTCTCACAAAAAATTTATTTTCCTTCTGGAAAGGTCACACATCTTATGAGGCCACTTTCCCAGTGCAGAAGGGATGGCCATATAAGAGGGGTCCACTGTATATCAAAATATTACAATCAGTCCAAATGCTAATTTGTCAGGTGGGAAGCACAAATACTAAAGAATTTGGCGATGGTCAGTGGCAAGTGGACAGCACAAGGCTTTTCATAAGTCACCTGTAAATAATGATAACCTCAGTGAATCACAAATTTTGGGGAAATGGATCCAAAAGAAAATAATGTACATAATGTCAGACTGTTTGGTTGCAATGAACTATCTCTTCAAGTGAATGGGAACAAAATCTCTTCACCTTTACATTATGGTATAGGAGTACCTTAATTGGTGTGCCTAATATCATACAACTATGCAAAATCCATCACATCCAGGGCAGTAGGGGTAAAATGTCTAATTGACACATCAATATTTCTTCTATATCAATACCCATGTTGATACTAGTCATTTGCCTTTTTATTCCTTAAATTGAGAATTCATCTGAGCTAGCCATAGCAGGCACAAGCACTTATAAATGTCAGTTACAAAGCAAAATAGTGACAACACCCATTCACCTTCTACAAATTATCAAACACAAGGTGACTAACACTGGTGGTTTAAAATCTGCTTCACCCCCAATTTTATGGTTGATTACTTATCCTGTCAGCATGCTTGACCACAAATAACATATTAGCCTAAATAAGAAATTCAAGATTTGTTCCCTATGTTTACTGATCATTTAAGTACAACTTTTATTTAATTCCAAGTTTTGCTGTTTCTTCAGTTTGCCTGCTTTCATGGTGTCACACATTGAAGTATGTTCACATTACATTGTGATTGGTAGTTATTGTTTGTTCCAGTACAGAGTAAAACCATAGCCTCCAATCAGAACTAACTATTGCATGTTCACTGCATGACAAAGCAAAAGTGTTGGTATCCAAACTGAATCAAAATAGATACAAAAAAAATCAGAGAAACTTCTTGCAAAAGCAAGCATTTTTCACAACTCAGGCTTTCAAACATGATATCTAAAAAGAATTCAAGACATAGTAGAGTCATTTGGCTGGCTTGCTTAATCTTCTTTCACCAGCTTTTATTTGCCTGACTTAATCTTGTAAAGGAGAGAGTCACAGGCAGTTGCCACTTCCTACTCACAACTAAAGTCCAGGGCATGATCTTGCAACTTTTGCTGGATTCAACTGGGAAAGATTTGAATGTAAAGCAAGAACAAGTTGTGGGGTCAAATCGGGATTGCCTTCTTATGTGTATAAATGCCTAATCTTTAGTTGTTTTAACTTGGTATATGGAGAAGTGCATGTTTAATAGAGGAGTCATCATTTTCCTTTAGGTGAGATGGGCAAAGGTAGATGGTCAAGCATTTTCTCCTCCTCATACCTGTTCTCTTAATGTTAAGATGTCTGATGTACCTAACACAGAAATACTTCTATTTATTAAATTATGTATTTCCTTCCAATACTTACCCTATCACCAGTTACTATCATTCTCTAACCTTCCCCACATATGTCAGCATCCTGTTAAAGGTTTCATTCAAGCTTAAACTGGTAAAAATACATGATATTGGTAGCCACCTAGGAAAAACAAGTGTTCTACAGGATTTTCATTCTTTGATATGTATGATATATATATATATATATATATATATATATATATATATATATATATATATATATATATATATATATATATATATATATATTTATAGTCTTTTAGTGAGTGCTGGATTCAGAGGCACCAGATAGTAATTGAATACTAATATTAATATCTTGGAGAAACATAATTTACTAACATATTTTCTTTTTAACAGCCTTTTTATTTTGCATATTAGCCATATAAACTCCATTATGACATGTTTTCTCTGGGCCCATATGAGATGGAAGTGCTTTGATCACACTTCAAACAAGACCCTGAGATTGCAATTTATTTTTAACCCAGCTTAGATATAAGCAAAATAAACTGACATCTGATTGGTCAGTAATTTTGATGCTGACCAAGCTAGTATGAGTTTTGCTCATTATCCCTGCTTCTGAATACTTCCAAATACATCTGCTGTCTATAAATTTTCACTTAATCTTATGCCTAGTTTTGTTGGAAATGTTTTCATATTTTCATTGGTTATTCTGCTTGTGCATTTGCAGAATGGTAAAAGTTGGAGGGTTATTTTGTTTTTATTGTTTTCTTATTAGACCCATTATTTTTTTCATTTTCCTGTTCTGGTCACTTTTTACTCCAAATTCCCATCTTATCCTACTTTTTGCAGTTTGACCGATCTCAGGCCAAAAAGCCTCAATCCAAACACAAATTTCAATTCTGAAAATGGTTGAAATCTTTTGGTGCAAAGAAATCTGGTCTAAAAGAATATATATGTGTTATTCCCTCAGTATTTTGTAATGCATATAGAAAGTCCTGATTATTTGGTATCATCGGAGAGTATATATTATCTCGACATTTTTGTACTTCCACCCACTTTGGTGTATATTAAATGAATTGTAATGCTATAGAGCTCAGAAGTTGGGCACTACTTATTGATGAATAAATGGGGCACCAGGGGCTAATGAGTTAAATGTAAGAATTTTTGTTGGTTTGGGGGCATTAATTCTAGTCAGTTGGTGATACTAGTCAGTGTCACTTCTCCAGTAATGTCTAATCAGGTGGATTTTATTAAAGAAATATTTTTAAAAAATCAAGTTTGTTCATATAATAAAAGTTGCCCAGACAATACATTATTAATAATCAGACATGTTCCTAAGATGTACTATCATTTGATTCTTTACATGGTTAGTGGTGTAGATTATGTACACTTAGCACTTATATATATATATATATATATATATATATATATATATATATATATATATATATATATATATATATATATATATATAATTTTTTTAAAAACATATCTGTCATTGGGAGAAAAATGACATTGCCACAGAGGCCATACCACTTTTATTGCCAGATATCAGTTTTGGAACTAGTTACATTTTTTATTTAGGAAGTTTCATCTGTCCCTGTGGATGCTATTCAGTTATGTATTTCCATATTTAGACCTTTTTTCATTTTGGCTTCTTCTCTCTCTCTCTCTCTCTCTCTCTCTCTCTCTCTCTCTCTCTCTCTCTCTCTCTCTCTCTCTCTCTCTCTCTCTCTCTTTCTTTTTCTCTGACTCCCACCCTTCTATTTTCTTTCTCCCCATAAGGATGATGGATCTTACAATGTCCTGTAGAATTCATGTAATAATAATTGAGAAGGCACCATCAGGAATGCCCAAAATGAACTTCAGGCAGCAAAATGGAGGCTTCAGATATTACAGTTAGCTTTCTGCTTGAATCATGCTAATTGTCAGTGAACTTGCATGAATTGTTGCTATTTGATATTCTGTCACCTATTTAATTGTGTATTTGTTCCATGCAACATGAAAAATTTGATTACATATGCTAATAAAATTGTTTTAGTAGAAAGATAAATCAGAGATTGATTAGTATAGATTGCAAACCGAAATTAAGTGACAATACAAATTTGGGTGTAGTTCTGTTGTTAAAATAGATTGCAAAAATTCACATTTGAGTGCATAAATAAATAGGAATAGCCACCAGAATCCATACAAGTAAACTTGCATTCATTAAAATCTGTTAATAATGCCCTGAAGTTTGCTGGAACAGTCTCTCATGTTTCTTCAGTAATGTTCACTGTATCAGTCTGCAAAAGAAATGGTAACAAAAGTAAAAAAATCTCTCAATTTGAAAAGCACATAATTTGAAATATTATATGTACAATTTAAATTTGTAAAAGGTCCTTGTCCTCAAATTTATGGTAAAATTTTGGACTTTCCTTTAACAATTTAGTATTAGTCATTAATGTCATTATCACAGAATGGAGAAAAAAATCCATGCAAAATTGAAGATTTTGCCTTAAAAATACAATTAAAAGAAAATCTATGTTTTTTGGAGTAGATATAATTAAAAATTTCACTTGTGAAGTGGAAACATTTTGTATTTGACTCTGCCTGTCATGAGAATGCAATGTTTGTACTTATGACATATTTCCTTTCATCTACTTAAAAGACTCGGATATATTGTTTCATACTATGTCTCAAAGAGATGCTAAATATATTCATATAAATATATGTCCATGTATATAGCATGTTTGCATATTTTGTTTCACTTTCAGGTGGTTACCAGTTCCGCTTTACTTTACCTGGAACATACTATTACTGGAGTGGATTTGTAGACCTTAATATGGCCATTAGCTATAATGGTGTTGCAGAAGTAACCAAGAAGACTTCATATGTGGGAGAGGTTGTTGTCAAGGTTGCTGGTAAAAGAGCTATATACAACACAACTTCGGGTAAGAAGGCACATTATGTTACTAACTGAAACTAAAGTTGCGTGTCAGAGTTCTAAGATTTTGTTAAGTTCGAATCTTTTTGAAATCCTACAGATGAGATACATTTTTGTATGGGGATTTTTCTCACTTTTGTTTACTCAAAATAAAAATCCTTGAAAAATTAACCTCATGGAAACTTTGGAAGCAGCTTAACTGCCAAAATTTTTACAAATTTCCATAATCATGAATTTATGGAAATGTTAAATAACAGTATGAAAATGTCCCCTTATAAAGTTCTCTTCTTCCTTGCTCAAACATAAAGAGGGCCAAAAACATAGACTACACTCTAAGTTTTGGTGCAAGTTACTGAGGGACCTAAAAAAGAAACATAAGAAGTAATTCAATCACTGCTGGACATAGAGAAAACTGCACAAGGAGGGGTAACTGCCCCTACGAAATGATCATGTATAATTCATAAACTGGCATGAACAGTTCTTGAATGATTCATGAACCATCCCTGAAAGTTCATCGAAAGGTTCATGAACCATTCATGAATGTGCATGAACTGAAAATGGTAAATTCTGTCAATGATGAATTAAATGAATTTATGAACGTTCATGAACCATAACTTCACAAACTGTTCTTGAACGTTCATGAACTATTCATGAACTGAATTCATGAACAGTTCATAAAAGTTCACTAATTGGTTCATCATCATTCATCACAGTTAATGAACATGTTCATGAACTATGATGAACAATGTTCCTCATTTTTCATGACTTCATGAACAGTTCCTAAAAAAATTTGATTATGTGACAAACTTACAAATACCTATTTGATCCTGAATCATAAAATAACCTTAGATGTGGGGGGTTTAAAAGAGTATAAAATGCAATATATTATCTTAAAAAACTTTAATTTCAGATAAATTTCTAATATGCTTCAAAGAACATGTAAACTGACATTAAGCGATATTCCTTTTTATTCTTAGCAACACTTTCTGTATGTTTTGTAATTTTTCTTTGAAAATTGTTCAAGAGTTAATGGGACAGTTGTGTTCAATCAACTGCTGAAGCATATTTATCTGTGATTGTCATGGAGCTAATTCCACTGATGTTTCTCCTAAAGACCTGTCAGATAACTCTTTTTTTTTTTAAAGACAGTCAGGGCCTAATTTTAATTTAATGAAATTCTACCTATTGTCACTACTGAATGTCTCCATCTGCAACTTAAGCTGTTCATTTGATTACTGTATGGATCTTTAACATTGCTGAAGCAGTCACTTTTTAATGTCTATTCCATCTTGGCTATAAGATCCTCCAGTTGTCTAATTTTCCTCCTTATCTTATAAACTTCATCCTCTAATAATTTTCCTTTTCTGCTGTCTGATCTGAAAGAAAGATAAAGTTAATTACAGACAACCTATGATCAACATTGTCTTCAGCTTTTAGCACATTATTTCTGTACTCAACTTTACCGATCCAACTCAAAATTATTTAATCCCTTACACTAACTACACAACATACTGCGCATTTACATTAATGGAGAAATTTGTTCACTAGTTGTATTTTAACTTAAGCTGACTTGCCATATGTATTATAACTCACAGGAGACAAATGTTTTTATAAAAATGTATCTACTCTGACGCCGGATGTTGCATATAGCTGCTTCAGGTTTGATCGCATTAGTAGCACATGTATTATGTACAGTTTGACACATTAACTAGTTTTTTGTTTTTGTTTTAATTTACCAAATTACATCAGAACATATAAATAGTGATGTCATGAAACATAAAATGATACCAAACATATAAATTCATATTGCCGATGCAGTACAGCATGTGGTATCGAGATCGAAATGTTTCGTGATTTTCAGAAATTCGAAGAGAAAGTTTAAATTGGTTCTGACAAAAACCAGATATATTAGTTTGGTTAAAACTATATGATGACATAAACACCGATAAATTATACATATAATTCCCATTAAAAATAATAAATGACGAAGAAAAAGATACAGTCACCGTAATTTTGATGATCCCGCTGTGTACACTTTTCCGCATAATTTTGCTCTCACCAAGTCAGTTCCTTCATAATTCTTCTCTGCACTTCTACGTACTTAAAAGAAATGGTATCAAAAATATCCTCATCTGTTAATTCCACGGGAGTCTGCAATTTTTGTTCAAGATTGTTGCTTGTTGCAAAACCCTTTGCATGCTCTTTTGTTTGTGCTCAGCTGCTGAAATCACATGCATATTTTACCCAATCATATCATGTCTTCTTTTACAGTCATCCAATCAGGATAATTGTTGCTTATATATTTCGGATTTTACTGCAACTTGGCAACCAGTTACAAAATCAGTAAAATATGCAGTTTATGACAGTACTGGACAAAAAACTTCAGAACAAAGTCATTGAAAGCTTTTATAGCAAGTCAGTTTTGTTCATGATGGCCAGAAAAATATTTTTCCATATTAATTCAGAACTATTCAAGTTAAGTACATAAGTATTGAATAAAAGATCTCTGAACATTTATACTGTATCATATAATTTTTAAAAAAATATTCACCTTTATTTATATTTTACTAAAATTGTGAGAAGTTTGTATGAATAATTTTCCTAAACATTTTATGAATATAATAATATAGAAATTTCATATACATTTTTAAGAAATATCTTAATGGTGCATCAAAGTACTTGAATTGTTCATGAAGCAAATTCATGGCATTTCAAAAACTTCAAAGATATCATAATAGTTCATAAAAGTTCATCATTGTGTTCATGAACTAAAAGTATATGATTCATCAAATTTCTTGAAGTGTTCATGAACTTGGGTGATGAACATTCATGGCTATTTGTTCATGAATGCAAATGATGAACTGATCATGAACATTTCAAGTATGTTCATGAACATTCATGAACATTAATGATTGTTCATGAAGTCATGAATTTGTTTTAGTAGGGGTGGTCTGTTTACTGAATACTCATTTTATTTTCCCATTAGGAAAAATTGTCAATAAAGTACCATTTCAAAAGATAATTTGGTTTCTTTTCTTTATAAATTGCCTTTATTTTCAAGATCCCCAGTCTCTGAAATATCATTAATGTTATTCCAACTGATTTTAACGATCTTCATGTGTACATGGAAGCATTGTGTAATACATTGCTGCTTTTTGTTGTTGTTGATTCAGAGCCAAAGAAGATACATTTTTTCCAAGGTTTGGGACATTTTTTATATGATTCAACTGTTACTGTCAAAAACTCAATCTATTCTTACTGATTCAGGTTAGTAAAATACTGATGTTGTAATTTCATTGCAAGTAATAGTGAAAAATCTTCACATCCAAGAGGAATCTTTATGTGCCAATTCAGGAAGTTTAAGTTAATTACAAACTCCGAAACCTTCTTCTCCACAATGACCCTTATCAGTGAAATAACTTTTTTTTATTTCATCTAGTACTCATTTCTTTTGGTTCACTTACTATTTTTGATCAATTATATTTAAACATACACAGTAATATTTATAACTGTTCAACTGATGAATTGGAATGAGTTGACCTGACCTAACCAGGGACACAAAGCTCTTACACAAATAGGATTTGTATGCCATTTAACTTTTCTCTTATTCCACCCACTTTTTTATTTGATACAGATGTAAATAAAGTGATAAAATAAAAGCAAGTTTACTTTTTTTAAGTGCAAAAAATGCAACAAACACTTTGCCAACTATTACATAGCTGCATTTTTTTGGTGTTGATTTAGAACCAAACAAGCAACTTTTTTCAAAGACTTTGGACATTGTTTCTGTGAATCAACTATCATTGTCAGAACTCAATCAGATTTTACTGTTAAGTTAGTAAAATATAGATGTTGTGATTTCATGCAAGTGATAGCAAAATATCTTCTCATCCTAGAGGAATCTTAGAGTGCCAGTTCAGGAAGTTTAAGTTAGCTACAAACTCTGCAACTTGCTTATCCACAATGACCCATATCAGTGAATCAAAGTGAATCAAAGCTTTTTATTTCATCTAATACTCAGTTTGCTTGGTTCTCTTGTTATCTCTGATCACATTTGTAAATGAGGAGCTTAATTTAAGGTAGTTTAATTATATTACATATTTAGTAATGTTTATAACATTGTTCAACTGATCAGTTGGAATGAGTTGACCTGGTACATAACCAGGGACACAAAGCCCTTATACAAATAGGATTTACATGCCAATTATCCACTCTTTTATCCCACCCACTTTTTTATTTGATACAGATGTAACTAAAGTGATAAAATACAAAGCAAGTCTGCTTTTAATTACATGCAACAATACAATAAATCAGATATCAAAAGATGGTTGGCACTTAATTAGGGTCTCACAGAAAAGCTCACAGCCATAGCTGTAATGGTAGATTGACTTCTTTCATATTTGAATACAAGAGGGCACATTGGATTTATGATTATTATATATAGACATACATTTTAGGGAGTTAACATGAACTAAAAGATAGAAGCAAAACATGAATTTCACTTGACAAAACCTTTTTAATTGGTATTTATTTATTAAAGTGCTGCCTCCAGTATGTGTGTGTGTGACATTTTTTATCAAAATTTCATTAAATAATGTTATATATGGAGTACTAAGAATGTTGTGTGGAAAAAACATTTAACAAAATATGACTCCTTATTAAAAGTCAAGTAATTTATAATGTTTATTCAAATTTCCAGGAACTATGTACTGTTTTTAATGACAAACAGAATATAAGGGTATCAGTTGTAAATTTTTATTGCAATTTTCATCATGTTCAACAATAGGTGTACATTTGTTTGGTATTTTCTAGTTTCATAAAATAGGATTCATTATCAGGGCTCATCTTATCATGTGAGGGGTATAGTTAATTGCTCATAAAAGTGAAGTATATTATCTAATTTGCTGATAAAATATATTTTTGGAGGATTTAATTATTTAAAACCAGTAGCAAATGCTGTAGTAATTTATCAAGGAGACATGTCAGTTCATGAAATAGTCACAAGGGAACCAAGTGGTTGAAAATTTAAAACCAACTTGCACAATTGAAAATATTCTTTCATGATGCAGTTTGTTTAAAGAATGACACAGTAAATGGAACATTTTAGACAAAACTCTATGGTAAAATTGCTCATAGTTCTTTTTTTTTTTCATTTTATTACTTTAAGCAAATTAGCCTATCTTTTTGTATGTAACACCAAATCACTCCTTTTGTGTATGTGATATATAGGTTATCAGAAAACTGTATTCTTTGTCCAATTGTTAATATAATATGGATAAAAATTACATCAGCTTACCTTGTTGTTGCCTTATTTGTTGGGGCAAATAACCCAACAGATTCTTAGTCCAGTCATTACTATAAAATTAAGTAGTCCAATCATTAAAAAATATAATCAGGATATAAATTAAATCTACTTAATCTTGATGATGTTCTATTTTTAGGGGTGAGTGATCCAGTGGATTCCAATTCCTGTGCACCAGATAATACTCAGGTATCAGGCTGCACTGATATTCTTCCCACAAGCAATGACTCCAGCAAGTTCTGGTTTGCCTTCTACACATGCAGCACTCCCATAATTGAATCTCTCAGCCATAACAACGGGACTACAGAAACCACAATCGTCATCCAAGGCAATGGATTTGCCTCAACAAACTGCCAAAATGAAATTAGTTTTGGTGTGGATGTTTGCACAGTGACTGAGTCAGCAGTGAACTTAACCAGGTGCAAAATAAATAAATTGGGTAAACCAACAGTTGCAGTGCAACAAGAGGTCAATTTTCGTGTTGGGAACCGAGGGTATGCGCTTGTTACAATCAGCAATTCATATGATCGTATGTTTGGTCTTTTACCTTCAATCACAGACATTATCCCCCATTGGGGCTCCACAGCAGGTGGCACATCAGTGACTATACAAGGATCAGGATTTGGAAATGATGTGGATGCAGTTTTAGTAACAATTGGTGGATATGCATGTGACATTAATAATGTGATATACAATGAAATAGTGTGTGAGACTCAGTCTGGATCTGAAGGTAACCAAAGTCTAGTTGTCCAGGTTTCCATCAACTCCCAACATCTGACTGCTGTATGTCAGACAATAACAAATATATGCCAATACACCTATGCCACTGATCAAACCCCAGTTTTATCTTCTGTCTCACCAACAACAGTGACAGGACCCACAACTCTTACTATTATAGGCTCAAAGTTAGGAAAAGACACTGCTGATGTGGTAGTTACTATTGGTGAAGAACCATGCATTGTGATTACTGTAGCTGAGACTAGTCTGACTTGTTCATTTACCAGTGCACCTGTTGGAGTAAATAGTGTAATTGTGAGGATCAGTGATATGGGGAAAGCATCTGGTTCTCTACAGGTCCAAAGCAGTGCTGTAATCACCAGCATCTCTCCTTCCCAGGGCAGCATATATGGAGGCACTGTGTTGACCATCATTGGGAATGGTTTTGTTGCCAGTGACACTGTTGTATGGTGGGATGGCACTATGTGCACTATTAAATCTGTTGCACTAACTCAGATCATCTGTGTAACAGCGGCCCATGCTGCTGCAACTGTGACAGTAATGGTGACATCAAAAGGCATGTCATATCCATCACAGAGTTTTGTATATACAACTGATGCTTCACCCACCATTGCATCGATCAACCCAGTTGAAGGTGTAAGTGGTGATACACTTAGCATCACAGGATCTAATTTTGCTGCCTCAGGTAAGTTCTGTGTAAGTTCTC
This sequence comes from Potamilus streckersoni, assembly GCA_016746295.1. Taxonomy (NCBI): domain Eukaryota; kingdom Metazoa; phylum Mollusca; class Bivalvia; order Unionida; family Unionidae; genus Potamilus; species Potamilus streckersoni. The sequence goes on along the minus strand of JAEAOA010002355.1, from coordinate 587,775 downwards.
TGCATTAAATGAGAATAAACTTTGGCAAGGATGCTTTCATTAGTCACAAAATTCGTAATTTGGATCTAAATCATGCTAATAGATGTAGTTATTTTGTTCAGGTCAAGAAATTATTACATTTGAATGGATAAGATATACAAAGTTTGAATTCATCACAGTTCCCTTTAAGTTATTAACTTTCTTTCACATATTTTATCAACAGCTGTTTTAACCATGTTAACAGTGGAAATGACAGTTGTTTGCATATCATCATAAGGTTAAGTATACTAACCAGCTACAAGTCCTTTTATTTACTGTACAAAGTTACTTGGTATCTCTCAGTGATCTTTTTGTGTGTGTGCATGTGTGTGTGTGTTTTTCTTTGTGATAAATTCTTTTAAAACATTTTAGGTGTAATGGTTTACATTGATGGTGCTGCCTGTAATGTGTTATCATCTAACTCTACATCCATCATATGCACCTTGGGTGTCCATGGGTCAGGGAGGTACCCATTGCTGGTGATTGTGGAAGGGAAAGGGTCATCCAACACAAATGTGGAGTTTAGCTACAAGCTGTCTATCACTGGCATCAGCCCTAGCATAGGTAAGGATTCGTTTCCTGAGTAATGCTTATTTTTTTATTCTGCACAAGTTTATAGAAGAAAGATTAGACATATAATTAAATATTTAATCCTACCCATTCTGATGTGCATGCCTACATTTGTAATGTGATGCAGATCCTCCTATACTGGTAAAGAAAAATGAGTTTTTGGTAATATTAGTTATTTGAGATCATTAGTAGCTGTGCACTGTGGTTGTATAATGTTGATCCAATTACAGATGGGATGAGGGACAGTTTTGCAGGTATGTTTATTGGAAGTGTGTTGTGGGGGGGTATGATAACTGAGCAAAGCCTGTGTTAATGCTGCTTTGCAGAAGAATTCAGTTTATTTTGAAAAACAATTTGACAGTCTTATTATTTATGGCTTAATGTACACTGTAATCTAGGATTGTAATGGTCTTACATGGACTAACAAATAATGGGATAGTGGACTTCATAACATTTTACATACCTGTTGACCATCATAATTTTGGTGTAATCATTATGATTTTGTACAATGCATTATGCCTTTATCTCACCTGTGTATGAATTATGCTTTTAGATGTACTAATCAAAATATCCAGCACTATTTGATTATTTGTATCAAATAATTCGCTGAAGTGTAAATTATGGTATGTCTCAGTTGATCTTAAAAGTTTAGTTTCTTGCAAGATTCTCATTTCTTTTTCATCAACTGATTTATATAAATGTCTCAGAAAATGATTAGGTACAAAAACATTACCAGATTAGCAGTTTCACTGTGGAAACCTTAAACTTATTTTGTCAGATGTTAATGTTTGAAAATTTTTTGAGTGTATTGCAGTCCTGATGTTCTTCATCATTGAGCTTTAAAGACTCTCCACAGGATTTGTATAATAAAAAGCTGTGTTATTTTTTAAGCCCATATTATTAAAAAAAACCTACTGTTTATAGTTGAGAAAAGTCTGGAAAAAAAGGCTGTCACAGACTGCTTCTTTATTGGAATAAGAACAACCATATTGTAGATGCACTTTCCTATTCTGTTTCTAGCTGCTCCAGTGCTCAAATCATTATTCAAATCTTTTTTAGGGGACAGAAATATAATTTTGTAAATCTCATCCACAACTTGAAATTTCTAGGTGCATGAATTATTATTTTACCTGTTTTTGTGTGTGTAATGTTTGTGTATTTAAACAGGTAGTATTGCTGGCGGGCAAATGGTCACCATCTCTGGACAAGGGTTTGATCGTAATGCAACATCTGTCACTATCTGTGGGAATGTCTGTAGTGCAATTGGCACTGCCTTACAGTCTGCCAACAGCTTTATTTGTTTCACACCACCAGCCAACATTACAGGTGAATCATATTTGAAAATTATTATCAATACTTTATTTAAACCAGTTAAACAGTTTATGAATATTGTTCATAATGATGTTTGATAAATTTTGAAATTAAATTATATATATTATTACACACTTTGTACTTCAACTCATTTTTGTGCAGGAATGTTTTCTTTCGTGTCTCAAGAATGGTTGAAATACGTGGGTGTCAACAGTTAGGATTTAAATAGAGAAGTTGGCATTTGGGCAAGGTCGTTTATCTTGGATTGATATGGTGTAAGTAGTTGCACTATACAAGTATTTAGACTTCATCTTTTAAAGCACTCATTAGAATGTAATCAAATTTAACAAGAAATTCAGGCTTTGAACATTCATTTGGATACAACTTGTGCTGATGTGTCAATAAATATGATTACCAATACTGAAAAAAATGCGTTTTTCTTGGTTCATTACAACTTTTGCCTTGCTCATCATCTCTTTGATGCAGATAGAACTACTTGTACATCAATGCTCATTTTGGAAATATTAAATATTATGATCATTCAATGAACTCAGTGAATATTTTAAACAATTTGTTATACTGATTTCAAATGTCATCTCTAGCACCTGGAATTTTAAGACTTGTCATACATCATATTTCTGAAGTGTGTTGTAAATTGTGTCATGCATCCATCTGTTAACAAATGTTTGTTATTGTCTTTGGGTCTATACTATTGATCTGATTTCAAGCAAACTTAGAATATGAAATTACATTTTCAAAAAGTCTCAGATGAGTTTGGTAATGAGTAAGATCATGTATATTAATGAAGGGATTTGCATCTAATTGGTTAACCTTGTTACCACTCTGGAGGCAATATTTCTCATCAATTACTGCTAAAACTCAAAACATGCTTAGGTCATTAAGTTCTTCAGTGAGTTTGATAATGAGCAAAATCAAGACATACTAATAGGTAATCATGCATTAGATTTTGGCTTAATTTGTTACTAATCTAGGGACCATATTTCAGGTATAATTTTTAGAAAACGTTGAATATATGCTAAAATCATTAAGGTCTCTGATGAATTGATAATAAAATCGCTAACTAGATGATCTTGCATCTGATTGTCTGAAGCTTTTTATTCTTGTGAAGGTCATATTTCAGATTTGATTTGAATAAAATTGGAGTACATTCTAATATTTTTGACATGAAGTATGAGCTTCTATTTTTAATTATTTTTTATGATTTTGAAAATGAGTAAAATCAATAAATTATTATGCATAATGAAGCAATCATTTTTGAGATTAATTTAATATTGGTTGACCTATGTTGTATTCTTTAAATTATATATAAGCATTTTATATGAAATAGTCAACTCTAAAGTCTTAAGAGCCAGTTGGACATCTGCTTGAAAAGTGCTTTTAAGATGTTTTCTTATTTTATTCCATGTAGGTGGGACACAGTCCTGTAATGTGGTAGCATCTGCAGGCAGTCTGGTGGTCACGCTGAGCAATGGCTATACATATGATACAAGTCTTACACCGTCAATAATAACAGTCAGTCCTGCTCGTGGCAGTACAGCAGGTGGCACCACTGTCACAATTAGTGGCTCTGGATTTGGGTTAGTACACATTCTTTATGACCTTTTATTCTTTTGTAAACAGTGCTGTTTTTAGTGTTAACAAAGGAATTACTCAATAATTTATTCTTGCCAAATTTTTACAGATGTAAGATAAAAAACAACAAAATCTTGAACAGTTAGATTGCTATCAGAATCAAGATAAAAACATTGAATTTTTCTTCTCAATACAAATATTCACAAATTAGATGTAGATGATTATCATAATGTTTCATGACAGCATTAAAATTACATTAAGATCATGTTACTATTTCAAATACACCGGTAAGACTTAACATGGAATAATTTTGTAAAATTGAACAATATATTCATTTTTGTGTCCAAAATAGAACTCAAACTACTTTTAAAGTTTTAGTGAAGGTATTCAGGCTGATACATTTCTTCTCTGCACTGATCAGATTTCACTTGTTTGTTTAATGTAATTTATTCTTGCACTTTCATTAAACAGTACCACCACTGGAGCAGTTAGTGTTACAATAGATGGCAGCAACTGTACTGTATCATCTGTGACAGACACTGTAATAATCTGTGTAACCAGTGCACACTCTGGATCCATAAAAACCAAAGTCAGAGTCGAGGTTTCAGGAAATGGTATTGCAAAACAGCAGGTAAATTATTGTTTATTCAGGCAAATGGTTATGATACTGTATTTGCAATAGATGGCAGCACCTGTACTGTATCATCTGTGACAAACACTGTAACAATCTGTGTAACCAGTGCACACTCTGGATCCATAAAAACCAAAGTCAGAGTCAAGGTTTCAGGAAATGGTATTGCAAAACATAAGTTATTGCTTATTCAGACATATGGTAATGATACTAAAATTTTCAAGAAGGAAAGAAAACCAAAGTTTTTTTGAATTCATTATTAATCATAAGAGACTTCTATGTACTCTATTTTATAAACAAGAAATTCACAATAAAATATTTTACCTTATGTCTTTTAATGGTAATAATGAATTGGAAATTGGTTTTTATTTATAATTTGAAGTCACACACTGGCTAAATTTGTGTTTATTGTGTGATTTCTGTAAAACACTAAAGAAAACCAAAAAAGAAAACAAAGCATGTCATTGTCCCTCTAAAAGTTAGATTGTTTAATAATAATAAAAAATATATATAAAATTGAAGAATTGTAAAACCTTTATACAAGTATGAGGATACATGTCTTTCAATACTACTCTAGCTTAAAAAAGATTATTGTACAACAAAGATTTCTTTATTTACCCTATTCATTTCTTTTAAAGACAGTTGTCAGGACACTGAATCTTATTCTTGACATGGAATATGTCCATTAAATAAATAACAATTCTTTGGCTTATAGTGGATAATGAGATAAAATTATGCTTGATTCTTTTATTCTGTGATCTCATTTTTGAATAGTGAAATGTCTATACAGGGCAAAATGTCAAGGGCAAAAATAGTTATTTCTGCAGTAGATGTATTACACAGTCATACATGTTGTACAGGTCAGCTGTATTAAACACCAGTATTAGCAGCCAGTTTTTCAAAATCTTAAACATAAAATTAATATAGGAACCTCTACTAAGGGCGATCATCTGTATTAAAAGACTGCTTTTGTTAGTGGCTGCTTAAGACAATTTTGACTAAAGGAAAAATTTTTAAGAACATACGTACATGTGTCTGTGTAGACTTCAGGTATAGCCAATAGACACCTAAATCAAACTTTACCAGTATGAAGACATTTCCATTAAATTCACTGAACAATATCATTAAGTATATTTCAGAAAAACAGATGCCAAGTTCAATATACATGTATTTTTAATGTCAGGATGAGTCGCAGACATTTTACTATGTGGATCGCTGGTCTTCTCCCTACTCCTGGGGTGGTGGTCCCCTCCCTGCTGCTGGAGAGATGGTGGTCATTCCCAAAGGGCAGACCATTCTGTTAGACACTGACACTCCTGTTTTGAGTATGCTGCTAATACAAGGTAATTTTCTTCATTCCAGTGAAGAGTGTTATTCATCATGTTTAGAAAATATATATTTAATTTACCTTTCTTACTTGTAAGTATTGTTTGTTTTCAGATTTCTTTAGTATTCAGTTATCAATTAGACAAGATAGAACTTTCTCCTTTCTCCATAAACTGTGAATTATAAATTCATTTATTTGCAGGCAAATGTCAGTTTTATCAGTAATTAAATGTCTGGTTTAGGGAAGGTGTTCCTGCTGCTTTTGAAGATGGATCACTGTTTCCAAAGTCTTTTGTTCATTCATATGTTTGATATGTAATTTTTACCAATAATATCTTCTATGAAAATTAGTATCCCATTAAGACAATATTAAGGATAAAACATGGGGGGGGAAGTCTCATATATATATATATATATATATATATATATATATATATATATATATATATATATATATATATATATATATATATATATATTTGCTTTTGAAATTCTAATTTATTTCTTTTTTTCAATTACAATTTCACTTCAAGTAGTTCCTGTTATTTCAAATGATTTGTGTTCTGTTTATTTACTCTTTACTTTTAGAGTGAATTATTGATTAAATGGATACAACTTTTTAACCATTTGGTCCAAGAAAATTTCTACCAAATACCTGTATTTTTTCATATACATTCTTTTATCCATTGTCTGAAGAGACAATTATACAGTTGGAATTTAGATTTCCCATTAATGTTTAACTGTTCTTTCAGAAAATTGCCTGCAATATCAGTGGTCAAAGTCCCTATCAAACTTCAATAGCCATATGGGAAACCTATTTGAAAATTTAAGATGTATTGGTTGTCAGTAGACATTGATATCCTTAATTAATTTACTGCAGGATTAATTGAAGCTGATTACAAAAAAGGAAGGTTTGGTTAATGTAAGTGTAAGAGGAATCATACAAATAACATTAGCTTATTTTTAAACTTAAATTTATGTATATCTGCTAAACAGTTCTGTCAATAGTCATCGCCAGCTTCAGTTCAGGCTAGCTATTAAAATTAACAATTTAAGGTCTCTAAACAAGCACCCTACATACTGCCCAGCCTAATTTAACTGATAATGGGCTTAAACCTTAATTTTCTTTTAAGTTTATATTGATAAAGCCGTAGCTATAAATGTATTGATTATAGTTTAACAGTGATTTTAATGCTCTCTAAATCTATGTCTGTATTTTTCCAGATTGCTGCATTTTACCCTCTGTTGATTTCCAACAGTAATTATAAGTCATCATGCCCATTACCATAGTCTTTTCAGAGGCTTGACTTGTTTCCTTATGTTTGATGATCTTGCATTCGTATCCCAAAATGGTGTGATTTATTGGTTAACATCAAATATTAGTATAAGACTACCATAGGGCAGAGCATTTTATATTTAGATGTCCATCTATCTGTCCAGCTGTCCCATGAATTTAAGTTTTGCACTTCGCAATTATCAATTTTCCGATTTTATAGATGGCTTGCATTTGGTGTACCAATTTTGGTTCAAAAGGTTGCATGTCATAGTCTTGTAAAAATAAAAATTGTCTTTGTACAAAATATTAGCTCTGCATGGCATTTCAGAGCGAAGAAAAACAGTTCTGTGTTACTTGAGTTTTGCAGTGCAAATATTAATCATAACTTGCATTTATGGTATGGAAAAGACCTATTGATTTTATTGTTAAAAGTTAAGACTGAAAGAATAAAATTAGGTTTTTTATAATAATGCTAATTCTATATCACATAAACCAGATGCAATTGGTAGCTTTGTGTTTGGGATAAGGAAGAAGTGTATTGATTTTGAGGTAAAAACATCAATGGTCAAAGTAATTGACAAATGGATGAAAATTGATCCCCACATAGTGGCAATAGTTCAACATCACTGACATACCATACTTTGTGAAATGCATACACCTATTTGGAGTAAGGCATGATCTGGTTGATTTGGGGCAAACAAATTGCAATGGTCAATGTCACTGAAAACAAAATGTTCTTTTTCTGCAAGCAAACTTATGTTACATATATAGGGAATTATTAAACATAGTGAAAGCATATCATGTGTTGTTTGTGGTAAACATATTTATCATTATTTCAGGAGGCCAGCTGATCTTTGATAATGAGAATGACATAGAACTGAAGTCTAAAATTATTCTCATCACTGATGGTGGACTCCTTCAGGTCAGTAAAAGATTACATTAACCTTTTATTTATTTCAATGGTTTCAGTGTTTTTTGGTCTGTGTTCCTTGCAAAGGCTTCATGTATGCACTAATACTGAATCAAATAAATCCTTTTCTATCTCAGTTTTGATTAGTTTGGATTGATTAAAATTCTGGTAGATACAAAAGGAGAAAACAGTTATAGCCTTGATTGGCTTGTTTCTCTTGTAACTTATAATATATTAGTAGCAACTCGGTATTGAATAAGCTGGCTCATAAACTTTGGTGAAAGCTTGACTGTCTGTTAATAAATGGAGCTATGATGTATAGATTGTTTTATTATTGTATGATATGATTGGATGAAGGAATATTTCATTGGTTTATCTCTTAGTTGAAATTTATATGTGAAACATTTATTTGTCCATTGATTTAGAACCTACTTTGTTCAGGATGTAGAATAGGTCTGATGTGCCCTTATACCTATCATACAAGACTAATAATGGAAGCAGGAGCAATAGTGGGTCAGAGGTTTACACGCCTGGCTTACAACCTAAAATAAAAAGGTGTGGATCAAATCCTGCCATTGGATCAGCCCATGTTGGCTACCATATTGTATCCATGGCCATAGTACATTACTATGGCTGCCTCAGCAAAAAAAAAATAACCTAATGTTGTTGCTGTGTGGTACAACACCAAAAAACACTATAATTATGAACCTGGTTTACAGGTATCAAAGCATATGAATTTGTTGAATAAGAATGAAATACTACAGTTTACACGTGTGAAAAAACTGCAATAGCATTTAATTAGTTCCCTTTCTAGGCTGGTACAGAGACTGAGCGGCACCTCAAGAAAGCCATCATTACTTTGTATGGACACTGCAGAGACCGAGAACTGCCTATCTATGGAACCAAGGTGTTGGCACTCAGGGAAGGAGTTTTGGATCTTCATGGTAAATATCACGCTCTTTCAGCAGGTCCAAAGTTTGAGAATTTAACATGCTCTAACTTTGCTTGGAAACAGCCTAATAAATTTTTGACAGAACTGCTTGGATTTTCTTAATTTTTACTTTCATATTTGCATGCAGTATTTAAATGACATAGATGAACTCCAAGTTCTCCATCAGAATGAGTAGTTGTGAGCTGGATTCTTAATCTTTTTGCTCAGATAGTTTTGTGAATACTGGCACAAACAAGCCAATGCTACAGGGACATCAGTAAACATACACATTTGAATTCTCATATACCATGTGGCTTTTGCTGGGCCAGACCAGCTAATGGGTCAGACCAGTTTCAACTCAGTTCAGTATTTATATATGAATCATTTTAACCACTGTGAACCATATAACTGTTACTGAGACAGACCAGATGGACCAGCTAATATGTCAGAGTTACAAAGCACCATTCAAGCATGACTTATTTTGAATAATGTAATCCATGTAATTTTAATTTCACAACTTGCACCTCAGGGTTACAAAGCACCATTCTTATACTTGAACTGGTTTGAAGAACACTGTCAAGAATGTAACATAAAGTCCAATTGTCCAATACATGGATTCAGTGACTTTCAAGAAATTATTCCAATTATGGCATGGAATGAAAGTTATTAATAAACATATTCCATATAAACAAGACCAGACTGTATATGTGTGACTGTTAGAAAAATGGAAGCACATGGTCTATATATGAACCTAGAAATGTTGCTGGCATTAATACCAAGGGGAAGGGTTTGTTATTATGGAAATGAGAAAATGTGAACAAAATAAAAAGTTTAACAAATATCCTTGCATCCAAACATATAATTTCAAAACATTGAAAATTTAATTTGCATTTTATACTGACTGTGGTGACAAGTATAAGCCTAAACATTTTTCCTGCAAAATAGAGACTTTCATGGCAAAATAAAAATGAAATGCTAGAATCACTTTGGAAAATGCAACTTCCATTGCTTTTTATTTAAGTTTTGTGCTGACTTTCTTTGATGAAATGAGTTTTGTTTTTGTTAAAAATTGTAGTCGGCTTGCTTTGATGAAGGGTGCATGTATTATTCAAGTTACTGCTAAATGCAAACTTTTTGAGGATCAAACATTGTGGCAGTAGCATCAAATAATTGTAGTAGAGCATTTAGACCGATTTTTTTTCCCCCGTATGCCTAGTACTTCAGACATGATTGTTCTCCATTTTAAAGTGGAATTCTGCTTTTCTCCTCACTTGAATCAGAATTTTCTTGATACTGTCCATTTTTAATATCATCTCTGATCCAGTTTTTTAAGTTGGTCTATCCAGTCCCATTCTGCAACTACCCTTGTAAAGTATTCATTCCATATATTAGTTAGCACATGACTCTATTAAAGAGTATTCTGATTGGTCAAAAGTTTAAATTCATCCAATGACTCTTCGTGTAATAGAAACTGATGACAATTAAAAGAAGAAGCATGCTTGCAAAACATGGCATCCTGAGTTGTCAAGAGAGACCATGACATGAGAAGTTGAGATAAAGGTTTAGAAAACATGGAAATGGGAAGGGATGGAGCGAAATGTTGATGGAAATTTAGATGATCAGTTTATAAGAAAGCTGAATGATAGAGGACTGAAGAATCTGAATTTTGGTAAATTGCGGTTGGAAGAGTTTGGAACAGCACATACAAAAGTAGCTGTATACAGAAATATTGAAGCTTAGAAGGCATCTGGAAAAAGTGCAGTTAAGTACTATTATAAGAAAGATTCCTTGCATGAGATAACAAATGTAGTCCTCTGTTAGAATATGCATGCTGCTTGACACCAATACAAGCACTAGCTTGAAAGGAAAAGGCTCTCATTGAGAAGGAAAAGAAATGATTGCATATTGAGCCAAAAAAACTCAGTGGTGACAAAAAGGATGGCTAAAGAAATCTTTGTCAAAGCCACAAAAAAATCTCAACTGGCATATCAACAGGTTCTGTCCAGTGGAGATAAATGCAAATGAATGTATAGAATTATTTGTATACAGTTGATGTACTTTGTTTACTTTACAGAAATTGTTATGAAAAGAGATAAGTATAATATGTATGTAAACAAAATTGCAATTTGCAATATTACCCAAGCCCTGGATGCCATCCCTGGTTGAACCTTTAAGTAGCAAGGGGTCTGACTGGACCAGATCATCAATACCTCCAAACACTGAAAACAACACTTTCTTACCTGCTTCTACCTGTAACCAGACATAGCCATTGATAAAGTGTTGAAAGAGAGGAACAAAAATAAAAGGTCAGGAAGGGTCCGACTGGGCTGTCGATTCAATGAATCTCATAAAGTGTTGGTGACTAATATCAATCCATAGGGTTGCAGAAGGTAATTGGCAGGTCACACCTGTAAATCCTAGGGACATCCTTTGGTTTAAATGAAGTAAGACTGTCCAAAATATAATTATTTTTATTTTCTTACAGTCTGTTTTGCAGTTTGCTGTCAACACTGATTACATATAATTGAATTCAACCTGATTTGAGTTCCTAGGGTGAAATGCTAGGAACTCATAGCTTTATTCAGACGTCATTTCAATAAGTTGAAACAAACCTAACAGTCTCAAGGTACCATATATGCTAGCATATAAGAACTCATTTGCATATAAGCAAAGAACATCCCCATGACTGAATAGGTATAAACACTAAAATGTGCATAACCGCATATAAGCTGACCCTCAAGTCCAAGACAGCATCACAAGATGCTGGTGGTAAGTTCTAAATTTATTTATTGCGAATCAAAATTTTCCCCTTAACCCAAGCTAGTTTATGGCTTTATGATTTTCTTCATTCAAGACACAAAAGGAACATAAATTAATGACGCTCTTAATTAATATATATTCAGAAATTTAGCCTTTATTATTACCATTTTTCATAAACATGTAACTGTTATGCTGGTTATGTGCCTTGCACAAATGAAAGCATGATTATCTTTTTCATAAGGATCACCTCAATTTATATCATTAAAAAAGAGTAACTGGTGAGCACATGGATCAACATAAATGAAACAGTTATTACCAACTAGCTGAAGTGTTATCTGTAAGAATGCAATTTAGTCAAATCAATAAATAAAGTAAAATCTACATCTAATATGTTAGGGAATAAACAAGGATTAAAGTGAGCTACACATGATTTGCACTGTGTTAAAGTACTATTCATTACAGTACAGCCTAGTCTCCTGGGTTAATTGTTAGTACTGGTAGAGGGCATGGTCAGAGAGATGCTGAGATAAGTATGAGTGAATATTAAAATTATATTCTTTGTGATGTATTATAAGCTGGACCCAGAAAATATTTTTTGTGCTGCATAGTTGCACATTAAGATAGATGCAGTTGATCATGTGGTGGTGAACCACAGAGATATGCCTCATGCTTTGTTATTCTGCTATTTAAATTATTTATGTCATTCTGATTGGTCTCGTTATTTTCTATTGGTTCAGCATTTCTCTTTACAAACTTCAGGTTTGCCTTTGACCTTTCCTTTGGCTATCAACTATTTTTTTTCCTTCTTTTAAAATGAATATATTGCTCTCTTCTGTGTTATTACATTTCAAAAATTTATCCTTTACAGTATACATATATAAGCAGATTCAGAGAACATATTGCACTAGTGCATAATTTTTTTAAGCACAACTAAATTGGATATACATGACTTTATTTTTAACAATGTTGTTGATATTGTGGAGTCCTCTTTATTGTCAGATCTTTTATGTTTTCATATAGGATCACTTACCAAAAATAATAATGAATATTTTGCTCATTATTTTACATACTTTGAAAAAGATAGTAAATTTATTTTAGTTGTTACATTTTCCAGGCAAGCATATTCCTCTAACATGGACCAGGCTTCAGACTACAGCTGTCATAGGGGAAACAATCATCATGCTGACTCATCCTGTGGAGTGGAATGTGGGAGATGAAATTGTGATAGCTTCCACTGGTGGTTACCAGAGCCAGAGTCAGAATGAGGAAAACAGAATTGCAGCAATATCAGCTGACAAACGGAATATAACTTTGGAGTCGCCACTTAAGTTTGAACATCTTGGTGTGATAGAGACATTTGATGGAACACAGGTGGAGTTCAGGGCAGAGGTTGGTTTGTTAACACACAATGTAGTTGTGCGTGGCAATTCTGACCAAGCTTGGAATGACAACATAGAAGCTTGTCCTGAAGGATTTGATACAGGTTAGTGAATGACTACAAGCCTTGAAGAAACTTGCTTCTAGTGTCAGTATTTGGGGTATTTGTTAGATGGTCTGTTTGTATAACAAAAATGTGGGGGTAGTTATTTCATTGACCGTCTTTGCTCACACTAATAAAAGTAAGTCTGTCTTCTTCTGCACTATTTAAAACTCAGATCCAAAATCCTTTCACATTATGGAATATTTTGTGTAGATGAAAACTTTTACAATTTTTAATTAATTGATTTATTACATATTTTGATCAGGCTTGGGTAAAAGGCATGTCTATAAAAAACATTCCAAAATTTTAATTAAGTGATCATACAGTATATGTTCAGAAGTCTGTTGGATATACTGTTGGATATACTGATACTCTTGACACTTTTCATAGTGATCTTTATCTCTTCATTTCAGGGGAATTTGCCACTCAGACTTGCTTCCAGGGGCGTTTTGGAGAGGAAATTGGCAGCAGTGGGTTTGGAGGTCACATTTTGATTCATGCACCTGAGAGGAACAAAAACCTTGCTATTGTCAGGATGGAGAATGTTGAGGTGACATTTGCTGGTCAGGAATTCCGACTAGACAGATACCCAATATACTTTCGTTTGAATGGTGACATGTCCAGCTCATATGTACGTGGCTGTGCGATCCATCATACCTTCAATCGTGCCATCAATATACATGGAGTCCACAACACTCTTGTTGAGCAGACTGTAGTTTACAACATCAGTGGAGGAGCCTTCTTCCTACAAGATGGTATAGAGACTGGAAATACATTCCAATCTAACCTGGCTATATATGTACGCTCCAGTTCCAGTTTGTTGAATGATGATATTACTCCCGCCTCATTCTGGGTTACAAACCCCAATAATACAATTCAGCATAATGCTGTTGCTGGTGGTACACACTTTGGATATTTGTACCATTTGCAAGAACACCCAGATGGACCATCCTTTGATCCAAATATTTGCCCTCACAGTGTTCCACTTGGACGTTTTTACAACAATTCTGCCCACTCCTGTGGCTGGTATGGTCTGTGGATATACCAAGAATACCATCCTGCTGTTCGTGGAGCTTGTACATGCGGTGAACCACAACAAGTCATTTTTGAGGCATTAATTTCATGGAATAATGTGAAGGGTGCTGAAGTTGTCAGCGGAGGAGCAATGACGTTTAACAATTGTATATTTGTGAACAATGATAAGGCTGGTTATGAAGGAAAGAGTGTTGACAATGTTCCACAATATCCAAATGAAGGGGCTATGGTTAGTAATGCTCTAATTGTAGGATCTACCACCACTCTAGATTCATATCAAGGTCCCTCAACTGGTATAGTTTTGCCATATGGTAATGGATTTTTGGTGAAGAATGTTCGCTTTATCAACTACAATAGTCCTGGTTTTGTGGCTCTGTCCTTCACTCGTATTTATGGCACGTGCTCATCATACTGTGGGGGTTATAATTACCACTTCAAGGGCATACAGTTCATCAACACACCCAGAAAAGCTCGATTTGAATGGGAACATGAAGGTGTGCTGATCGATGAAGATGGAAGTTTGACAGGAACATCTGTGGGGAGCAAAATCACACCAACAACAGGCACACTACCAACTTCATTCTGCTCTCCAGGATTTGCTGGTTTCAGTGAGGGAGTTGATGCCAGTATATGTAATGCTTCAATACGATTCCATCGTCTTGCTATGGAAAAGATCGTCCCCATGCAAGGAAAAAGAATGCTACTCAGCAACAGCTATGGAACAAGTGCCATACCAGATAATTGGAATACATGGGTTGGGACTGTGATTGATGGAGAGACATACAGAATAGCATTTGAGAATTCAGTGAAGATCAGGAATATAAGTTTCTCAGCTGTTTTCCATCAGTTTGAGGTATACATTTTTGTTGATGTTTCAGGGCTTAACATAAAGAGCTACTTTCTACTGGGGTAATTGGAATTAATTTCATCAGTTTTAAATTACCATTCATTTGACAAAAATAGAGCAATAGATGTGTAACACTATTGAGTTATTTTGCTTATTGATTATTCCAGACTCCTAATGTTGATCAAAATATGAAGGTATGCAAATGAAGTTGAAATAAATTGTCTGTGTAAAGGTTAACACAAGGTATATAGTTAAAATGAAATCAATACATTTCAGCTGCTAATAAATTGTTGGAATTCATTGTAAATTAATTATGTAACTCAAACAGAAATGTTACTATTCCAGTGATGATACTGTTAGTCTTAACATCAATGTTGAAATTCTTTAAATATGTCATGTGTTAAGGTATTTGGAAGTTGAATGCGGTACATGATACAGTGGGACTAGTCACAAGTGAGACATTGCATTATGTAGTGACCATTGTTTTGTATTGGCAAATGTTACTAGTAATTTGATCAGTGCATATATATTTTCATGAATTTATACATCTTTTCTCTTTACACAGCCCTCAGATTATGTTGTATTTGAGTTGCAAATGGCCCAATTTCCAGACAGATTAACCATCGATGGTTCAAACTACATCCAACCAACAATTGGAGGTCTGAATCCTGCCAATGCTACTACAGGAGACTGGGAATGGGACAATGTGAACAATCTGGTTCGAATAGTTGGTAAATATCATGTGTCGTCAAACTTGAATGTTTATTTGAAGTTAGTATGTCTCATTTTAATTTCCAACAGGCCTTGTTACCTTCTACAACATGATTACATACAAGAGATAAAAGTTTTGTTCAGGGAAGTGCTTAGTGGTTAGTATACAGGACTTGAGGACACTCAGGACCAGAAATGTGTGGCTTGATTCCTACCATTGGATCAGAGTTTTGGATCTGAGCCATGAAAAGAAAGTTCTTTATGCTGAGACTCAGGAGTACATCTCAAGACCAAGTCAGGGATTTTCTCCATGGAGTGAATATAAATAATATTGAGGACTATTGTCAGTGACCTTACAAACCCAGCCACAGGGAACTGAAGATATTATGTTCTTTGCAGGCTGTCCTGTCATTGCAACATTCTAATGCCAAGAGGACATTATCCATTCTTTGCAAAAAAAAAATGATTCAAGGGGAAAAATCTGGACCAGAGAACTTTTGAGAGTCTGTTAAGTGTGAAGTTTAATAATCACAATGAATGTCATCAGTGGCCACCAGACAGTAACCTTGTGAAGAAAACTTAAAATGCTATTGGATGTTATTAAAACATATTGCAGTTAACAATAATGCTTCCTTTTCAATAATTGACAATATGCTGACTTGTATTATTTATTGTAACAAGAGAATCTAAATGTATTTTATGTTTAAACTTGCTTTTTATTTTACAATGAAGAGAATACATATTGAAAAAAAGCACTTATTTTGTTCTCGATATGCTTGACGTAAGTAAACTATATGCTGATAAAACAAATCTACTGGAGATTTGGATGCCAAGCTAATGATCAAAATTTGTAAATCTACTGGTTTCCAATCTTGGTATAGCAATAGTAACACTGGTAAAGGTGACCATAAAAATGTACCAGCATATAAATGAGGTCACCACATACCGAGGTAATTTTAATATCAAAGCTATGTTCTTTATCACAATGGAAGCCATGATCATACCTGTGTTATATGAATGAGTACACTTTACTGAGGTGCTTTATGGTGAGGGCTTACTGTATATTATTAGTCAATACATTTTAAGATGATTCTTAATTGTCTTCTCTAAACATGTTACCCCATCATAATACCTGAGGTGTAAATTGAATCCAATGAACAAGCTAAAAGTCATCTGCCCACATAAATAGGAGTCAGACAGGAATGATATTATTGTAATATTAGACATGTATATTCATCATTAGCATTCTCTTAACATTAAGGTAATATCAATGCCTGAATGATTTAACCTGTATAGGCTATCTATCTCTTAGTTTATGGTATCAATGCAATTGGCAGGACTAAATGCTCAGTGCTTTAAGCTGCTAAGGATAACTGTGCTACTTGCCTGAAATGCAATGGGATAACTATGCTGCCTATTGGACTCCTCAATGCAGCAGCAGTCCTCATCATCATAAGCTTCCAGTTTATGTGGTCTCCGCCTTCTTCAGGTCAAGCACCCTCTACTACATGTGTTTCATCTTAACCGAGAATTGTTGAACCAGCTTATCTGCATCAGATCAAACAAGCCTTCAAGGGCAAATGTTTACCAGAACAGCTGGTGGACAGAATAACATAGGTGTTCAGACCCATCAATCTAGATGCATAAGTGGGAAAGTGGGGAGTGTTCTTCCAATGGTTTGAGTTGGAGTACATCATGTTATTTAAGTCCTTGATTACTTTTAGCTTTTCTAAAAACTAGGTTGAAAATACTGGATTTGTGGGGTCATATTTCATTATCGGGTAAGTTGTATGAAAGAAACATTTTTACTTAAATAATTGGAATAACTAAAATTTGTATTTGCTGCCTATTGCAGTGTCAGGAACCAAAAGGATGCAGAAGGGATGCAACATTTATTCTGTAGACCAAGAGTTCCCCAATTTCTTTGCCTTTAAGTGCTTCTATGAAGACTGTATCCACCCACAGGACCTCAACACTGTACCCCCTGTGGACTCCAGGTCAGCTGTTTTTGTTTATTGGTCTAAAGCAATCTGGATTGTGGGGCAGTTCATTGATAATACAACCTACTATACCATTGGCGATGATTCTGCTTCAAATGTAGGCATGCCACCTGCTTATGCTTATGTAATCATCCCAGAAGGTAAGTTAGCAAATCAGCATGCTCTCCTTACATTGTCATTCCCAAAACGAACTCACTGTTACATAGCAAATGCGTGATTTTTAATTCAATTTATTTTAAATAAACAACAGTAGCATTTAATCATTGCAAGTCATTCTTCACAAAGATTGTAATGCTGCTTTTGTGTTCATTCTAATGTTTAAAAATTGTAAAAAATACATGCGTCTATATTTAGGCTAAGCACTATTGAGAATCTGTGTCACTGTAATAACATACAATCCAGTTAAAATATTGCATCTTAACATGTACTTCAATCAAATGGCAAGATCATTATGTCACATATAAAATTTTGTTTATCTAGAGTAAGTACATTGTAGTTGACTTTCAACTAGTGTAATATTCAAAAAAAAACTATACATTTTGGGGTTTAGAGAATAGATGCCATGATCATAGTAAGTCTAATAAGAAACTAGTGGTTTCTACACAATAACTTTTAATTACTACATACATTAACCAAAGGTCAATTTCATTGATGCCCATTGGTTAATATTCTTCAAAGTTAGCCATGACTTGTGAGTTTTTACACTAAGATTATTAAACATGGCTAGATGTATAATGTTTCTTGTTATTATATAGTTATGTATAAATTATAAATAATTATTTTGAATATTGTCTGATGTCTTTTATCCTTCATACTTTGTTGTTAGATCTATTTTGGAGTTTTTACAATTAAAAAATGAAGACATTAACTAATGATAGACAACATAAATGGGTTGTTGATGTAGAATTTTTATTGATAATAAGCTCATCAGAGTTTCGGATAGTTACCCGTTTAATATACATCCTGACATTATATATAAACTTAACTTATTGTATGATGTGCTTTTTGTTATCATTATATATAAACTTATCTTATTGTATGATGTGCTTTTTGTTATCATGTTACAGGTAAATGGGTTGTTGTTGATGTAGAAAACCTGAAGTTTAGCACACTGGAGGTGAGAGGGAAGATGGAACTGGAGAACTTCCCAGATTCAAATGGAAGCTACTATAACTTCAAAATAGAAGCAACATACATAATTATTCAGGTACCAACATTTTTGTAGTAGATTAGTGTCTCAGCATTTAATGCAACATGAAGGATATGGACTTTGATTCTACTACTGTTTGATCAGGCCCTATTGGCCATCAGAATGATAATGAAGTCAGTTTTGGAGAAAGAGACATAATTAGTAAGGTACAAATTAGGCATAGAGAACCTTTTGTTGAAAGGTTATAAACCCGAGTCTTGCTCACCTTTGTACTGTAAATGTTATATAGATATTATATAATAATTTGATGCTATATCTTGTGTTATATTCCTCCCTTCATTCAGTAGCACCTGGTGTCCTCTGTTCACTTCGGTAGTGTGATTACTGCTCCTGATCCTGGTTAGTTGAGCACAAAGGTAAAGAGACTGAACATTATTGGAATATGATTGTGAATTACTATTTAGCCACAGTATCAAATAAACTTTTTTGAAACTCTGAAAATGTGAGTGATGATCGCTCCACAAATTGACAAAAGTTCTATAGCTACAGACTAAACCCCTGCTCACAAAATGCTTTTTAATTGATTTTCTCAGTTGATCAGTTGGCGATTAAAAACAATTAACTCTAAAAATCAGTTCTTTTTTAGGTATTTGTTGATGTTTTCAAAATAACCAAGTAACATGATCATAATTAGGAGAGATAAATTAAGGTAAAACATGACACTAAATTTTAATGAGACTGATTATAAATGGTGATTTAATCACATAGTTATCATGTGTCTAACATTTCTATGGAAGATGACATCCAAATAGTGGATGTTGAAAGGGGATTGTGATAGATTTCGAAGATAAATTGGATAAGTGATTAAAGTTATTTTTATATGTTCCAAGAAATCAATTCTTGGTTTTTAATTAGTAATTGGTGGAGTCTTGATGACATAAAAAGAAAGCAACTCACTTAATCACACTTGCTTTTAGTAGGAGACATGTTGAATATGTGTATGGGTGAATTTACAGGAATACAATACTGTGATTAAAGATTTAGAAAGTACATATTTTTGTGGTTTTTTACCCCAAGGACAAGAAGGTAATGGAAACAGTTTAATTCTACATTGAATAAAATTATTGTAGATATTTTGAAACAGAACAAAAATAACAGGATTCCCTTTCAGTTTGAATTATTGATGTGAATAAGAAATTTTTCTATGTTATCAAATAAGCTATCTCTTTTATCATACATAAAAAATGCCAATATTTTTTCATTTTGATGCTTTTCATTGCATACTGATATGCCCTGAGTGTTTTCATTGCCAAAAAATTTCCCTTTGTTCAAAAGTACTGTTCCAGTATATTTCAAAATTTTATGGAAAATAATGAATGTGTTAGGATGTGGATGCAAACACTCCTGTTTTTTGGGGTTTCCTAGTCACCCCCTATCCTGACCAGTATCGTTACAGTTGTAACTTATCAAATGAAATAATATGGGTTGATTTGTTTGTTCAGCTGATCACTTGTTATATACCCATTTGTTGCTGGTGTGGCGGGTATAACTACTTGTGAGATCATAGTATAATGTCACAACATAACAGTTGTAGCATCCATATTCAGAAATAAACCATTGTCTCATAGCCCAGTATTAGATACATAAAGAAATATAATTTAAAGAGGGGTATAAATAAAGAAATGACTAGAAACTTAAACATATGAATTTTTATTTTGATCTTCAGAAACCTAGTGCTGTAAAGTTAATTTCTTTAATGCAAGACATAATATGAAGAGCTCATTTTTTATGATGAGATCAGTCTTTTAAAGATTTTTCCCAGTCACTGCAAGATATTCTGATGCCAAATTTTATGATCTTGACATGTCACACTCAAGACTGGCAATGTTTAAATTTGGCATTGCAGCACACACATTCATAATTCATTTAGCTGTGCTGCAGTTGCGAAGCAGAGTGATTGCATCATAATTTGTAACAAAATTTGAAGCTCGGGTGGTATTTTGAGGGTAATAATTTCTTCAGAAGAGTTGAATATTTAAGCCTAGTAACTATGGGGTCAAAACATTCTAATGCACATAGGAGAGAAAATAATAATAAAAAAAGTTCAACATGCTGGTATTCCCATTTAGACCAAGATGTTAATCTATTCCACAATCACTGACATACTATGGGGCCCTAAGCAGCTGATGGTCTAAAGCACTTACTCTTATGGAACACTGCCATCTCTCTTCTGTCTGTGTGGGTTTGAGCCTTGAGTTCAGACAATGTGGATATGTAAGAAAGCTTGCCAGTAGCTTATTGTGGGTCAATGGTTCTTTCTGGGGTTTTCCTCCACCATTTATACTGGCCACTATTTGGTCCATAAAAGGCTTAAGTTGATCTGGAGAAATATTTACCCGGGTTACAAAAGTTACCCTTTCAGATTTTTGGACAGCTTCATACAGATGTTATTTCATGACTTCCGCTGTATTTGTGGAAGGGAATATTTTTCCTTTTCCAAGTCATACCCCAACAGATGGGTTGTTTTCCAGTCAAGTAATCCAGAAGCTGTCTCACATATCATGGAGAACTGGAGATGGCCTCTCTTGGAGATAAGGTGATGAATCTCCCTCCACCTCTCACCTTTGCTTCTAAGGTATTATGATTGAGTAATGTATTAAAAGAAGAAACCAATTTTTTCTTGCACAATATGTTGCTTTGAGAATATTTACCCATCATAATATACATACATCCTCCTAGCCTCCTCACTGTACATCCACATGGAGAGCATGCCTTACACTCCATTAGTAAATGAAATAGTCATGGGATTTGGTGCCAATCTGTAGACAAGGGGAGATCACTCTGTCTACTGTTTGCTCTTATTTAGCTAAGGTGGCACTCAACAGTTTCGTATTTAGCATAGGGTTAAAATTTTAAAGAAAAAAATTTCCATGGGTTTCCTCACTAGTTATGCTGGCTATTTAAAAAAGACTTTGTATATCTTAGATATTTTCCAAGAACCTTTAATTCCCTTTATTTTTGTATATGATTGATGGGTGTAATATGGGTTATAGATTATATAGCTTGGCTTTATTCCAGATGTGCACCTTTCAAAAATGTCTAGCTCCATTTACTCATTTTCACTTCCTGAAAAAAAGAGCTAATAATTTTTATTACATTTTATATACTTGGTAATTCATTCATTGCACTTTCAGAAGCTGGCATTGACTAGTCTGGCAAAATTCATTTTCCTTATTTTAATAGCTGCCAAGGATAGAGTACATAAGATGAATTTAGGTTGATTTTTGGAGCACAAGGGAACAGTCATTCTAGTTAGCAGTGTGCTAAAATCATTTACAATTTTCAAAAGTACAATATCCAAAGAAATATCAGCCATATTACATCAAAGTAGCATAGAGGTATACCAACATACTCTCCATGGTGTATGTTTTAAATGAAAACTTCACCTTGCATAACATCATTCTCTCAAAAGTGCATCATAACTGATGAGCGCAACCTGATCGTGTTTTCTGGGAGGGCTGGATTTGATTGGAAGTTTTCCTACAGTATTATGATTGGTTAAGTGTTCTTGAAGAAACATCTTTTACTAGAAAAAATTAGATTCTTAAACACATTACGACAAATAGTTCAAATGTGGATGCAGAAATATCTTTAATAGTATTTATTAATATCAGTAGTTCAGAAGTGTTTTCTTGCCATTATGTCCGGGAAAGATCTGGAGTTGATACATAATCAGGGTATGAGAATAGTAAATGTTTTTTTTTTGCATCAAGAGAGGGCAGTAATTTTGTATGAGAGAGCAGTAATTTTGTTAAATTAGTGATTCTTTTCATTTTCTTGTTTTGTGCAGCACGAACAGTTGATGCAAAAAAAACAACATTTACTATTCTCATACTAATGTGCACATATTAGAGAAAATTTACAGAGTACAGAGAGGTGACAGTGCATTTAGAAAATTGGATGTCATTCAATATTTCCTTCAGTTATAAAATATTTTCTTATATTGTAATTTTTAATTTTCTTACAGCATGATCTCATTTTACCATTGTGACCTAATTCCAATCACCATCAATTGAATGAAACCTTTTCTTGGGTACATAGTTAAAATAATCAGAGATAATTGCCAAGTCATTTAAGCATTATCTTCTGTACATTGCATGGCCATTGATGATGGTTTAATATTTACAATGACATACTCATGTGATTGGCATGTCATGGTGAAGTCTACTGGTTAGTTTTTTCCAGTTTCCACTACCATCTCAGTAGGTGTGTGCATTTTGCTTTTGAAATTAGAAATTAGTAAACTCCTTTGTGCTCATTCAGTAAAAAAGACACCAAACATAAAAAGGATATAAAATTATCCAGTGCCAGGCTTGCCCCTTGTTTGCCAGCCTAATACCAGCTGCTGAGGTTATGGATTCAGAATGAGATCATGGGATTTCTCCCAAGAAGGAAAAGAAATATCCTAAGAAGTGAATGCAATGGAATGGTTCAGCATTGAATGAAAGATTTCCTATTCTTGAATGGAAATCATTGGATTAGATGGTAAGTCTTCCATATTACTAACATCTGGTTTTGATATACTTAGTAACAGGTGAGATGGGGTATGGAATGTAGAGTTGCATACAATTCCTATGGCACAATCACAATATATCATTGTGTTTTTTATTGTTGTAATAGAAGACGTAGTAGTATTAGTTCTTACTATTGTTTTAGTTGCTGTTTTATAATTTTCAGAACTAATGTGATGAATACATTTTCATGAGTGAAAATTGTAGAAATCGCTCTATCTTATATTTACGTGCTATACTTGTGGAGGAAACAAATATATTACCAGTGACAGAGATGTAAAACTACGGTGCTTGCTGCAAATTTCTTTTTTGTATCTGTCAAGATAATAAATGGAGCAAATGTTTAAGATTTAACAGCAATTTTGATTCTTACTTCCTGTATATTTGAAAAATTATTCAAAAAGTGGCTAGTACTTACTGTGTCTACATCATGTAAATAAAACACAAATGTTGAACAGTATTTCAGTTTTATGACATTGAAGCAATTAAACCATAACAAACATATTGGTCTAGTCTTATTAATGACCATTTTGTCATTATTGTTTAAAGAAATGTCATTTAAAGAATTCTTTTTTAGGAACTGTTTATTTTATACCTTTTTTACATTCATTAATGAATGTGTTCACACATTTATTTCAGATTGTGAAAGGTTATTTTAAACTGAAAAGGACCAAGAGTGTTTTGGGAAGCAAGCTGTTGCAGAGGATACTTAGTTACTTCATAATCTTCAGCACAGCAGGTCTTTACCTTAAGGACCTTGGCTTTAATGAGACAGTAAAGATGTGGGATATTGAAGGAAAGAAAGATATTTGTTATTTAAATTGAAAGACTATAATGAATTTTGTCATGACAGCATGAAAAATTATGAATAAAAGCTATGGAATAAATAGTTGAACTTTATTTTATATTTCATGCTAATATATGTGTTAAAAACTTTTTACAATGCTACTGCAAGCATTCTCTAATCCAATCAAAAGTCCTGGTGAGATCCACATTCTCATATTGTCACCCTCCTCCCCTCAGTTGTCAATGTTTAAAGAAACCCAACAGCTTTCATGATTGGGTCCTTTTCAATAATTCCAGTCTTTTATAGATTCAGTATGAGTTACATTGAATTCTTTTAATCCAATTCAGGGTGGTTATTTTATTGGTGGATGGCAGAATAATCCTCTTCAAGGTTCAGCAGAAATAACACTTGTTGGTGATCACTCAACCCCAGAGTTCCCAGCTGCAGATGGACCCCCTATTGGGAGTAAAGTCATAGGTGAGCTAGCTTTTTTCCAAATATTAATTTCACTGCAACTTTCACAGCACCAATTTTGCTATACATTAACATATTCTTGAAGCAGCAATCTTCTGAATAGAAATGTTAGGACTGGAAATAAATGTCAAAATTAAAGCATGACAGGTAAATTCAAAACCTATGCACTCTTGAAGGAAATAGAAATGTTGAGACTTTTAATAATTAGTGCTTCATAATGGTGAAAAAATATTCCATTGTAGCAATGATTTCTTGTTCATGCAAACTGTTATAATAATAAAGGCAGTATTTAAAATGCTGTTTTCTTCCCAGGCATGTGATTTATTAGGTCCAAGGTTGGATTACATTAAAATAATTTGTTCCTGTAAGATTCATTACATCAAAAGACATTTATAATTGAAAATTGTTCATGAGAGTATAAAAATGATTTTTCTCTTATATAGCCTAGATTATATATGTATGCATTGTTTATTTTACATGTAGGGTTGGAATGTGAGATGATTTCATGAGAATATCATATCATGTATTTTTTTTTTGGTCAATGGCGTTTGAAAATAAAATGTAAATGTTTTTCATAATTTTTAATTTTTCCTCTCCATTTACAGTAGATAACATGATCTGTATTGTTGCGGCATGGGGTGTATAAAAAATCTCCCCAAGCTAGACAGTTCAAAATTTTGGCATAATTAGATATGAAAGTGAATGGGTTTTTTGCAGGTGTATTTGGACATTTAGACCTTCATGGCAAGAATGTCAGCCATACATGGACCAAGTTGAACACCACAGCAAATGTGGGAGACACTCAGATCAAGGTGCAGGATGCTGTGGACTGGAATGTAGGAGACACCATTGTGATTGCCCCCACAAGCTATAATGCCTGGGAGACTGAAACGTTCCAGATATCTGCCATATCATCCACAACAATCACCCTTTATGGAACACTAAGTTATGAACATTTAGGTATGGATGAGTAAAAATATTTGATTAATTGATTCGAAAAATATGTATAAGCATTACAGAAGTTACTCTCTTATAACTGTATGCAAAAAAAAGCAGTTCTGACTATCACTTTGAACCACTCTGGTGTCCTATATAGTTAGAGCATCTGCCTTGGATGCAGCAGGTCATGGGTTCAAAACCCAGCTGAGTCATACCAAAGACTTTAAATATGGTACTTACAGCTGCCTTGCTTAGTTCTCAGCATTAAGAAATTAGTGTTAGGATGAGTAGGTCTGGTGTCTGGATAATGTGACAGGGTGGGACATGATGCTGTAGCATGATGCTTCATTGCTAGGCATCACTATAAACTGCCACACTGCAGACAAAGCGATATGACAAAAATTATTAAAGCTATGTTGAGAAAGTCAAAAACTCCTACAGGCTTGCACATTCTAATTTTATGGTACTGGGTACTAAATGATTGGAAACAGAGCTTGATATAGGAAACAAAATTTGTACCATGCTATTTTTAAAGTACCACAATATATACAGTATACTTCAGTTAATATGAGGGACCAATCATTCATTGTTCTTGGTCAGGCACCCAACACTCTTGTGTTTAATTCTGTCTGTCAGTAACTGCACAAAATATATTGCTTTGAATTATAGCAAATTCATAACATATTATATCCATGGAATTAGTATGAAAAACATATCTTGAGTTATAAGAAAATAAAATATTGCAGCTGAAAAGAAAATCACAGTTGCCTGTCATTAATTAAATGACCAGTACCTTACTGTAGATGAGTTCGCTATGTGTTTGCTAATTGTTGTAAAAGTAAAAAACTAAAGTAACTAAAGTGGGATGATTATGCTTACACAATAGCCGCTACTTTGAAAGGCATACTGCTGACATTAAAGATACTATTGATAAAAATAGGAAGTGTTTATTCTGAAGCCTACATCATTCTAGCTATACTGGATGCCAACAAATGGACAAGACAATAGAGAGGGCCGTTTAGCACTCAACAAATGAGAAAATATTTAGTAGATTTGCAAAATTATGTATAATTCAAACAGAAAAAAAAACAAGTACCTTCCTGAAAATCATACAATGATTCAAATCTTCCAAAGATTTTTGTTATATGGAGTTGTAAGTGTACAGTTTGTCATTAAGGTACTTTAGCTAATAAATAGCTAAAACATGACATATTTTGCTGGGGGGAAGGTTGTTTCATTGTCGTTCAATCTGAAATGTTTCTATTAAAGTTGGAATTTGCCCTAATCTGTTTCACAATTCATTTGGCACCACATTGGCACATGTAGTTAAAGGATCATAAATAAAAATATATTTGTCACCATCAATTTGTGACATATACCTGTTTTGTAATAAAAAAAAATTCTTTAAAACTTTTTGTCTTCAATAACTGAAACATGCTTTTAATATCATCAAAGTCATGACATGATTCCTTGGGAATTTCCATGCATTCCTTATTGACAGAAACTACCAATGTACCAGTGAAGTGAAAAAGGTCTGAGGTGTATTCCACAGGAAAAGATACTGCAGTAAACCAGTATACTAGTAATTGTAACATGTACATCACACCTCTTGTAACAATTGATTTGGAGCATAATTCATGACTGCATATACAAGTTGTTTCTTCCAATTCCTTTAAGAGTACAGGTCATTAAGGTATTCATACTTTGTGGGGAAAGGTATTTTTTCAAGAGACTGATTAAAGTATTGTAAATTTGGGGGGAAAGAATATATTTTGCAAGGGATTGTTACTTCTGTTAGGTTATTTTTTCAGAATATCTTTACTCTGGATTTTTTGTTATATGGAGTTATAAGTGTACATTTTGTCATTAAGGTTATAGTTTTTTTGGGAAAGGATGTATTTTTTCATGAGATTGTTACTCCTGTTTGATTACATTTACAGAATTACTGTACATTTGGAATTTTTGGTATATGGATATTATGGCAAAGTCAAATGCTGGAGGTATGGTTTCATTTTACCTGTTTTCAATTTAGGCAGACATGAGAATTCCAAGTAAATATACAACAGTGTACTGTTTAGAATTGGTGAAGTTATAATATTAATTAACCAATATAAGCCTGACCAATTATGTGTTGCACAGTGTTATTATATGATCATCCTTTTGTACTTTATAGCTTTCTCTGAAATGCTACCATCTGGAAAAATCATTGAAATGAGAGCAGAAGTTGGCCTGCTGACAAGGAATGTTAAAGTTATTGGGAAGATATATGACAGTATGGATGCCGAATCATTTGGAGCCAGGATTATTGTTTCGAGTAGAAGCGAAAATGGGGGTGGCTTTTTTACTGGTAAGTTTAGACTTTGATCACTTAATGTATTTGCAAGGAGCATTGACCTAGCTTTACAATTGAAGAGAGAGAGAAAGGTGGAGAGTTTTCAGATTGTATCAGAGGATAGGATCAGGCATGAATTGGCAGACACAGATTGGTGCACACAAAAACATACACACACAAATCTTGACACAATTTGTTCTTTAGTTGCTTTTATTCTTTTGTTCCCATATTAATATAAAATTTTCCTTCTTATCAGATTTGATTGCAAAGCATTTTACCAAATTATAGTAGTCATGAGGAGAATTTTTAACCCATTTAATCTAGGTACATTTTTAAACATACACACCCATTTAATCTAGGTACATTTATACACATACACACCCATTTAATCTAGGTACATTTATACACATACACACCCATTATAATCTAGGTACATTTATACACATACACGCCCATTTAATCTAGGTACAATTAAAGTTTTATCATCTTCAGATTGTGATAGTAATATTTTGTTTCTTTTAATTTGCAGGATTTCCAACAATTACATTTTTCACACATATGTTGATGGTTTCTAAACTTCATTATCACATCATTAATAACTTCAATTGTAGTTTAGTTTTAGATGTCCCTTTAAAGCAGCTTACAAAATTGATCTGTCCACACCAAGATTAACATCCATATTAACAAATTTTATGTGGTCAGTTTTTCAAGTCCATTTCACCAATGAGATATGTTATTTGTTATGTGGATACATCTTTATGTGTACAAATGTTGACAGAATCATGTTATTTGCTATGTGATACATCTCAGGGTCTACAGATGGCCACATAATCATGTTAATTTGTATGTGGATACATCATGATGTTGCCACAGAATCATCATACTTGCTATATCAACATAATTTGATGTGTGAAACACCATTGCACCAAAAGCTTGGAGGTGGGCTTGACATACTGACCATTGCCAGATGTCAAAAGTAATTGCAATTTAACTAATTATGTTTGAATATAAATGAACGCAGCTCAATGCATAATGTGCAGCCAAATTATGTTAAAATCATTTTTTAAAAATCAAACATAGAACAAACATCTTCTATCACATTGTGTGATAGCAGATCAGGTTATTGTATTGTTCACAGTGAAAGTTGTGTGCAGATAAAAAGTAACTAATTCATGTTGGTCTGTTGGACTAATGTGGGCAGTAGAGTAACCTTTTGAGTCATAAACATAATGTTTTTAAACATTTTAACATACATAAAGCCACAAACCTTGTAGACCCAGATCTGCCATCACATGATCCTTGTACAGATCAGAGTGAATGGACCCCGATATGCCTAAACATTGTCAGATCTTGGCATACACCATTTGCAGTTGGGTGCAATTTAAATGCAAACTACAAATAATGAATATTTACTAGGTATACTAGTCCCACAGGAATTATTGCCTGTGTGAATGATGCCTTGACAATCAGGAATGTTGGTGTCATTACATTGCCACCAGTAGGCTAACCAAAGTGAGTAGATTTGCTTTGCTGCTGTCCATACATTTGTGTGTACATAAATCTCTATGTATGTTGTGAAACAATTTAGCATGATGGCACAGCTGGTTTTATACTTGGAGCCATACAATTTTACACACTTTATTAAGGTAGTGAGTAGATGACCATTTTAGATTTTCAGGCAATTACAACAGGTTTTAAATTTTGTGTATATTTATTAACTTGATTGACTTGTTTTTGTTTAATATTATCCTCCATTATATTGGTCACACATAGCCATATTTTGCACTTTTAAATGCATACATAAAGTTGTTAGAATTTATATGACCAATACTACAACTACTACTACTGCTGCAAATAATTTTTTTAAAAAAATATGGATTATAGATTTCATCATTTGATACAGGTCATGCTCGACTGTCTAATGTGGAGTTTGTCAACACTGGCCAGAAAGGCTACTTTGAGTTGGATGATGCCCGATTCTCCATTACATATTCTGATACTGGAACAGTGTCCAGTATCAAGCCATCCTATGTGAAAGGGTGTGCATTCCATGATGGCTTCAGTCCTGCAATAGGGCTTTTTGGAGCCAATGGGATGATCATAGAGAACAATGTCATACATCATACTGTGAAACATGGTAAGTTTGTGCCTGTGAATTATCTGTATATCTTAAACAAGTGTATATATCATTAAACATTAAAGGGAATTATTATATGTACATAATTTGTATTAAACACTTTATAAAGTAAGAATGGTATTTATTTTATTTTTTAAGCCTCATTTATGTAGAAGTCTATTTCACCAGATCTGTTTTTGAAAATAGGAAATTTTCCTATTAAATCATGAGATATTATCTTTTCATACATCTTTTTTTCACATATTCTTTTCAATAAATTTATATTTTTGTTTTCCAGCATTTTCAACATTTTTTATTAGGATAAAGTTATGTCCTTGTAAACAGCACTTTCATTTGAATATGTAATGTAGGTTTTTACAGTTGTGGGAATCATCATTGTTAAATAACATTTACAAATTTAAGAATTTTTCAGATTTGATCTGATCTGTTTGTTTTTATTATGGACATTAAGGAGTTAGAGATCTTTAGAGTGAATGTCATTTTAATCACTGTTTTTAAGACAACATTTCATTACATTTATTACAGCTATATGGACAACGTCTGTGAACACAACCATCCGTGGCAATCTGGCCGTGTTGAATATTTGGACTGAAAGTTACGAGGCAGCAATTGAAGCCTTCGAAGCCACAAATCTGACTTTATTAGACAATGCTGTGTCTGCATCAGAGAGGATGTGCTACCATGTGCCTGGGACAGAATGCGACAGTGGTAATGCTGGGAAATACATCAATAATATTGGTCACAGTTGTCTGATTGGAACAGGTCTCTTTCCTCATGATGCCAATGTCCACAGTTGTACAAGGCTGGCAAATTTTTCTCTTTGGAAGAACCATGACTATGGATTGTATTACAATAACTACCCAAACACTAAGTTGACAGATAATATGGTCATTGAGAATGGTGTGAACATCTTTTCCATGGTTGTAGGACCAAGTTCACTGGAACATCAGTATGATAATAAATTTGCATTTGTGGCAAACACACTCATTGTGGGTAGAACGTCTTCTTTCAGCTGTTCTGATAATGGCCTGCATAGTCCTCTTGGGGGAATCAATGGAGGGATGGTTGGACTTACTTGGACCACATTTACTTCTGGTTCTAACAACGCCCCTGTGTATCCACTTGCAGGCATTATGGCCTATCCAGCTATTGGTGGCACAATGCATGTTTCAGGTGAGTCTCTGTATTTTCTGATCTAATAAAAAATCAGGCTATTGGTGACACAATGCATGTTTCAGGTATTAGTCTGTGTATTTTCTAATCTAATAGAAAATCAGGCTATTGGTGGCACAATGCATGTTTCAGGTAAGTCTATGTATTTTCTAATTTTATAGAAAATATTTTGATTGTGTTTTCAAGTATAATAAATAACTGGAAACACATTAACAAATGATTTACTATATAGTTCATTGCACACAGCATCACAAATTTGATATTATCTGTAACTGAGTAAATTTTCAGGTCAGCATCATGAAATATAGCTAAAAGTAATATTCATATTTAACAAAGTTTTTAACTTTTCAACTACATACACAAGTGTGAAGGACAAGGTGAAAGTTCATGCAATCATGACTATATTGGGGAAAGGACACTGAAATGAGATTTAATGAACATTGAACACCAAGTTCAAATTTGTCTGAAGTATCACAGCACATCCACAAGGTGTTTGTCCTGGCCATACTAAAACTTGGAACCCAGTAGAAATCCTAGATTGGGAACAAGCCTGGTTCAGGTGTGTTTTTTTGTTGAGGAATCTATGTACATCCATGTGCACAAACTGAAACTGAACAGGGATGGGGGCTGTTACAACCTGCTGTATATCTGCAACAATATGTTAACATCACTCACCATTCCATTGAGCAGTGTTAACAGTCAGTAGAGATTAAATCAGTATTGATGAAATCCTTAGTGTGAGAATAAAAGCTTCAGGTTAGCTTTCTCTATTGTTTGTGTATGTAATTGAAAAGTTAAAAACATATGTCTAATACAGCTAGGAGGAATTTTATCCTGCAATGAGGGATGTCTCTTGTCCTTCCAGTCACTCACTAAAATATCCTGGAAAATTATTATTAAAAACTTTAATGGTTTGCTTTTTTTACACCCTGTATCCATGGTAGGACACACAGTAATACTACTAATTGCTACTAATACTTGCTAATTTCAAGTAACAAGGGCAAGACAATTTAGTTGCTAATTTCAAGTAACCAGGGCAAGACAGTTTAGTTGCTAATTTCAAGTAACCATAGCAAGTTAGTTTAGTTACTAATTTCAAGTAACCAAGGGAAGACAATTTTATTGCTAATTTCAAGTATCCAGGGCAAGACAATTTAGTTGCTAATTTCAACAAGCATAAAACAGTTAACATTTCTTTAATTATATTGACAAGGTAAGTTGGTTTCAGTGTTTGAAGTTTTTCAACACGCTTTATACTGTGTGTGATGACAACTAATTCCACAAGGATTAAAGACATTAATTGATTATAGTTAGATTACTAAAGAGTTCAATAAACATAAAAAATTGACATCTCATGAAAACATATATATACCAAGACACTGTTTTCCAGCATTATAGCTGAAGATAATCTCCTGTTTATGGTAGAAGATCACTTTTTAAGATCTAGTCCCAATAATGATCTCTGATCCAGAAATTACAAAAGTTCATATTCTAAGAGATGGAATAAGGAAGCCAAAGATATGCTGCAATAAAAAAATTTCTATTCTCATTGAAAATCCTCTTTTTCAAGACAAAACTCCTAAGCAGATTTTGAAAATTTTCAAATGTGTCCAAATTAACTTCTTTGTTCTGTCACATGTATGTAAATTGGATGATGGAATGTTTAGCTTGGTACTGGGGACATAGCATAATGGAGAAGGAAAGCAATGCAGTAGTAGCATGTTTGTAGATGATTAAAATTATGTTAACCTCCCAATCAACTACATTTCATTCTAGGACAGATTTATAAAAGTATTTGTGAATTTTAATTGTTTTGGTACAATAATAAGTAAATAAATAAATAGATAATACTTTCTTTATTTAATAAAAATTGTTCAGTTACATGTTTGATTAAGTGGCAACTGTCATCTGGAAGCCCTAAAAAATTAAACACATGATTCCTTTCCTGATATGCCAATATAATATTGATCTGAAATAAATGAAAATAGAAAAAGAATATCAATCAAATTGGATTGGATATCACAAGATTTCATTGAAAATAATTGGACATTCATTAGGTTACTATAGAACCAAGGAGATGTCAGTTTAAATGAAGTTATATCTCTGATAACACGGTGTTGATTCAAGGTAATTATGTCCTCCAAGATGTAGGATAAAATAAATTAGCTCAAATTTCATTTTCAGATGTGACATTTGCATATTTCCAAACTTCCTGCCCAAACCAGACAGATTATGCCATTACCACAAATGAAGGAAATGATGATGGTAACCATCCCCTGATAATAGAGAGGGCTACTTTGGAGTTTGTCGATGATGCTCTAAAAGTCTTCATTCACAGGCCTAACACTGAGTATGTCTAAAGTTAAATTATGTGCTGAGATTTCTTCAGGTGATTTTATATGATAGAATATTCATATTGCTCTAACAGACTAATTATTTTATTTCTCCAGTCAGTAGTATTTTTTGCTTAGATGTACCGAGTACAGTTAATACTTCATTTATGCCATTATGATTTATGTGCTTTAATTTTAACAGCATTTATAATGAAGAAATAACATTAAGTTCCTATTGAGTGCTCATTTATATGCCATTGCTGACAGCAGGTGCTGTGACATGCATGCAGCTCACATATGTGTATTTACATTACTTTCAATTTATGCAAATTTCAGTTTATGTTATAACCTCAGAAATGCATCTTTGGATTAAATTTAGCATGACCAGTAATTTAATATGCTAACATTTTTAATGCAGTAGAAACAAAGAGTAGCTTGATGGACAGAAAGTTAGTTCAGTCAGTGGAGATATACAAACAGACATAAAAAAAACTCAGACAGAAAGAGTAATATAGATGCAACAAGATAAATGTGTAAAATTTAAATGAATTAGTTATTTCTTTTTAGGAAAATCAATCCAGCTGACTGTGTGGACATGGACTGTGATGCCAAGAAGAAAACAATTATGATGGACTTGGATGGAAGTTTCCTTGGCAAGCAGGCATCCATCATCTCTCAGTCTGAGTTTGAATGGGATGCAAACCCAGTAAGAGGATTGGGTGACTATCGGATTCCAAAAGAACTTCTGACTGATCCTGTCACAGGGGCCAGGCTTGATGTCAACAGTTTTGCTAAAAAGAGAGGTGTGTGAATTATAACTTTGTGTAATTTACTGTATTATGGCATTTTATGTAATCTTAGATGTCATATGGGTATCAATAACAAATCCTTCTGCTGATATACCTTTTTCTGATATTTAAAGATAATGTTTGGTGAACAAGTGGCAACAATACTTTTGAGTATGGAAAGAGCAAAATTTCTCTAATGCTGTTTTAAACAAAACATCTGAAATCTAAAGTTTGCAGAGCTTTTCTATATTGGTGTATTTATTTATTTCAGGCATTATTCGTAATGAGAACTGCACACTGAGTGCTGACTGGCAGGGCTGGCTATGTCAGGGATTAGATTATCTGGTGCTTACCATTGAGAGTATGGATGCTGACACTGAAACACGTCGGCTGTCTCCAGTTGCAATTGTGGCCCACTATGGTGATGGCTACATTGACCTGATAAACGGCCCCCAGGACCATGGATGGTGTGAGGGATATACCTGTCGGAGGAGGCTGTCCACTTTCCAGGCTATTGTTGCTGCTGGTAAATAACCTTCTCATTCGACTCTCAGTACATGGAAATTATCGCACATTCAAATAATGGAATTTAAGTAATGTAAATGATTTTAAGCAAATGATTTTAAGTGATATTTACAGTCCATATGGTTAGTGTCATACAATTTTGCTTTTTTTTGACAGTTCCAGTTTCACAAAAGATCAATTACAATAAAAAAAGACAAAATAAAATAAATGATCACACAAATATCCAGAATTTTCAGTAAACTTGATATACCAAAGCCAAAGGGACCCATTAATTGTATTGTTAGATCCTAATTTCATTATAACCAAGGGAAACTATTACTTAAATCATCTAAAGGATCTTTGAGATGTGTTTCACAATATCATATATTTTGTATAGTAAAAGTCATCCAGGTCATGTTTGCATTCAACACTGAGATTGTTATGATCAGGATTTCTGACCTCAGTATTGGTTCTAGTATTAATATCTTTTGGTCATATATTCCAGTATGTAGCATTTTATTTTTTATAGACTTGGTTTTTATGGAAAATAATTTAAAGAAATAATCATTCAGAATTACCTAAAATCTATTTCTTTATGGTCAAATATGTATACACTTAAGTCTTTCAGTTTTCTGAAAAAGAAAGAAATAAAGGAATTAAAGGCAGTATTACATTACATGCTATTATTGCTTTATATTGATGTTTGTTCCTAGAGTTAGCCTCCAGTCAAGTTAGTAATTGAATAAAAATATTGTCATAATCAGATTTCCTTGGCTATTTCTGTTCATGTGTAATATCATTTTTTTTCTTTGGATTTACTGGGTAAATCTCATAATCCCTAAGCACTCAACATTGCCCATCCTTTTCACACTGTAATTAACATTTTAATAGCAGTCACGCATTAGCTGTTATTATTGCATTGCTATCTCTTTTCCTAGGACTGGTCCAGAGTCCAAGATTTATATTTCCTCCTCTAATTAGTATTTTGAGGTTTATAACAAAAAACATAATCCCAGTCTGATTCTTTGTATCCATTTAGAATATCATCCATTTCTTTCATGTAGTTTTCTCTGGGCATTCATTAAGTTAATTTTCTTTCTTGTTTTACAAATGCTTCATGTATTTTCAGCCTTGTGTTTGCATAGTTTTTATTTCTTTGTCTCCATTTCCAAAAACTTTTTTTATTTTAAAAGGGTTAGTGTTAAGATATGTGTTACCCTCAAAATTCTTGCTTTTGGTTATGTTGTTTTTTGGTATTTACTTGCAAAATTCCAAACATCTCAAGGTGTGGATAAATGCATTCATAAAATGGCTGCCATTTACATGCATAGGGAAGTTACTAGATCCAATAAGGGATTGGTAATTGATATATAAAAAGAAGTGTGCTATATAGGATCAGTGATGGGCATGTAATGGTTTTAATGAGGAATGGCTTCTTGACACTTCTGTTGGAGGGAAGTCATTTTCATGTGGTAGTGAATCCCAAGTTTCCAACATAGGGAAGCTTGTTTTTTTCTAACTCAAGTAGACCTGTTGGCAGATTGATTTCATTAATCAGAACTGAGTTCCCCAAATATAGACTCTGCAGCAAACATAACTTTACTATATTGCATTAAAATACAACAGCAAATGAAGCTTTACTATATTATATTACAATACAATTGCAACATTATGCACATAATTTCATGCCTGGTCAAATGAAGTTGTCTTATAATTTAGTATCTCTCTTTATTTGATAATTAAATCCAAATCATAATCAGGCTCCAAAAATATGTCTTAAAACATTTTGTTACATTTAGTAATATGAACAAATAAATTATATATTTATCACTTGTTCCTGGATATCTATTTCAGGACAGAACTTTGACGTGTTCTTCACCAGCACATCTCCTCAGCATTCCCGATACATTATGCTGGATGCTTCAGAGTCACAGGCAGTGCGTATATGTGCATACTACAGCCAGCCCAACCGACTTGATGTCTATCTTGATGGGACATATGTACTGCCTAAAAATGCTGCATACACTCCTACAGGAGCCATGGTCTTGAAAAGAGAGACTTATGAAGGCCAGTATATGCCTAATGTCAACACTGATGCATCTGGCTCAAACTACATCAACATGAAAACAGGAATTATTTGCTTCATCGTAAAGGGTCCCAGAGTAATAGAAATCAAGACTGCTGAGGTCATCATGGTGGCATTTGGGTTACCAATGATGACTGTAGATGACTTCTTTGGACAAAACCTAGTACAGAACCTGGCAGCATTCCTAAGCATTCCATACTCCAAAATCCGAATTGTAAACATCATCAATGAACAGTCAAGCTCTGGGCGTCGTAAGAGAGCAACATCTGAGGGTAACATAACAACAATTCAGATGGAAATCGGAAATCTACCCTCGTCTGGTATGTTTTAAGTTCCTTATCTTAATTAGTTTTGTAAGTAAATGAAGTTTTTAATGCATATTATTAAACTGCTAGCTATCTTTCAAGCATACAAGTTTCAGAGATCCATCTTGATGAAAATTGATAGTCCTTAAAACTAAATCAAATATTTATTACAGTTATAGCTGTAAGACAAGGATTTTCAGGTTTTGTCAGTCATCTTATTAGCACGTAGACCATATACCTACATTGACATTGGACAAGTGCCAAGTCCCATATGTATGTAGATCCATGTACACGAATCTGTATAAGTTTGTGATTTGAACTTTTAATGTAGCTTTAAATTTGTTTTAGTCATTTCACTACAGTGTCTGCAGTGTAGCAGTTTATAGTAAATCTAGCACTGGGGCATCATGCCACAGACATGTAGCATCATGTCCCACCTAGTCACATTATCCAGACACTAGGCAGACCAGTCCTAACACTAATCTCTAAATACTGAGAGAAAGGTGAGGCAGCTACTAGTAATATTTTTATAAGTTATTGGAATGACCTGGCAAGGGTTTTGAACCTGCAACCTCTTTCACCTGAGGCAAACATGCAAACCACTTGGGCCACCAGAGCAGTCTCTATATGAAGATCATTTAAAAGTTTTAAAATATAGCTGATCAAGTAACTATTGCAACTGCTGTATTTATATACTTACAATTTTGTATAATCCAGAATTTTACCAAGCAGAATAAGCCTTTCAATAAAAGATTTATTGGTTTATTTAGTATATATCTATTATAGTTAGGTTTTAGTTTTATAACAGCTGGTCATATAGTTTGTTTCTTGTACATAACAATGTTCTTTAAATCCTCTTTCAGAGATCAATGTTACTGGATCTGGGGTTGACCTTTCTCATAAGGAGCTGATGAATATATCCTACACCCTTCAGAATGAGATTCAGAGCAGAACAAACCTCAGTGATGTGCTGAATACAACAATTCTCTCCACTTCCATTGCCAACCCATTACCCAATCCTGGTTCTGAAGAATGGGCTTCTTTTAACGCCAAAACCTCACGCTATGTCATCTACAACCCTGTGGAGAGTTTTGAGTTCCACACCGCCCTCACTCCAGCAAGTGAAGGCTCACAATTTAGTGTCCAGCCTGTTCTCAAGTTTCTGGATGAAAATGTAAGTTTGAAATAGTGTACTTTGTTTACTGGAATGTTATCATGATCAGTGCAAGAAGAAAGCTTGAATTTTTTTTACAGAAAAAACATGTGTGATAAATGTCAGTGTGCAAAATTCATGTTTTGCACCTTATTATGATTTCAGTGTTGCATACATACTTTTGTATAAGTCACACTTTTTTCTAGCCTACCAAAGCAAAAGTTCAGTATAGTGATAACTTTGGATTGCATGTCCATCCATCTGCATGTCCATGCTCATTATCTGTCTACACCCTAGATTAACCTCTTTTTTTTTATATCTCCATAACCCTCAAACTTCCCATTATGTCATCTACAATCCTGTGCAGAGCTTTGAGTTCCACACTGCCCTCACTCAGGCAAGTAAAGGTTTACATTTCAATGTCCAGCCTGTTATCAAGTACCTGGATGAAAATGCAAGTTTGAAATTGTCTACTTTGTTTACTGAATGTTACCATGGTCAGTGCAAGGAGGAAGCTTAAAGCTTTTTTATAGGAAAAAAACTTGATAAATGTCAGTTTGCAAAATTCACATTATGTACATTATTGTGATTTCAGTGTTCCATGCATACACTTAGATAAGTTACATTTTTTCTAGCCTGCCAGAGCAGTGCTTTAACATAAAGATCATTTTGGATTGCATATCTATCCATCCATCTGTTTGTCATTGCACAAGTCTGTCCACATCCTAGCTTAACATTAAACATTATTGTTTTCAGTACCTTCCTCTACCTTGATATAGGAAATCCATGTAGATATTCATTTTGGATAGCTGTTCAGCACATATTCTTTGTTCCCAATTTTTGATCAGTTGCCAATAAACCTGGTACATGTTGTGGTCATCACCTGAAGACTTGCATATTGACTCATCTGTAAAAAGAGTTATTGCCCTTTTTGATTTGCATTAATTTCAGTGTGTGATAATATCTTGTGACAACAACTAGTCTCATATTTTTCACTTAATTGTAATAAAATGTTGTGGTCAGCATATAGGTATGCATATTGACAAAATGATGCAGAATCCTGTAAACACATCTATCTTCAGAGTGTTTAATTGATGATTCTGTAACATGTTGCATACATAATCTGCAGATGCACATATTGACAAATCAGCATCCTGTGATTTTTGTTACAGTTATTGCCCTTTTTGACATGGAAACTAATGCAGTGTAAAACAAAATCTTGTGAATGCAACTAGTCTCACAGTTTTCAGTGGACTACTGTCTTACTTTGTACATGCTGTGGTCATAATCTAAAGAGTTGCTGCCCTTTTTGTATTGTATCTGAATGCAGTGTAAGATATAATCTTGTGAGTGCAACTTGTAGCAGTTTTGAGTCAACTACCATATTACTTTGTACAAGCTGAAGTCATCATTCAAAGAATTGCTGCCCTTTTTTATTGTAGCTGAATGCAGGGTAAGATATAATCATGTGAGTGCAACTAGTTCCCAGCTTTTGATGGATCACTGTGGAAGTTGATAAAAGTTATGGTCATTATTGGAAAAGATATGCATATAGATTGAATAGTATTGCTGGAATCTTCAGCTTAGTGGAGAAGATTTTAGTGGGGTGAATTGACACATTATTGGCTATATTATGTCAAAGAGCTAAGTGTTTTTCCCAAGTACACTCTGGGCTGGCTTGGGTGGATACCATTCTTGCATTATGGTCTGACACTCTACCAAGTTGTCATCAGTTTCCCCATAGACTAGAAAAACTTGTAGGACAGCCTGTTCTCCAACATCCATTAGCATGAGTTTGATTTTGCGATTCCTCTGTGCCACTTGGAGGATTGCTGTGAAATTAAATAGACACATTCATCCAATGGTTTAGTTGGTCTGAAATGAAAATGGTGCCACTAAAGATAAGCAATTTGAGTACCTAAGTGACTATCTTGAAAATCTTATTGCAACTCCTCCTGAATGAATGGTCCTATCAAAATGAGGTTTTCATCAAAAGAATTCTGTATCTAGTTGTCATCAAAATGAAAATGGGCCTAATGTGAATCATATATAGCCATGATAGCAGCCATCATGAAAGTCTTATCACTAAACCACCCACCCCTCAAATGGAAAGTCATATTGAGATGGGGTTTTCACCGAAAAATGTTTTATGATGATGAGCTGAGCCTAACACACACACACACTCATTTGACACCATCATTTATTGACTTCAAGCAGACCCAATAACTCTAATTCTGTGTTTTCTTTGTAGGGTTATCTAGTGGTTGTCGGATCTGCTGAAAATGAGTGGCAAGTAACAGCAAGCATTCATCCTGGGTCAGGTTATCCTTGGGCAGTGCTTAATGGTAATGTGACTGTGAGTTTTGTGAATGGTTTTGCCAACTTCACAGATCTTTCCATCTCACATATGGGTTATGACTATAATCTGGATTTCATCATATCAGCGCCAACAGTGGCCCAGCACTGGACTCTAAGTTCTGAACCTTTTCATGTCCCAGGCAGAAAAGTTAGTGCTTCTCAGAATATCTCCAGAAATGTGATCCAGAATGATCCGACTGAAGTCATCCTGGATCTGATTGATGCAACAACTCTACAGAAGATAGAAAATATTGCTTGGACAGTATGTTAATTTTAGTCTCTCAGTTTGTCATACATTGTTTACATAATTTCTATGCCAATACTATTTCTGTGGATCAAACATTTAATGTGGCCCATGTCCATCTGTCCAGTTCCATATGTCCATCTGCATTTCATGCATCTCTTCATAATAAATTGTATTTGCAGCCAAAATCATTTTAAATACTGGCTGGATTCAAGCCAGATTTGGTATGTTAGATTGAAGACCCTTGGTCGAGTTCAACTTTTACTCCATTTTGATTAAATTAGAGTTATGGCCCCTGTTTGACTTGGAACTCGGTCCTGGCATGCTGAAACAGGCATTCTTCCATTGCAGCATATTTTTGGGAATATCCACATCATATGAACAAGTCTTTCCTCAAATTTTAATTTCAGTTAAATGCCATTTTATTTTATTTTGAAGTTCTAATATCAAGGATCTGTTTATTTAGTTTATATTAATTTATCTATATAGGGCATATTAGGTAAAGTCTGTAAAAGGTACAGTGAGGAAATAAAGTAGAAAATGGAAGAAAATTTTTAGCAGCAGAAATAGATACATTGTAGGTGTATATTCTACTATGTCTAGAAATAGG
Organism: Potamilus streckersoni; assembly: GCA_016746295.1. Lineage (NCBI taxonomy): Eukaryota > Metazoa > Mollusca > Bivalvia > Unionida > Unionidae > Potamilus > Potamilus streckersoni. The sequence continues at coordinate 546,432 of JAEAOA010002355.1, read as the reverse complement.
AAAATATGAAAGATAATTCTCATAAATGAATGGACTTTTTGGATTTCCTGTTCACTCACAAGATATAAAAATATAATCAAGAATGTCTGAATCTTTTTTGTTTAAATTTTTGATTTTTCATTAAGATAAAGTTTTATTTCTTGTTAAATTAAAATTTCTTTAAATGCATACATTAGACATCAAATCACAAATGCAAGAATTCTGAATCCACTTTAATCCCAGAAATGTCTGTAATTAAAGTCATTCATTTCTTTCAATTGAGTTTTAAATTTCTGTTACAAGTAAGATATAGATCATGTGCACATATTAGACACGAATGTAGAAATTCTCAGTGCTCCTAAAAGACTAAAGAAGTCAATTTGTCTTCACAGGGTCACGCATGGAATGTAACAGCATCCTTGGTGAGTGAGAGTAGTTATGGTCCACTGACAGGAACTCTTACTACAACCTTTAATCCCTCAACGGGGAAGGCTACCTTCAGCAACCTGAATTTCACTGCTATTGGTCCAAACTACGTCAAGTATCATATCATGTCCGAGCCAGCATGGTATGATGAGATTTATATAGGAGTGATTCATGTGATGTCATCAAGTCATGTCAACATGGTGGTGGAAAAGACTTCAGACATCGTTCTTAAGTTCCCTCAGAACTACAATCAATACCTGTCCACAGAAACAGCACGCTCCAAATTCCACCAGCTTGTTGGACAGTACTTTGCCAATAAGAATCCTGGTACACTAATTACTGGTGTATTCTCCAGACCAGGTAATAGAACATATCATAGAGCATTTTTACTTTTTGCCAAGTTTAGAGCAGTATTACACAGGTTTGGATAGATGTATTATGAGTGTTCTTAATGGTATATATGCATGAGAGTGAGTGATTGATATTGCTTTTTCCTTCTTCCAATGAAGGACAGGTTCTACTGTACTGCAAAGCAATTTTTAAACCTAGAAGAAATAGTTCTATACTGGAAGTGGATACTGAGTTTAACTTTCATATTCTTGAAAGAAAAATCAGTGCCAAACTTCAAAGCTGCTAAGAACTGATTTGCACAGCTATTAGGTGGCAATGTGTTAGGTGACATAAGAGTCTAATCCTTCATGATTTACTATTTTGAAAATCCAAAGGCACTCAAGGATTACTCTGACAAAGTCTCTTTGTTTGGTGTGGTGCATTAATTAAAATGGATTGATTTCTGCTGCTGTTTTTACAGACTATTTCAGGAGCCAACATCAAAATTATTGGCATGTTTCAAGAGAGAAAACATTCCTTCAAATGTCTTCTCCTCCTAGATAAGGCTCCTAGGTACCTGCCAAAAGTTTGATGACCTTGGTAAGGAATAAATGTGCTTTTTCTGTCTCTGAACACCACATTCCTCATCCAGCCAATGAATCAGGGCATTATTGCCACCTTTAGAACCCACTACCTTCACCAAACCTTCTTCAGGCTTATAAAAGACACATATTGAGAAAAATAGACCACTATTACATAGTCCTGGCAAAGTTTGAAATATTAAAATTGCAATTGACATTTTTGGTGAGGCATAGGGAAAGGTCACTGAAAAGTGTAAGAATGAGGTTTGGCAGATAATCTGGCTCAGTGTGGTCACCAGTTTCAGGGCATGCACAGTGGGAGATGATGTTGCCAATGCAACATGAGAAATCATCAACATGTCCAGGAATGTTGGCATTGATGAGATAGATGAAGATGAAGGTATGTGAGGGTATTGTGTGACACACAGAGGAAATCTCCTTCTACAGCTGAAGGAGGAGTATAATAAGAAGGAAGAGCAGTTAATTCCTGTTAGAACACTTTCTACCAGGATCTTATCAGAGGCTTTCCAAGTCATTGACATGGCACTATTTAATGAGAATGATCCTGACTACTAGAGAAGTTTCAAGTTAGCAAGGAAGTTCCAGAATACCTTGCTATAAGGAGCTCTATAAAGAGAAACTGAAGTGTGTCATATCAGCTTATCTTAGACAGATTCTTTAAATGTGATACAAAGATATCAATTGACAATTCACAGCCATAAAAATCAGCTGGGAAACAGAGTCAAAAAATACAAATATTTGCTTCAGTTTTCTTTTCATGTAAATGTTTTTTTTTTCTTAATTTGACTTATGTTGTAAGAAAAATATAAGAAATGTATTGATTATTTTCTCTATTTAATGTTTTTATTTTGTAAAAAATAAAAATAAGAAATAAGATAATTTCATACAGGAGAGTGATTTTGTGCAATTTTTGAGACAAGTCACTTCCATAATAACTTTGATATAAGAGGAAAAAATTCTGAGTGATGCTTTTTAAAGATACATGAAAACTCATGGGAACACAACTATTGCATAAGTCAGGGATAACTGTATTACTGTCAGAAGCCACCTGTCTAAAAAGATTCTTTCTTCATGCATTTATTGATTATATATTTGAATAAGTTGTGCTGAGAAACTAGTGGTCTTTATTCTGACAGAAGGGGTTCAAGGCATCTTCTGCAGTATTTCTAAACTTTGCTAAGTAATAAAAATTCTACAGACCTGAGTTTACTAAATTTCTTGACAAAACATTTGTTGTTACTGTTATAATTTATGTTGTCTTCTTTATTATTATAATCTTTAATCAACTTATTATATTATTAGGCAGCATTGTGGTAACCATCACAGTTGATGGTACAACATACAATGTCAATGCGACACTGTTTTCCATCTGTGATGACATTGAGAGCCAGACTCCCTTCAACTTTTCCTCCACAACAATGTACCTATCCTCATACATGGTCGTTGATGGTGTCAACTACTATGGGGTGACATGTGGACCAAAGGTAACAAGATTTTCTGAGTCACTCAGATTTTGCTTTTTTTAAAAACTAACCAAATTATTTCTTTCTCTCTCCTCTTCTCATCATCCTTATTCATCTTCAAGTATCAATTATGGAATATGAAAATTGTCAATCAATGCTTTTAGATAGAATGATCAAAATACTTACTGTTGTGAGCAGTAGATCCGAATCTGTCAAAAGAAGAAATAAAGAGAAGGCATCAAGGATATGAAAGATGCACAAAGCTTAGTCATTTCATTCTTTTATTTATAATTTCTGACTTGATTGTCACCAGGTTATTCCAGACACTCCCATCTTGTTGGCATTTTGGATCAAACTGGAGTTTCTTTAGCAACATGGTCACCATATTTTCTTGGGCTGATCTATGCTTTCAAGCAACAGATGTGATGTAGTTTGCTGTCCTTGAAAATCTCCATGATTCTGTAAATATTGGATTAACATCTCTTTGAACATGTGTACAAGTAGTTCCTACTATTCATTTGTTCAGTTTGTATTGTAAATATTATTAATAGACATTGTGAATATTAAATGCAGACAGCACAGTTTGTATTGAAATAGACCATTTAAGAAAATAGACTAAGAGCAGTCTGACTGCATGTTTACATCTGGAACTTCCAATAGTGTTGAATTGTCATTAGTCTGACAGTCTTCAGGACCAAAAGTTAGAAACTATAAATCACTGACTGAAATGACCAAGTTTTGTCATTAGTTTTATCTTTGATGCTTTTTTGTTTTAAAATCAATGTGGGGTACAAATGAGTGAGTCTGCAAATACTGATTATATAATTATATGATATAATTGATTGATTATATGGCTTATGCTTATTCAAAATTTATTATATATTGGCTGCTAAAAAAATTACACTAAACCAATATACAGAAACAGTATCTGAAATGTTTTCAAAAGAATGTTTTTTGTTGTAGCAGCTTGAAATTTAACACAGGTCAGAGTAAAATGAGTTTTTAAATTAAAACAAGCAAAAAGATTATTTATTTCCTCTTACTGTATAATCAATTCAGTATAATTATTTTCTTGTTACTATTTATACATCTCTCCCTCAATATAGTGCCCTTCATTATAACATGACTCCTATTAAAAGTATATGGTGTATAAGGTTATTATCCACTTTATTATCTAACAATAAAATTACTTGAAAAAGTATTTCATATAGTGTAGTAAACTTCAGTGTGGCACACATGGATTGCTATATAATGAAGGATTACTATATGCTGCTTCAACTTCTATATGTATTACTTTTGCTGATATGTATTATTACATGTATCATTACTATCATTATTGCAGTCTTCCACAGAGACAACACAGTCTCTCCATCCAGCAATCTGGGCAGCTATTGGTATTGCCAGCATACTAATTCTTGTTGCCCTCATCCTCATTCTTTGGAAGTGTAAGGCCTACCACAAAACCAAGACACATGGTGAGTTAAAATACTTCCATGGTTTGTTGGAATTTTTAATTTCAGCTAAAAGAACAGAAGAAAAGTCATATCAACTAATATATATATATATATATATATATATATATATATATATATATATATATATATATATATATATATATATATATAATACAAATCATATGGCGAATAACAACCCTTTCAAGCATACTGGATCCACCAAGGGATCACGTGTGTCAGGGATTTATTAAAATAGATGCAATAAACTGACAACGAACAGTATGAAACTAGTAACTAACTAGTCTAAGCGCTTTTGACTCTTAATGAGTCTTTTTCAAAGGCAAATACAAAACTTATATATGACAAACAAATAAACACAAAAATGTTGTGTTTGTAAACCTCTACATGGCTGTCTTCACATGTGCTAAAACTATAAATACAACCAGCTTGTATAGACTAGTTGCGGAAACTGAAAACGTTGTATAATTCCCTAAAAGTCTACAAGCCAAAGCGACATCTATTTTTACTTTTTGTACATATGTAATGCAGATTATATCTCGGGATATAATCTGCGTTACATATGTACAAAAAGTAAAAATATCAGGGATATAATCTGTGTTACATGATTTTGGATTTATTTGGATTAATATCCATTCCTAAACTGGTGGTAAATATTATGTTTTGAATTTTTCAAATATTTTGTGAAGTTTTTGTAAAGATTAACTACAAGGATTTTTACCAAATTATGGAATGCATCATCATCAGTGTCCTTCACAGCAACAGCTGCATAAACTATCTGGACATTCTCCTCCAAAATATTAAGTTCATTTCTCCTCAGGGATGGAAGTGAACTCTTGTTCCATTTGAATCATATCAGGTCTGCTCATAAACCAGCAAAATTCCAACCTTCACCCATCCCAGTGCTTTGTCCACTAGGTATGGAGGTTATAAGCAATCTCAGTACTGTATGTCACAATCACATCTGCATCATACAGAATGTTGGATTTGAACAATCATTTCCAACAGGACATGGCATCATGGGATATCCATGAGAGTTCTTGCTACTCCTTGGGTTATTCATTGTAGCAGCAGATTCGATCCTGCTTGACAGCCTTGATGTGTGCCCATTTTACAAATGGCTTTGCTATTTCAAAAGCACTCATTTCCAGTTCACTCCATCAAAAGGTCAATATTACAAATGAGATATTCCTGTGTCAGTGGTGCAACCACATTTGGCTACAGATAGGAATTTCTCTGGACAAACCTCAGCTGTAAATGATAGTATGTACAGATGCCAGTACATATGGTTGTGGAGCCCACTTGTTGCCAGAATTCGAATATAGTCAGTAGGAAAATGGGGACCAGGGAAACTGCATTCTCACATCATCCTCCATATGAAAGCTGTCATAAACACCTTTCGGTTATTGAAGGACCATTTCTAAAGAAGGCAGTCCTTATTACTGGTATGATGGACTCTGTAGTGGTGACTTAACTCCTCAAACAGGGGTGTGCAGAATTGTCTGACCAGTGTGCTGGTTCAAAATTATGTCAGGACAGCCTTTCAAAAGAAAGAGTTGAGACCTTGATTGTAGAGACAATTTTAGGAGCAAGAAGGCTCTTAACCCTGAAAGTGTGTGAGAGAAATGAGCATATTTTCAGGGTTAAAAACATGGTCCTTTTGAGTGCCTGAATATTTTTATCAAGTCAACTTTTTTTCTCTGGTTCTACAAGGAGAAAAAGTGGACTCCAGTTGCCATGACATATGATACATTCAGGCATAATGGCATGATAATGACCTACCAGACCTACTAGCTAATTTTGGTTTGAATTCACTAAAATTCCTCACCCTATTTCCAAACTGGAATCTGTTCTGGATCTTTTCATGACTTGGTTCAGAAAAAAAATTGAGCCATTAGTCCAGATCTTGCTGAAGTTGTTATCATCCTAATCTGTTTCTGATTGGTTTTGCGTACAGGGTGAGCAATTTACTGCCTTTTCAGTCAACCCAAACTATATTCACTTCAGATTGGATGTTTCATTGATCATCCATATACAACCAGGCTTAGTAATCAGGAGATGGTCACAATCATTGGTCATTCTGAGTGTCTTCATAAGCAGGAGATTGTCACAATCAGTGGGCATTCTGAGTGTCTTCATATGCAGGAGATTGTCACAATCAGTGGGCATTCTGTCATTATATGCTTCCCCTAAGCTGAGAGTAGCAGCCATGCAAGATCCTGTCCATGCCTCAAATAATACTTGAAGTACTCAGAGATAAATTATGGCAAGCACAAATAACTCTTTCTCTGTATGATTAGGCAAGAAAGCAGGACATCATCTCCCAAGTCTCATCTTCTTGGCTTAAGTGGATTATTTACACAGCTTATTCAGAAATCTCTAAAGATAGTCACCTTATGAGAATTTTAGAGTGGAAGTTATTTGACTCATATTGAAAAGAGATGATGTTCTGAATGGTACATGTCATTTGGGAGGGGTATAGTGAGTTGTACATTATTTTGTATAAACCTCACATTGCCCAAATTAAACTCTTTTAAAGGATATATTAAAAACTTTGAACAGAATGGTTGAATAAAAAGGCAAAGGCAATATGTAATGAATAAAAAATGATCTAAGTCCTTGTTCTGAGTCGGGTGGTAGAAAACTCATTTGATATGGCATAGAGTTATACATCCGAGCCTATGGTCTCAATGTACTCCTATGCTGCATAAAAATCATGGTGCTGGATTGTTGCTGGTTGTTTTGTTTCCTTGCTTTACTGTATGCTGTGTCATGCATTTTTTGTGCTTTATAGATATACATCTTTGCTATATGTACAATTTTAAATCTTGAGGTTTTGCTGTTATCTTTATAATCATCAAGAGCAAGTTCTTAGTAACGATCTTGTAAGGCATATTTTATTTTATATGTTTAAATCCTGATACAAAATAAACTTTATAAATTGCAGTGAAGTAAAGGGACATGTATATATTATAAAGCATTAGAATTTTCACCCCTAATATTGTGGGATCATTTTCACAGTGGTATGATGAGAAATAGTTTAGGTCTGACAGTGAGTCAGACAAAAAATAATACTTAATGGAAAAGATTTCATGAGTCATGAATAAGAAATGGTACTTTTTTTCAACAGAATTATATAAACCAATTGTAGAGTAGCTTGTTCAATGTATTTTGAATAAATATTAATGGAGTAGCAATATTCACATGTTATTTTTAATGGACATTTATTTTACTTATCAAGTGATAAAACATGTTTTACCTGCATACAGTTATTAAAATCCCTTGTTACATTTGGTAGAATTCAGATTTTGTTAGTGTGAGACCACATGAACATGAGAACAGGTATACTGCTTAATGCAATATTTATAGGTTACTGCATTTGTATGGAAAATATGAACAAGTTTTTTGGATGGCTATACTGACGACCATGGGAGTGCAGTATAGCCATCTGAAAAAATGAGTTCATATTTTTCCATTCAAATGTAGTAACATTTTTATTATATGCTCAGTTTTGTTTCATTAACAAAGACTTAATGAAATTCACAACCAAATATATTTAATAATAAAATATAATTTTTTAAAAAAAATTAATAAAGTTCACAATCATAGATTCCTTCAATGCACAATAATCACATTCATGTGCAAATAGCTCCTTCCACAGACCTTTTAACTTCATTGCATTCATTGCATACCACATACTCACTTGCATCAAGTGCTAGGAGTGCAATATGAAGGTGTTCAATATTGGGGAATATTGAACAATTCTGACAATGTAAAGATAAAAGAGAAAAAGATGAGCATATAATAATTCCCTTTATGCAGCAGACACCCACTTCAGATAGCAGAGCTACAGATCTGTATTAGCACAATTGCATAAAAGGATGTCTTCGTTTCATTCCACATATGATTTCAAGAGAAAAGCTTAGACACTTATTACTTGGCACATCAAGGGATTGAATTTCTAAGTCTGGTGCAACTTCTTTTCTTTCCTTTCAGACAATGACAAAATCAGTTACCTGGGTGGTTATCAGAAAACCGTTGAACAGCAATTGCTCTTTGAGAATTCCTTCACCAGTCTTCGAGGTGAAATGATCTCTCCACCACCTCTTGGCACACAGTTGTCTGAAAAATACCCAAAGCGAATTAAAAGCCCTCTCAATCGCATCCAAGTGACACCATACCCACTCTCCCTATATTGAGGAGGCCAGCAGCCAGGTGGTTATTGACAAGGAAAACAAGACCAGAAATCTATTAGTGCTTATAGGTTACAAAGACCTTTCCCTCTTTTTATTAATATTATTGTTATTATTATTATTATTATTATTATTATTATTATTATTATTATTATTATTATTATGACTTTATTTAAAGAAGGTAACTCAATTAGCTAAGAACTAATCTACCTTGAGGCCCTCATTCAAAGGAATTTATTTATTTTTGCTGCATCTTTGAAGCCATAGTATATACTGGGTTTGGAAAGAGGAAATAGAGTGGGCATTTCTAATCTCAACTGGAATATTATTCCAGAGCAAAGTTCCAGAGCATTGGAAACTTTTTTAAAATAATTCCTTATTTGCTTTGGGAATTTTGTAATGTTTGGTAGACATTGATCGCAGGTGGGGAGTATTTCCAGGTAGCCTATACTTGAGTAGTGATTGTCAATATTCAGGATCACTATTATTGGCTATCCTGTACATTAATTTGGCTTTTCTTAAACAGATTCGGTCTTTAATAGGTAGTATTTTTAACTTACCAGCTAAATCTTCCTTGCTTTCTTTCTGGATTGATATTAACTCAAAAGCTCTTTTTTGGAGATGTGCCAGCTTTGCTAAGTTTTATCATTTGAATTACCCCATACTGTATTACAGTAGTCTAAATAGGGTTGTATGAAACTGTTATAAAATAGTTTTCTATGCTTTTCCAGGAGAAATTGTCTTATCCTACTGAGAAGCCATAAACTTGAATTGACTTTTTTACTGATATGTTTGATATGTTCAGTCCATGATAGGTTTTTATCTACCAAAACACCAAGTAGACTATCGTGACAGACCATTTGCAACCTTTTATCTTTCCATGTCAGACATAGTTCATCGCTATCAAGTTTTGTTCTTTTTTTCCATGTTGAGATAAGTAATATTTTAGTTTTACCAGTATTAAGCACCATGCCATTGCATGTGCACCAGTATTCTAGTTTGTTTAGGGCATTCTGTAAAGAAATTTAGAGTTCTTGTTTTGTGTTTTGGTTGTCTGACAATGCTGTGTCATCTGCATAGAGATCTAAGTCCTTTAGTACAAGTGGTAGGTCATTAATAAATAAAATAAATAGTAATGGACCCAGAATTGAGCCTTGTGGTACTCCACATCTAATTGTTTCAGGTTCAGACAGAACATTATTAATATAAGCATATTGTGTTCTCTCACTGAAGTATGAAGTAAACCATCTAACTGTGCTTTAATCACGTTAGTAGATTTTCAGTTTTTTCAAAAGGATTTCATGATCTACCATATTAAAAGCTTTCCTGAAATCTACAAATACAGAACCTATTATTCTACCTTGATCAAGTGCTTGAAGCCATTTATCAGTTAGGGAGATCAAGGCAGTCTCACATGAGTGTTTCTGTCTATAGCCTGATTGATTAGGGTATAACAGAAAGTGTTTGGTTAAATATGATATGAATGAGTCATGGACATGCTTTTCAATCAATTTTGACAAGTTTGGTAGTATTGAGATTGGCCAGTAGTTATCATCGTCATTCTTAGGACCAGATTTGTGAATGATTTGAAAATTTTTTTAGAATGATTGTATCTCTTTAATGCTATTGCTTTTTTCTTGAATAACATAAGGAAAATTATTATGTTAATGGTAATATTTTTTATTTAACTTAAATAAGTATAGTGCAGTGTAAAATACCGCTGAAGTGCCAGAATTGTTTTTCTGTTATTATTTGTATAATATATACCTGGTTTCTTATAAAAGACCTTTTCCTTTAGAGAATGATTGTATCTCTAATGCTATTGCTTTTTTTGAATAACATACAATATAAATTAATATGTAAATGGTAATCTTTTTTATTTAACTTAAATTAATTGCATAAAACATAATGTGTCTCTTAGATTTATTTCTTTTGCCAGTACCTCAGAATTTAAACTGAGTTTTTATTTAAAATTTGTGCAGTGGATTTTTCTTTTACCAAATGGTCAGCCATGTTTGCTGTATAAGAAAATTAGAGTGTAGTGCAGTGTAAAATACCACTGAAGTGCCAGAATTGTTTCTCTATTATTATATGTGTGATTGTGCCTGGTTTTCTATTTACTCTATATTTTTTCATCATGCCTGTGATATGAATAACTTGTTTGCCAACATTGTTATTTTTCTTTGTGAGTGCTAATAGTCTTTATTATCCAGTCATATTTTTATGCAAGATTGAAAAAGTTAGATTTTGTTGATTTATAGGGGAGTTCAGATTTCATTAGCAGTGATTAAAAGGTGATTTTCAAATAGCAGAGAGTTAAATTGGTTTTTTAAAAATTATTATTGTTAAAATCTCAAACTTTATAACAGATCCTACTTTTATCTTTTCTATAGTTTTTGTTAAAGAATTATTGTTGAAATTGCCATTCTTCCTTAATGTTGCAAAATTTTGTTCTTTGCAAACATTTTTTAAAGCTATGTTAAAAACCATAATCACATCACACATCACACTTTGAAAAAGAAGTAATTTATTAAATTTTTGCATTTCTTTCAATGGAAGAGGTTTTAGGACTTGTTCATGAAAATTAGATTTTAAAAAATTGTCATTGAATAAAACATGACTGCTTATGAATGCTTCCATTTCCCAGTGATGTTTTAGTAGTATTTTGTCCATTGTCTCCAAAATCTTGAGTCCAGTAAACTACTTGCCTATTTTTTTATTAGAATCCAAGAGAAGTGACCTATGCTAAGATTTATTTAGAGTCACAAGTCTGGAGTAGTACAAAGTTCTGTCCAATGTAGAAAAATACAAAAACATTTAAAAATCTAATTTGTGATACAAATTTAACAAATAACAGTTTTTAATAATTTCATGATATCAAAATAAGATTAGTTTGTAAATTCCAATGATCTTGTGAAGGAAAAGGTTTGTAATGAGGAATTATCAATTATGAACTCAAACACATTCAAATCCTAATCTATGATAGAAATAGAGATAATTATCCATATTTGAAATGTTCAACATTTAATTCAGATAAGCAATAATCCAAAATTGTCAATTTCCTTTTGGTACTTTAGAATGCTAAACTTTCAGGTAAATAGAACATTTTTGAGAGGTCAGCTCAAAACAAACAATCTAACCAGCTGGGAGGGACTTGGACCTATCAAGAAAAGAATGTAATGTGGAAACATTGTTTAAATTTACTAATAATGAATAACTGTGTTTTTAGTTAAATGTATTTGATGCACACTTATAAAGGTACCCAAGTTTGAGACTTTCTTTACATAACATGATGTGCAAGAGAAAGATTGTTTTATGATGAACATGTTTCATGTAAACACTATGTCCAACTTTATAACTTTTTTTTGCATTTGTTATTACTAAAACTTGATCATCTTGAAGTTGATTTGTTTTTGGTTAAATAAAGTTTGAATATTGTTTCCATTGTCATAATAAAATGCTGATACATTTTTTCATTTATGTTATCACATGACTTGTACTGAACCTTTTTTGAAAATATTTCACATATGCAGTGCTATAACTCACAAGATTGTTTTAATTTTATGTTTGTATTTTTAGCTTTTAATAAAGAAAAAAATAACCCAATTATGCATTCCTCCTGAAACAGTTTAAAAGTGAATTACTAAAAGAAAAGAAACCCACCTATTGAAATAATCCAGAAAGGTCAAAAAATGATGGGAATATATCCCCTCATTCTGGCCTTGAGTCCAATCCCCATACTTCTGAACCATTGTATATGCATTTCAAATTAAGCCTTTAGTGGCAGCATCCAAAGAGGGTAAAGACAGACCCAGTAATCTCAGCAGACTTCATAGATTAATTCCCATATAATGCCAAGTTAATATATATATATATATATATATATATATATATATATATATATATATATATATATATATATGTTTGTTTGTTCACTGACACATACAGAAGGATAACAAATTGTTTTCAAAATTGAATTCCAGTGTTGTAAAATTTAAATAAACCATTATGGACAAAAGATGTAACTCTAATGATGAAACACATTTTGACACACCCATTACTTTAGTGAATGCATCTGTCAATGAATTTCCACACTGATATTTTATCAGTGACCATCACATCAGCAATTAATTTGTGTGAAATCTTGGTATGAATAAAAGAGTGCTTCCCACAAGTGCAAAATAAAAACATTGCTAATTAATGCTCTCAGTCAATGTAAAATGAGATTTTGGAAAATGAGCATGGTAACAAATCCTCTTGATGTGAGATACTTACTATCAAATTCTTCATAATAAAACTCTATAATAAAACTCTCAGATTTGCTCATTTAAAGGACGATGTATGTAGGTTACAAAAAAGAGCAATGTAAGTAAACAGAAAGCATTGTTTCTAATTATTGCATGAAGTAAGATTGCAGCAGCTGAACAAATTAAACTATTATTTAATTGCAAAATCATTTTATATCTACTCTAGTAACTAAGTTTTATTTTTTAAATATGGTCTTGAGCTTTTGAAATCTTTATTATGTTATAAATGTAGTATAATATAAATCTTTATTTTGGTTTAATTTAATTAAGTCTAAAATTTTATATATTTCACTTTTCACTCTCTGTGTCTCAGTTCTAAATCTTTCATACTGCCCATCCTATTGCCTTCATAAGATTTAATTTCACTTTTTGATTTGCAATAAAAAAAAAAAAATTTTATTACCTATCTGCCTGTCAAAGAAATGGCAATTAGTGGAAATGCTGGCTGTGGAAATGCATTTGTTGAAAATGCCTGATAATACCAGTTGTAGTTAAACTGGCATACCAAATTAAAAGAGAGTAAGACTGAAAAAAATGGTGAAAGAGAAGGATTTAAGTAGGCATGAAATGAGTGGATGTTTTCTAATTATTTTGCAGTACTAATTGTTTGCAGTATTAATGTCACAAAATCAATATAATAAACAATCATTGTTATAATCAATTTAAATGAAAATGCAATTGTTCAGTATCCCCAAGTGGTTTTGGGGAATAGTATGCAGAAATGCATAAAGCATACCAGACTTGGGTTCATTTACAACATAATTGGACTAGTGTAGTTGAGCAATTAATTACAATTACACTGTATTTGTAATTGTAAATGAGAATCACTGATATGATGTATTTGAAAGTCTGGATCTGTGTAATGACTCAAACATATGTCAGTTACAAAAGCAGAGATAAATGTCTTTTAAAATTCCAAGCAAATTATAAAAAATGAGAACCTATACATAATTTTTCTTAGCTCCCACGTACAATAATAATATAGGAATTAATATAAAATATGCAATGAGGCTAAGTAAAACTGTATGCATAAATGAATAATATAAATGCTGTCAGTTTTATCTATAGAAATATCAAGAATAATTTTGACTATGAGCTGAATGTGTTGAAATATTGTTCAAGTCAATTACAACAGCAAAGATAAATCGAACTTTAATTCCAAACAAATTATAATATACCTATTTGCCTTAACCTAAGTGTTATTAGGCTAAAATATAGCATTAACATAGAACAAACAATTTAGATTTTTAAAAAAATGTGTATATAAATGATTTTATATATGCAGATTGTGATTGTGCATACAGTGTGTATAGGCTCCAGACTATCAGTATGTTGTTACAAGATTATGACTGGTCATGGCATGTTTCCAAGACTATCCCTGTATAATAAACACTGCCATTTTGGTACCACAGCAGAGGCTCAGCTATGATATTTTGCGTCCAGGGACGAACTATAAAATTGGTGCCCCAGCCCCCTCCCCATTTAATCATTTACTTATTATAATGTAATGTTGTAAGCCTCATTTTGGCGCCATGTACCTTGGTGCCCGGGGACATATGTACCTCCCTGCCCCACCCTAGCTACACCTCTGTACCACAGCATTCCCAGCTGTGTTGTGAACTTGTGATAAGGCTATTTGAGAGTAGGTTATTCAATGGTAAGTTTATGCAAGTCTATGAAACCTACCATGACCATTAATCAGTCATAGTCTTGTTACAATATATATATATATATATATATATATATATATATATATATATATATATATATATATATATAGTATCAATTATCAATTGTCCAAGTAGTCCAACCAGTGCTGTTAATTGCTGGGCTGGGACTGTTAAATACTGTGCTCATGTCAGATGGTTTTGTGTAATATAAATGACATTTAAACACATGCCTTTTTGAAAATATAAGACACTTCTAAAATTCTTTTATAGTTGCAATATATGATCAAAATAAAGATGTTTTAATCTGGCTGTTACTTTTGTACATAAGGTTCATATCTTTTCTAAAGAAAATGTTTGAGAAATACACAGATTATCATTTTTGGGATGAATCTGGCAAGATTTTTTCTCACACGTGAGTGATCAACATAAAGGTAAGCAAATGTTTTTTGAAGAATATACAATAGGTATCAAGGGTATTCAACTATACTTAATGGAAATATACACATCATTTAAACAATGTTGCAAAACAGAATGCAAGTGTTATTATTGACTATTATATGTATTGTTCCACCACTTTCTACATTTAGGGTTGCTTTGCATTCACTTGCTAATATTCACAAGCTGTCATGTGTCAACTACTCAAATGAGAGATATCAGGCCCGCTTCTCTTATTTGATTGGGGTGATCTTTTCATGGGCAGGAAAAATATAAAATTTTAAAATTTGTTGGGTTGTCACTGTAGTATATTTTCATGATATTCACAACAACAACAATGACAAAAACAAAAAAGGAGGGTGTGTTTGAATCAAAGACAAAATCCCACTATGACAGAAGCCCCATGACAAGGGATAGGACAAAAGCACCCTAGGACAAAATCCATCTTGGGGTAGGACAAAATCCCCTTGACACTTGATATTTACAGTATTTTCATTTTATAGAACTGTTTATGTATTTGAAATTTCATTTATTTTCTTATTTATTTATTTATTGTAACTGTGATTACCGGTAATATGTTTTACAGTAGTTTCCCTTAAAAATGTAGTAAATTTTTACAGTGTGTGATGTAATGATTGTCTTGAATAATGACTCCAAATCAATTTTATTAACTAATGCATATTTTTTTAAATATATTACAGGCATACTTTTTCATATATATATATATATATATATATATATATATATATATATATATATATAAAATTTATTAGGTCTGTGTATCTCACACTACTGTTACTAGGCTACAGATCATTACTGTGCAGATGTCATTATTAAAAATTGTGAGGGTTATGTGAGTAGATTCCCCATCAAACTTCTCATTGCTGTGATTATTGCATTCTTTTACATAAAACAGCTGGTTTCAATAACGTGACAGGTGTTATTGGAATTCTGAACTTCAGTTTATAGTGCCATTCTGATTCATTACATCTTTATCTCAAAGACCCACTTCAGCTTGGAAAACTGCAATTATAAATAATTATCTGTTTAAACAAGCTTTAGTGTGGAATTATATTATTAAAATATATAAACTATCAAGCACGTAATAAAAATGACTATTTTAACAAGTATATTACTCAGAGTTTTATAAATATTTTCTTTTCTTGGAAGAAACTCACTGTAAATGCAAGTTAAAATTGCTGTGATTTTACTTCAGGGAATTCGTTGTCTTGCTTGTTTATGTAATTCTTCTGTGATAATAGCAATTTCTGTTTCAAATACAAGCTTGTACTCCAAGCACATATCGCCTCTTAGAAAGCTATATCTGGGCATTATTTAATTAATCTGGATAGTCCCTATAGTAAATATCACATCACACAACTGTATCATCTGTTTGATTGTAAGGCTCTTACCAGTTGATCATTTGCATCGAGTTGCTCATGCAGAAAATGATAGGGATCTGTATGCTTGTATCATGGACAAGTCCAGCAGCTTTTTTGGTCTAGGAACCCATATATTGAACTTGTGTAGGTCAAAGGCACCACCATAGATTTTACTACATGTACATGACAGCACAATGGGTAACAATTTTATTGCCTTGAATATAAATATTGCCAAATCAAACATATATATATATATATATATATATATATATATATATATATATATATATATATATATATATATATATATATATATATATATATATATATATATAAAGAATACAAATCATATGGCGAATAACAACCCTTTCAAGCGTACTGGATCCACCAAGGGATCACGTATGTCAGGGATTAATTAAAATAGATACAATAAACTGACGACGAACAGTAGGAAACTAGTAACTAACTAGCCTAAGCGCTTTCAACTCTTAATGAGTCTTAATGAGTTTCTGCATCTAGTCTATACAAGCTGGTTGTATTTATAGTTTTAGCACATGTGAAGACAGCCATGTAGAGGTTTACAAACACAACGTTTTTGTGTTTATTTGTTTATCGTATATATGTTTTGTATTTGCCTTTGAAAAAGACTCATTAAGAGTCGAAAGCGCTTAGGCTAGTTAGTTACTAGTTTCGTACTGTTCGTTGTCAGTTTATTGCATCTATATATATATATAACATTGATTATGCTATACATCTAAGATGGTGATGGGACATGTTTCCATGCAACCTCCTGAGATGACCTTGACAAACCTAAAACAATTTCACTGCAAACAGCGACTTTATTATAGGATGCCCATTTCTCATTTCAGATTGCATTTTTTCAAGATTATCTGTATTCATTCTACAGTATAAGTACCACAAAGTTGGCAATACACATCTTGTTTAGGTAAACTATACTTATAAACTTGCCTGTCATTGGAAATTAGAATGAAATGTACTTACAAACAGATTTGTCATTGACATTCAAGCAAAACCATGCTTTGAAACCAGCATCTTTTCTATGTTTAGACAAAACTTGTTTTTAAATTATCTTGTCATTGTCTAGATCTGGATAAGTGTTGAATTCTTGTATGATATCAAGTTCGATTTTATTTTATAGTGATCTAATAAACTAAATACATTCAAGACCACAAGCTGATCTCTCCATATCTTGAAATATGAGTTGATATTATAATCACAGCCTTTTCCTGCACCAGTTACATATTCAAATTACTCAATGCATTCCAGAACATGGTAATAGTTATCTATGTTTATTACACATCATTCCTCATTTTTGGGGCAACCTCATTATTTCAATGTCAAAATTGCTCTGCAGCGAGTTGTTCCAGGATATTGCAGACAAACCAGGTACAATACATTTTCCAGCCACTGTTGATTTTTGCGAATAGTGCTTCGACTCTATGGTCTTTAACTAACAGACAAGTCTGAAAACTAACAAGTTTTATAACATTCAACAAATAATTTATTTCCCAATAATATAAGTAAACAAATTAAAAACAGTATCATGAACTAAATCCAAATAGTATTTAAAGTTCTATTAGAAGATAAAAAGTATACAGCATTCCAAATGAATTCCAGTGGTTTCCCCAATGAATTCCAAACTTGAATGTGGTAATGTGCTAACATTCTCATGCATACCAATGATACAATCCAAATTGTCCTTGAATGAATTTACAATAATCACAAAATAGTGATTTACTCCAAAAATATTATTGAGCAATTAAAGTGAATAATTTAAATAAATAAATCCTCTCAAATATTAACTGAAACTCAAATTAAGACTGATGTTAAGATATGTAATGGGAAATTCTGAAGCAAAAAAAATTATATAATAAAACAAAAAAACCAGGATGAGAGTAAATTTTTCCCCCTCAAATTCATAAACAGTTGCTTCTAGAATATTTTATATAAAAAAGAATAGACCTTAAACTCAACATTTGTAAACATGATTTTCTCAAAGTAATAATGATCTTCAATTATAATTCAAAATCGATGACAATAATTTGCTATAGTTAATGTTATTGGTAAAGAAAAAGACATTATTTAGCTAGACCTATTTTCTACCCTCAAATAAGGACATAGGTCAACTACACAAACAGATTAATATGCATAGAATATAATCATGGACAAAAGCTAACACAAAATACAAATTAAATATACATAACATATATTCTTGTAAGGATAGCAAGAAATAAAAATAAGTGCCAGTACTGGTACATAACATATCGGTTGGTTTTGAAGCATTGTGAGCTAAAATAACAGCTTATTGAGACTGCTATTAGGTACGGGCCATAGGAAAACACCCACCTCTAACACACACACATTCTCAGAAATTGTTATTTCAAAATCGAAAAGATTAAAATCATACATCATGGGTCATGTGGAAATGAATTCAGAAGGTATTATTGTAAACACAATTCATTGTCAATACTGCCACTTGCACAAATTCACAACACTTTAGCAAAGATAAAAACTTAAACTACTATTTATATTATGAGACATGATGGGAAAGAGGAAATGTGCAAACCACATTCTGCTCAAGTATTGATCCTATAATTAATCACATTATTGGCAACATAATGCTTTATCTAGATATGCGAAGGAATTGTCAATCTTTTCAATGACAAGCCATCTAAAAATGTATATGTGATATATTCCAATTCCCCACACCATTGCCCCAGCTGCTTTTTGATAATTTAGTGTTTTTACTCCCATGAAAATCTGAATATTTACCTTGGATACCAAGCTTCTCTTGGGTCAGTGGTTCTTCCCACGGATGTCCTGGTTTCTTCTTCCTCCATTAATACTGGCCGCCTTGTATATCCTATCGTGAGCTGAAAAATGGTGTTAAGCCTCAAGACAACAACAACCAAGCTAAATCTTGTTGTTCCATATAAGAGAGAGTGTGTGTGTGTCTGTGTGTGTGTGTCTGTGTGTGTGTGTGTGTGTGTGTATTTAACATAGCTCTAACCATTTTCCAGGCATCATGCTGCAGACATGTAGCATCATGTCTAATCCAGTCACATTATCCTAACAGCAGGGCTGACCAGTCCTAACACCCTCTTAATGCTGATCACCTAGTGAGGCAGCAGTTAGTACCATTTTTTAAAATAAGTCTTTTTTATAACTTAGTCAAGGCTCAAACTGCTATCTTCTGTATCCAAGGCACATGCTCTAACCATTTTTGCCAATGTGGTGACATGTGTTTGTGTGTGTGTTTGAGAGAGAGAGAGAGAATAAAAAAAAACAAAGGAATCGTATAGTCATTAGCAATGGTAAGACATGCTTAAATAATGACTTGGATCACCTGTAAATAGGCATGTTTGTAAGGCCAACTGTTTGTTTAGTTCAATGCACATATTAGGTGTCGATTGATGCATTTCACTGCTCAGAAAGATGTTGTAGCCATACAATTTGCATTTTCTTTATTAAATCCAACTTTTATGTTTGAATTTCCAGCCTCTCTTTGATTTTCATCTATCAGTGTGAACATTTCTCAGGTACCATCAAGACTTTGTAAAGTTGAGCTATCATAATAGTGTGGTGGCTCGTGGTTTTGTTGGACTCCTACCAAAAATACAAGATTTAATACCCAGACAAGGTTGAGTCAGCATCCATCATGCAATGGTAAAGTGCTACATTCATATTGAATGAAACTTTTTGTCAGATCAGAAGACTGACTTTACAGAATTGTCACTTACCAGACTCATGCTGATATTAATGTGGATTTTAATTCTACAAAAGACTGAAAAAGGAAAGATATAAAATGAAAAAAAAGCAAAATTCCCTTGTGATTAAAACACTGTACTTTTGGTTAGCATGTAATAATAGGAAAAAACTATGCATGGAAAAGAAGAATCCTTTTTGTTTAAAAATGATTCATTTTGTGTAGTATTCATTAATCTTATCACACAGTGTTCCTGTTGCATTGCATGATCTTTTCTGATTTACAACATGTTATCTATGCGTAGGTAGAATAAAAATGCTTGCTTATTGCTGCAAAAACTGTTATGCAATGTTTTATTGTGTTTTTTTTTTGTACAATACTTTTAATCATCAGAGATAAAATTTGGATGAAAGGGAATACAAGTGTAAATTTGTAAAGTTTGCAAAAACAGTCACATTTTAAATTAAAGTTTAAGATTTAGTTACATTCCATATCCACTCAGACATGTACTATATATTGCCTTTAAGCCATCTTCTAAATCATCCTTCATACGTTACATTCATATACAATGCTGGCATCTGAATTATTTGCATATCATAATTACATACATTATGTTCAGATATAATGGTGGCATTTGAGTTATCATGTATCACAGTTACAGGTATTAGATTCAGATACATCTGAGTTATTTGTATTTGGATCCTCATAACAAACCTTCTGGAAGGAACATTATTATATGCCAGTAATGGGGGACAATAAACAGACATATGGGACGACAAAGTCAGTGACACAGAAGGTGACTCGGTTGACTATTTAGTTGATGTCTCAGTCTGAGATGTGAAATATGGCTTAGTGGATGATCTACTTGGTGACCAGCCGGCAACAAGAAGTCAAGAAGACAAAGGTATCTCACTGGGGTAGAAAACTGCCACACTGGGGCGCCAGTCCTAAGAAAGATACAGCGGGATGTCACACCAGTATAAAGACCTAAGCTAAAGTATATGAGATAATAAGACTCTGGTTAATGTAGCCGAGGGAGATCCGCTACAATATGCAGTACATATTTCATTGTATGTGGTGCATATTCCTTTATATGTAGTGCATTTTACACTATAGATGGTGCACATAATCTTTTTGCATGGAGCATATTCCAATATATTTGGTACAGTCAACTTTATATGCAGTGGGGTTTGTTTTTCTTTTACATTATACCATTTATCTATCTATAAATACGTTGGCACAGTCACACCTGACTATTAATCAACTGGTGGTGCATGGTCAAATATAAAGTAAAGACAATAGCGATAGAAGAGGCAGAAGAGTAATGATAGGAAAGGCAGAAATAAGTAAAAGAGTGTCAGTGTACGTTTTTGTCCCTTCATATCCAGACCAATCCGGCAACCATAGCTGGGATGAGATAATAAATTTCAACCATCATAGGCCCTGAGAATTAATAGGTCTTACTTGTAGATGACTAGTTCATTAGAATGTAATTTTGGAAAGCTCCTGCTTGTGAGATACAAAGTCAGGAGCTTCTGTTGTTGTTGTTGTTGTTGGGATTAACGCCATTTTTCAGCACACGATAGGCTATTAATGGCGGCCAGTATTAATGGTGGAGGAAGAAACCGGGAAATCACCGGAAAGAACCACCGACCCACGAGAAGCTACTGGCAAGCTTTCTCACATATCCACATTCGCCGAATCCTAGACTCGAACCCACGCAGACAGAGGTGAGATGGCAGTGATCCGTAACGGACAGCGCTTTAGACCACTGGGCCACTCGGGGCCCCCTCAGGAGCTTCTGTAAATTATTGATAATAATTTGCTTTAAGTCCCTAATGTATGTGGAAAGAATCTGAACTTGAAACAATTTGTGGATGCTAACCCTTATTGAAACTTATTCCTGTGGTTTGCTCTAGTTTGGCTATACACTAGGGTCAGAAATTTGTCCGCTGGTATGTCCACTAGGTTGTTTACTATCTTGGACAACATGGTCAGCTGTACCTTGGTTCTTCTGGATTTGAGTGATTCCCACTGGAGATGGTTCAACATTGCACTGACACTGCTAGTGTTATGGTATTTATTTGTGGTGAATCCATCAGCTCTCCTCTGGACCATCTCTTTTTCTTATTTATTAGGTTTTTATTATGTGGGTCTCACACAGATGAGCAGTACTCAAGACCAGTTCAAACCAGAGTGAAATACATGTATGATACACATTTCACTTCCTTATTGTTGATTTAGAGGTTCCATGGCAGGAAACCTAGGTTACTGTTCCCTATTTTCACTGTCTTGTCTATGTGCCTTTTCCAAGTCAATTCCACCCCAAGATATTTTGATGCATTCTCAGTGGCTAACTTGTGCCCCTTAAGAGTATATTTGTACAAGATTGGTGATTTCTTCCTGAGTGGAACGACATACCCCAGGTTCTTTTGCAGAGGGTAATTTTGTTTAGATCATCTTGAAAGATCTCACAATCCTTGGAAACATTTAATGCCCAGCAGATGATACAGTCAGCTGCACAAAGGCTTGTGTTGGATTTGACAGTCCCAGGTAGATCATTGATGAACACCAGAAAAAGGATAAGACCCAGAATAATCCCTTGATGTACCTTCATCTGCTATAACCCTCTGTGATTTGTCTCTCAGGAAATATTTGATCCATTTCTGGGTATTACACTGACTCCATTGTGGTCCAACTTACAGAGGAGTCTTTCATTGAGGACACAATCGAAAGCCTTACTGAAGTCAATGACAGCAAGGTCATACTGTTTCCCTGTCAAAGGATTTGGGGTGCTCATCCACTAGGGTTATGAGATGTGTTTCACAGCTCGTCTGCCGCGGAAACCATGCTGACAGTCTGTTAGGATGTTGAAGTGATCTAGATGATGCATCATGTTGCTGACTGATATTGAACAGACGTTTACAGCAGATTCAGGTGGCCTTTAACCTTTCTCCATTTTTGAAGATAGACGTAATATTTACTGTTTCGTACACACCAGAGACATAACCTGTTGCGAGGCACTTCTGGTAAGTATAGCTCAAGTATGGTGCACGCTCTTCTGGTAGATCTTTCAAGATTCTTGCTGGAATCATGTCTGGTCCGCTGACCTTCAGTAGATTAGTTTTCCCCAAGAAGCTGTTTACACCTTATTCAATAACTTGGATGTTAGACACTGGTGGGTAACTATCTCCATATAGATTTGGTAGGTCACTCTATCCTCTCGTGTGAAGACTGGCTGCTATTAGCGATTCAGCATGGTGGCCTTTTTGGATGCCTGTGAATGTAGTTTACCGTATTCGTTGAGTGGTGCCACACCACAATTGTCTCTACGTAAAAACTTAATGTCGTTCCAAAATCTCTTCTGCTTGTTTGGTTGTAGTTCTTGATTTAAATTTCACACTTCTATCACGTTTTCAATATATCTGTTAAGTTTCCGGTAGTATGGTATGGTAACGATGGGACATGACACGATTATAGGCAGGGTTCGATTGAGGGAGAAAATTAAACATCTGATGTCAATGGAATACACGAGGGATCTACCAACTGCTTCAGGTAAACTTCTAAGCAAATTATGCTCGCCCCACCATAAAATGTCAAAATATTATAATGGGTCGGGAAGAGTTAGAAGAACTAGGACTACAGAAAAGCATTGTCCTAGTCCAGCCAGAATTTTATGAGATAGGTTCCAGTTTATAATTTGTTTGAAATTATTTGTTTCCTGTAACCTGACTAACCCACCGTTTTATCCCAACAACAACAATAATAACTTTTTACTCCACCCAAAATTTTTGTTCTTAAAATGGGTAAGTAGGTACTATTTAATTTTATTTTTAGATGCGTGGTTATGTGCTTATAGAAGGGCAACCCCATGTTTGACAGCATGTTTTTTTTAAATTAAAATAATTATAAAATAAAACAATTATAAAAGATACTTGAAAATGTTTAAATACCCACCTTCCTTTTAATATTTTTGAATATGTTACAGGAAACACATACTTTTTATTTTTTGCCTTGGATTGAAAATCATGACAGGCAGTAAAACATATTCCATTTGCGTTATAACAAATGTTCCATCTAATGCTAATTTTAGCTGAAAGCTAGTGTAACGGTGTTGTCATACAAAACATATGTGTCTTTGGGATTATCTTGAACGTCTAATTTATTGTGATACAAAAGACCGGTGGCGCATATTTAGAAATTAAAATATTTATATTTAAGACTATGTCCAAAATGGCATAAAAATGCAACATTATAAGATTTGCAAACTAGTTTAGACGTTGATATTGTGATATGTATTAGATATTAAAGTTATTTATAATTACCTTATCCAATTTTAAAATAAAGTTTTCAACTTTTACCTCTAACAAATTCCTGTGAAAACTATTCATTTGTATATATTACCTATCTTTTATTGACACTGCTTCAAAGCTATTTAAAAATATCACTAGAAATGTAATTCTACCTTTTATAAATGAAGAAAATAATTTTATGGACATGGACACTACGCACTGACGAAACTCGATACTTTTTCATCAGATAGAACACCTGGCCTGTGGCACAAGTAAATTTCTAGGAGTGAAAATAATGCTGATCAATTTTGCACCCATCGCACCACCACCCACGCGGTACTGCATGACTTCACTCACATAATGGAGCTTCACTGTAGGAAAATGCAACAAAAATATAAATAAATCGCGTTTTAAAAATCTATTTCAGCAAAGCAATGCAATGAATCCGTTAGACCATGGAAAGGATTCGGTTGTATACAGGTTGGAAAACCTTAATGGGCAAACATAAGAGTGTTACCAGTAAAAGAATATTAAAAAATAAATTTTGCAAAAATGACCTTCGACTCATTTTTTTTTAACTCGAACAATATGTATATTTACCCACACGGTTCACACTCGAACCCATGGTCTGATACTGATAAACCCAAGATGACCGTTTTCATTTTTCGGCGAATACTGGGAATTAAATCCGAAGTCTAGGGGCCCCTAGTGGCCAAGTGGTCTAAAGCGCTCACCGTTACTGATCACTGCCATCTCACCTCTGTCTGCGTGGGTTTGAATCTAAGATATGGCGAATGTGGATATGTGAGAAAGCTTGCCAGTAGCTTCTCGTGGGTAAGTGGTTCTTTCCGGTGATTTCCCGGTTTCTTTCTCCACCATTAATACTGACCGCCATGTATAACCTATCGTGTGCTGAAAAATGGCGTTAAGCCCACAACAACATCAAATCCGAAGTTTATCGCTGGCGGACCTAAGCTGTTTCATTTTCTCCTTCAATCGGACTCTCTCCACAATCGTGTCAACTTCCATCTTTGCAAGGTCAACATCAATCAGCAACTCGAACATTGTATGGCCTTCTTTTTGGAAATCCTGAAGTTAACTCAGAGTGAGGGTAAACAATTATCACATGAAAACGGTCCGTCTTTCGATGTCTTTCTAAGGTAGAATAAGTTAATGAGTATATAAGGACATGTACTGTCATAAGTGACCAAGATTAATTAGTATCAGCACACTGATATACAACACCTCAAAGACATGGCTAATGTCTTCCTGAGAGTGATTCGCACCATTGTTCAGTAAGGTTGTTGTTGTTGCTATAAGATTTAATGCCATTTTTCAGCAAAAGATAGGCTGTACATATAAAGAGGCCAGTATTAATATTGGAGGAAGAACCTGGGAAAACACAGGAAAGAACCACCAACCCACGAGAAGCTACTGGCAAGCTTTCTCACATACCCACATTGGCCTAGCTCAAGACCCGTGATCCCTAACAATGAGCACTTTAGACTACTTGGCCACTCGGGGCACCTGTTTAGTAAGGTAGAACCTCCGTCAAACTGTATTTTCCTATCACATTGTCGCCTTCTGTAGTTATGGATATTGAAATGGAATGCATTTTTACTAAAACATGGCAGTGGTTCCATCACAATTTTAAATTGAATGCGCTATTATTTATACAAACAACTGTTTAAGTATCTGACACAATAAATAAAGAACATAACACCTGTCATTGCTGCTTTAGGGTGCACATTTTTATGCATCTGGACAAGCATATTGCAATTTGCTGCCAAAATCACTGTCAACTATCATGCTCCAGTACCAATGGGTAACACGTTATGAGTTGTACAGACCCAAAGTACCATTTGTTTTAAATACCTTTCATTAATTAACTTTGCTGTCTAAAATTTGTCAAATTTAATTTTTATAACTTGTTTGAAAATTTAATTTTTCAATAAAATTTAGTTTTTAAGATTCAGATGTTTATTTAAATTTCCATTAAAGTTTAATGTATCAATATTTTGGAATTTCAAACATATTTTCCGTCAGGACTCGTCATGTATTACAATTAGGTTTTTCCTGCATTGAAAAATTCCTATAATAGAGAAAGATATAGCAAATTTAGGTTTCGTTTCTCAAGAACACTTGGACTACAACTTGCACTCTGTAGAATACCAGTACTATATACTTTCTGAGAACTGTCATGTGTCTATTTTGCAAGTATATTCCAAAAGACATCTAGTATACAGATGAAAAAGTTGTGGCATGCAAATATAAAAGTTTGACTAATATTGGCCAAAAAATTTGGGCCTGTCAGGAATCAGATCACAATTGATAGTTCCGTTTCAGTACCCACGAGTGTAGTCCCATTTTTAGAGATTTTTTCCCTGTCTCTATTTGGTGATGATACGATTTAGATTTAGGATTTTTTGTTATGGATTCAAAGGCAATTGTTTATTCTTTAGAATATGAGCTTATAGTGTGATCGTCTGTGTGTGTTTCGGCGACAGTATACCGTGAGTAATAAGGTCTTCATAATGATCCGGAAGTGAAATATGTATTCCATTGCACGGTGATTTGTTCAAAGTCCAGCGTTTCGAAAAATAAAATGCTGGTGAACCTTTGACAAGAACTTCATCGTGAAGTCATCTTTGAAGGCATTTTAGATTAACATATGATTTGTATTGATTGTCATACAGTGGAAAGTTCAGTAATGAGAAACCAATGTAGAGACTATATAGTAAAATTAATTATGTTCTATATCCACCCTATAACTCCCTACTTCAAGGGAGCTATTGGAGGACGTACGTATTCTGTGAAGAGCCATTGGAGGGCGCATTTACTCGGTGAATACTAACCAATAATTCGCCCATTTTGGCATATTTCATTTCCAAATTTCAGTAAGTCATTTAAAATGCTTGTTGATGCAATTCATTTTGAGTTTGGAGTATTCATTAATGAAGACAAAAAAATTTGTGTATAACAACCAGTGTGCTGTTGTTTATAAGAAATAAGCATCAGAAAAAAATATTCCACAATTGAGAAAAAATGGGTTGCTTTCGATGTTGGCATTGCAACACTTTGAAGTATAATTTTTAATCACATGTCGCTTAAATGAATAAGCCTTTCTACGAGGAGATGCATAATGTATATTTAGTAGTGTTTGTGTTTTCTCCGTGATATGTTATGTTCAATTGTATTTTGGACTTGACCGTGTCAACAATAAAGTTCATTTTTTTTGTAAACAACATAATACATGGTTAATATTTCTGAGTGTGGGTTAAATATTCAAATCATTATTGATAGAGGTAATAATGTTTATCTGGGTTAGGGTCTAGGGCATTGAAGTTTTTCAATGGAAAAAAAATGTACCTGATCACATTCTTTATTATAATTTTAGTCACAGATTTTATTTTGTTGACAATCTATAACTTTATAGAAATAAACTTATTACCCTAATCTTAGTTCTTCTTTCGTTCTTAGTTACTTTTATAATCTTGTTTACTTGAGAAATTAATCGTTCTTGCTTAACATGTTGAAGCGGAATCGGTCTTTTTGTGGTGTTCAGTATGTCATTTGGGTGGAGTTATTTATTCAAATTATTTTCTGGAAATATTAACTGTTCATTTTAAATCTTGGATTGGAACATTAATTTAGAATTCTAGTAATAATGTAACACAATTATAAAATATACGGTCGCCAATATAGTAACAGGTAATAGTAATGTCTGAAGAAGTTCCTGTCACAAATACCTAATTTACATAGCTCAGATCTTGTGTATCACGAACGTTGTCAAAGTCGCGTTCACATGATTATTAATGTCTACTATCTGCATATAAATAAATTTGCAATACTAAGATTTAAAGTAATAAAGATAACACGTTTTTATTAGCGTTCTACTTGTGCTAAAATATAAAGGCATTTTGAAAGTTGTAACAAAGGGACTTCATCCCGGACGAAAGTTGTAACAAAGGGACTTCATCCCGGACGAATGTGCTCTATTAGTAGGACACGTGGTTGAACACATCTATAGATTATAAATCGGCACAAAATTCCATTTTATAATACAGCATTCTAGTTTACGCTTCTTTAATGCCAGTGTATTTAAAACAATACAAATGCATGTCAGTAAGTCTCCTTTTACAAATAGACAAATATATAAAGATCAAGGAATAAAGAACATCAAATCTGATTCTATATTTGTGGCCCCAACAACTGAGTTACACCTGCACAGAAATTAAACCATCTTCGCTATTTACACCTTATAGAGAGATACAGCAAGACTCTGAAATATAATGGCCACTATGTACACCTTGGCGGATTGACATGTATATTGGTACTTTGTCCAAGTGATATCTGTTAGATTTCATGAGTTGCCTACCTTAGTATGTAATGCCAACTAACCAATAGCTTCGTGCATTGTACATCGGCCGAAAATGATGGAGGCAATTGACCTAAAAAAAGAATACCTTGGAAGTTTAACATCGAAAGTATGACTATATACCAGAGGGAAACCATCACAGGTCTTTTTTAATGAAAGGTGTTTGTCCAAACACGAAACAGCAGTGAAAAATTGCTTATTAATCAGTCCAAATAAAGTTTTGTGCTCTCCTTGTTTCGATCATGAAGGAACAGTCTTCAAATTTGAACAACATAATTTTTATTGAACGCGGTGGCTTGCCGCATCCAATTAAATTCATAAACGAAGAATATAAATATATTCTCGACATGCAAAGGTGTAAATAGGATTATCACATCGGAACCACGGCTAGCGAAGATGAGATAACACTGTCTATTCAATAGCATAACACATCATGTAAAATCAAAGTATTTTATGTTGACACTTGCCCAATGTAAATAAGTGTTATTTATTTTAATGCTAGCTGAAACGTACGTTTGAAGGATTTGAATTTGTATATAGTATATGTTGACTTCGTTATGGATAGTAGTCCCGAACGTCCGACAAGCTGCCAGTGACAATATAAATCACGTAACGCTCTTACTTGTAGTATTGGTCTCAAGGGAATCGGCATCAGCACGTGTTAAGCTTGAGTGACATCTGGCGATAGGATAATCATTGTAATTACCGGACTAGAAAGTTTCTCAATTCACTGAGGATTGGTCTTTGTCTTTTTTTCTTTTTACCAACGTTTTTATTTACATGTTTGCTCTCCTCTATAGCGTTTGTTGACTACATTTACTTCTTGAGAATACCCGGATGCGGCTCGATGACTTTCCTAAATCGTATATTACGAACATTTTTAGCAATCTAGGTAATATTCCATATGCCAGGCTTCAAGCAGATGAAATTAAAAAAAATTAATATATTCTTCTTATGCAAGAAAAGGCAACATATTTGCCAATGCTATCACCGTATCATGATTTATGATATTTTATAATTAACTCGGTTCACCTGGCAAGGTCAGGGCTGAATTTAAAGTGAAACCGTTGCAGAATGGTCTCTTTGTTTTACACTAATACATTTCTTGCATCATATGCAAAGATGTTAGCCAGGCTGTACTTCGAACATGATACATTTTTGTACATATAGTGCTGAGTTTTAATTAAAATTAAATATACCCCACCACAATAAATATATAATATTTAATTGATAAAATATTCACTATTATTTTTAAAATCGTCTTAATCCTAATAAGTTTTGCTAGGCTGCTGTCGAAAATCGTGTGTTAAAGACCTTTCGATCTCGTTAGCTCTTTCTTAATGTAGCTTTCTCCATGCTTTTAAAGGGCATATAGACTTTCTGCCTTCTGCTTCTGAAACTTACCAGACACTAGACACCACTGACAGTATAGATAAACTTTGAACTGTGATCCGGTACATTGATTTTTCTCTGTCCTATTTTGTGGCTGTACGCATTTGATGTTAATCAAATGATTTTGTCATGAAAGAGTTAACTTGTAATATCTATTGAGAAAACAACCACTTGTGAATCTCGTTTAAGTTTTTTTTTCTGTCAATTCTTATGAAGAAAGCATATGTTTGGTATGCAATTACATTAAATTATTCAGATTTTTATCTTTTATTTTATTTATTTTATCAGAATATTAACCTGATTCAAATCCGATCTCTGTCCTACGTGAAGAACTGACAGCGACCGCTAATGGGTTCTATTCTGGTGACCTCTGAATTAGGCAATGGAGATTCAGATTTCAGATATGTAAAAGTCAATAAAAATCAATCGGCACACATTAATGCTCTTCGGCCGTACTGCCCAGTTTCCAAAACGCGAAGATGTAAGATTTCATCAGATCGGCTGATAAAATGAGCGAAAAACATACAGTTAAAACATAGGTGACCAGAACATGATCGATAACAGGTCGTTGTCAGATCTTCACGTAGAACAGTGGAGATCTAATTTTAATCAGATTATATACAGATTACTGTGTAGTGATAAAACACCTTGTGTTCATCCTTGTTTCTATCTGAAACAAAAGCTATATTAGAGCAATAGAACACGTCTTTTACTCTGTTCGGAATATGTATGTCTTTGCGAATGAAGAAGCTAACATGACTGCATAATTTCAGTCAGTACACACATACGAGTAAATGTCATTTGTTTTGGTTAAGGCCCGAAAAAAACATAACAACACACCAAGGCATCGAAGTCGTATGAAATCCGATATTGTTGAATCTGCAGGCAACATCGATACACCTCGTTGAATAATGCTGCGTAGGTATTTTATTTTTCAAATGTAAGAATAGATTCATTACGTGATTTGAAATATATATCTTTATTTCTTGTCATTTCATACCAAACACAAATTTGTGTTCCTGGTTGGGGGTGAATAATACCACACATTGGACAATATATCCGGTAGGACATGTTCTTTCGTAACGTTAATAAATAGCTACGTTAAGAAGCAGTATTGAGCGATGCATTTTAAAAGATACAGCAACACGTTAATAGTTGCATAATTAGACTATGTTGGGGACTATTTTTTTTTATTAAACTATGTATTCTTTGAATATAATCTTTGATGAATGCAAGCTAATGGTTTGCTACTGACATAAAACAATACGCCTGTATTCCGTTTGCCACGATTCATTTGCTTGCAATTCTGATTAACTGTTTTAAGAATTTAATTTCAAGATGTCTTTCAACCCATTGTTGTGGTCCGTTTATGTGAATTAGGTTCTTTCTTTCTTTATGCCCAATTTGCTGATGCAGCAAATCTCAGAAAGAGAGAGGTTGACAGACGTCATCCTGGTCTCCTTTTTGCGGGCTCTGTCGCTCCTACTGTGTTGGTGTTCCATATCTTTCAAATTGTTGGTATAAAACAATTTGATATACCAATACTATTGTGATACCGAAAGTGTAAGACACAGATTGAATGATACTTGCACTACAAGCGTCAGACACAGTTTGAATAATGCGTGCACTGAAAGCGTGAGACGGATTGAATGCTATATGTACTGAAATCGTGACTGAAAATACCTAACATGGCGCAAGCTCGGCCAAGCGATAACTTGAACATCTTATATCTCTATCCATATGATCCATCATGACATAGATTATCCTTAATATTACAGCTTTTTCACTATCCATTTTGTATATTTTTTTTAGATAAATAAAGACGGGCTCAACAAAAAGTTTCTTGACTATCTACAACTTTACTCGCCATACGCGTCAGCTCGTACGGTTTACTCCTAATGTGCACGTTTTTTTGTTGTTGTTTTTTTTTATCGTTTTCGTCAGTGTACGTCAGTACAACGGTGTTGTTCGTTGTTTATTTATATATATATATATATATATATATATATATATATATATATATATATATATATATATATATATATATATATATATATATATATATATATATATAATTTTTGGTAAGAAAACCCGGGAGATTGAACGTAATTTGTTTTAAAAACCGAGCACAAGCTAGCATCTTTGTCATCGATGCCTAAGCAAGGTGGTGATAACCAATATGCATTGGAAAATTAACATTATGCACGGCAATCAAAGCAGGTTATTTTTTGGCATCATTACCTGTGATAAGGTCGTGTGTTGAAGTGATAACGTCTGGCATAGAATTATTGGTTTCTATGTAAATTAAAACTCCAAAATCTTTAGGATCTATCATTATTTTAACTTTACTCGCTTTTTAAGGTGAGTAAAGGCTCGACAAAATTATTTACATTGCATTTTATCCTTTATTTCTGCAAAATGCACTCTCTACACATACATTTTAGAAGGAACAATGGCTTAACCATTTTTTTAAAATATATTTTGAAAAATTGTAGCTGATGCGCTTTGTCTGATATTAAGTTTTGATTTAAGTGGGTCAGATATTATT
The DNA here is from genome assembly GCA_016746295.1 of Potamilus streckersoni. Taxonomy (NCBI): domain Eukaryota; kingdom Metazoa; phylum Mollusca; class Bivalvia; order Unionida; family Unionidae; genus Potamilus; species Potamilus streckersoni. The sequence continues at coordinate 513,836 of JAEAOA010002355.1, read as the reverse complement.
TCAAACAGGAAGAGGCATTGCCAGCGTGACGAAAAAAAAAGCGACAATTTTGTTATTGAGTTGCTCCACGCCTGGATCATGAAGTTCTTAAAGATGAGTTTGAGGATTATTGTGTGATGCTTGATGAAAGTGTGCCTGCATTAACAGACGATGGCCTGAAAAGGAGCTTTTGTAGCTATGGGCTGGATATTATCAGCCAGAGAATTAGTGACATCAGCTTCCGACATTTTAAAGTAGCTCTTACGCGACTACTTAAACTTGCCACACAGCAATGCAGAATGTGAGAGTTCATTTCTATGACAAAAAAAAAAATACATACAGATTATAAGAAGTCACTGAATGCAGACACACTAACGTAAGTTTTACAGTGTAAAATAAGCATCTGCTGCATAGACTTTAAAATCCCTGATTTTAGTGCACGCATTTTTCAAGCTGCGTCTGACGCTTGTAGTGCATGTATCATTCAGTCTGTATCTTACTTTCAGTACATGTATCATTCAAACTATCGCACGCCAGTAGTGCATGTATCATTCAAACTGTGTCTCGCATCTGAGTGAGTATAAGAATCAACCTGTATCGCTGTATCTTTCGCTTTCAGTGCATGTATCATTCGATCTGTATCTCACACTTGTAGTGCACGCATTATTCAATCTGTATTTCAAGCTTTCAGTGTATGCATCATTCAAACTGTCTTACGCTTGCAGTGCATGTATCGTTTAAATATGTGCCTCACGCCTTCAGTACATGTGTCATTCAGTACTAAGACAAGGTGAAAGTGAACCCAAGGGACAATTTGTTTCTATCACACACTGATTCTTCAAGTATCCAAAGGTCTCTTAGGTTCATATAATTATTTAATTAAGTATTAACATAAAACTTTTGGTTTTTCTCCCAAGGGTGGAGAAATACAACACTTACCATGTCAGCTCTGCTCGTGTTATTTAACCTCAAATATCATGAAGTCAGTCTGATAACTATACTGGCATCGTGCTTATATGCAATAATTTTAATTACACCGAAGATCTATTATTTGAAACATGTTTCTAATTTGGAAACATGTGACAGGAGTTTTCTTGAAACGCCATTCAGCACACCCTGTAAGTACAGGAAATCTTTTTGCTGAGACTGCAAGAGCACACAGAAATACTTTTGTCGAATGTAACTGGAATTGACTATGGACAAATCATACATACATACAGACATATTACCTTATCATAATTAATGTCCGTTTAAAATAAATAATTTGGTGATTTACAAAACCTTTAAAATAGAACGCATTCTGTACTCAAATGCTGATACAAGTTCCTACTACAGAATGTATGTATCGATGGAGAATAGATTCTCGACAAAATGCTAGTAAAAAACATAAACATAAAACTTGACTAATATTTGATTTACAGAGATACTGACGGGAAATAGCGAAAAAAAAGAAAATATTAAATATATAATTCAATAGGCGGGCATAAAACGTGAGCATTAGACATATTTTAACTGTTACCCAGGAAACTGTCTCGTTTCACTCGAAATATCAGTGCCACCACAGGATGAAATCTGCCACTTTCTTACAAAAAACTCTGCTTTATATTTGCCTCCTACTCAGAACGCAACGGAAAATATGTATTGAGATTTCACCCAACAAATCTATCACAGTTTTAACCTTTTATCTTATTCACAAAATTTCAGCGCAAAACTAAAATGACAACTCAAAACGAGATTGGCCTCTGCTTCAAACAGAAATGGTACTACAATACCAGACTGCAGTTAAGATGATTGCGTGCATGTGAATGACGTAGCTAATCATGAGTTCGTACTTTCTTCATTACAACCATCTCTCATGTTTAAATCATAAGTGTCATATATTGAGAGCCTTGTCTACATATATTTTTTTTTTCTGGAACAAGTGGATAGCTGATGTGCATGTCATGAATTTATGCGAGGTGCATAAGATCAACTGCTAGGGTGTACCCAGATTCAAGATCGCTTCCTAAGATTTCTCCTGAGAAACTTTCTGGCGACAGTCCAATAAAGTTGCTCAGAGGCTCATCTCTGTGGCATAGCCTAAACCACGCAGATAATTAAAATCTCAGTAGACATTGTATTTGCTTTACTTACTGGGATAATATTTTAGCAGGCACTTGTTGACTACATAATGAATGTTAGGGATTACTGAGATCACGCAGCGAAATTCTTTCGGGATGAAATTGCATAGATCGGCATTCGTGATCAATTTCCTCTGAACCGTAAACATCGAGCGTTCGGTATTCCAAGACGAACCAGGATCCGACTAATACCAAGCGGGATCCAAACCGTAACAATACAATCAGCTGTCACTAAAACTCCCATAAATGCCAGCAAACAATAAGATAATTATTTTAGATACATGCCATGTTATTAGCCTTGTTCTTTGGATGTTAATTTTGTTCCAGACGTTATCAACATGTTCGTAGTTCGCACCATAATCATCGCCATTATTAAGCTAGCTAACGAAATCTTTTTTTTTTCTGGGAAAGTCTGGTTTCATCAAATTTCTCTCAAGATGATATGAGTAAATAAATCCATATGATCGCCAAATTCCTTCACAGTATGACGAGATACTTTTTACCAGTTCATCCAACAATCCTAGCGAAATATGATAGCAGTCTTTTAAAAGCATGTAGCCAAGTGAAAATTGATACGTAGCATTCCGTGTTATTTCGGATCAAGGTAATATACATTTTCATAATAATTCACAATCGATTGTAAGGCATATCCTTTTAGATTATGCAGCACCACTGGAATAAACTTTGGCATCTTTAAATGAACGCCGCATTGGTAGTGGGTTTTACCCCGATGTTTGTCAGAATGATGATGGTCTCTGGCTCAATCATGACCAAGCGGCTCACTGTATATCCAATACTTGCAGACTTTCTTATACGATCAAAACACAAATTAGTTGTGCTGTTGGCTGCCTAATTAAATTCGTATAAGGAAAGGGTGGGTAAAATGCGTACCACTGTTCTGATCCGACTCGTGATCTGGTTTTATCCGTTCATTTCCATAATAGGGTGTGGCTTTAAAAATCAATTATCATGGCCCAAGTAATAGAGGAAGTTACTTATGCCTGCTACAAAGGGTAATTAAAAAGCAACTAGATCAGCTAAATATACCCTTTGGTCCACCCGGTATAGTCATCATGGTGATGACGTGCATTAAAACTCCACACACACACACACACACACACACACACACACACTATTTTATGCGCATTCAATGAGGAAATTGTATGATGACGTAGCACCTGAGAAAAGGAAACTTGAAATGGGGGCGAGGGAATGTGGTTTGTGTAACAGATTTGGACCAACTTTTTGCTGTAAGCATTTTACCCGTGTTACCGTTATCTTTTATTATATACAGTTTACAGAATTGTAATAATTGATCCTTACAATATCTCTTCTACTTCATGTTTAAGTTGTTCTGAAAGAGATTATCTTCGCTTTAGCCAATCTTTCAATTGTCTTTGCTACTTTGGTTTTCTTTAACGTTTAGCTGGCACCGTATTGTACTGTTATGCTGAAGTTCCGTTAAACACCAATAAATATGTGCTCTGTCTGTCTCTGTGCTTCTGTGATGGTAAAATCTGAGAAACTGTCCTATTCTGTGTGTGTGCCTGTGTATGTTTGTGTGTGTGTGTGTGTGTGTGTGTGTGTGTGTGTGTGAGAGAGAGAGAGAGAGAGAGAGAGAGAGAGAGAGAGAGAGAGAGTACGGAGGATGCACCGTATTGCTACCATTATGCGGAAGTTCCATTAAACACCACTTCATATGTTTCCTGTCTGTCTGTCTATCTGTCTGTCTCTACTTCTGTGATGGTAAATCTTTGAGACACACTGTCCAAATCTGTGTAAATGTGTATGTTTATATATATGTGTGTGTGTGTTTGTGTGTGTGTGTGTGTGTGTGTGTGTGTGTGTGTGTGTGTGTGTGAGAGAGAGAGAGAGAGAGAGAGAGAGAGAGAGAGAGAGAGAGTTGTTGTTATTGTGTGGAGGTTTAACGCCATTTTTCAGCACACGATAGACTATATATGGCGGCCTGTCTTAATGGTGGAGGAAGAAACCGGGAAATCAACAGAAAGAACTACCGACCCACGAGAAGCTACTAGCTAGCTTTCTCACGTATCCACATTTGCCGAATCCTAGACTCGAACCCACGCAGACAGAGGTGATATGGCATTCATCCGTAACGGACAGCGCTTTAGAGAGAGAGAGAGAGAGAGAGAGAGAGAGAGAGAGAGAGAGAGAGAGAGAGAGAGAGAGAGAGAGAGAGAGAGAGAGAGAGAGAGAGAGAGTACGGAGGACAAAAACGAAGGAGTCGTATGATTGGTAGCAACGGAAAGGCAAGCATAATAATGACTTGGACCACCTATAAATGTAAATGTTTGAATGACCAGCTATGTATTATTTTGCGTTATTTATTCACGACTCATTTCAAAATACTGGACACATGGTACTGACCATATGGAAAAATGGGAACCAACCAGGTAAAGGGTGAACATAAAATAGAGTATATATGGGATTGGTTGACCAGGATTGGTTAACAATGTGAGGTCTGGGGGGGGGTATCCTTTTGTGAGCTTATCCTAGTTGCAACTGAAAAAAAAATTGAGAATTTGTTTTGTAAATATGAAATTTCAGTCCTTTAATTGTCTTGAGTTTGGAACACTATTTACCGAAATTAGCATCTGGCTCTTTCGTGCGGAATTAAAAGGACATGTATCAAACTCATGAAGGTCCAGAAAATACTGTGGCTCATATCCTTTTCTCTACACGGAAGCTGACATCCAGGTTTAATCTATACCGATAAATATAGGTGTGATGATGATCACTCAGACATTTAAAGTTACTGAAATTTTAATATCATGGTGTTTGCATGTGATTATTATGAGAACTGAATTAGTACTGTGAGTCCTACACCACAAACTTAACGAAGTTTTCTGTCAGATAGGAGGACTGACTTACACAATTGTCACTCACCATCAGTTATCTCCCTCTTGTGTCACAGGATAGAAAAGAGAAACATCTCAGACGAAATAAAAAATGAACAATATTCTCTTTTAACTAAATAAACACTGTCCTTCTGATTAAGGTGAAATAATAGGAAGAAACATTATGTTTGAAAAAGAAACATTATTTGAAGGAAAGCCTCATTCTTTGTGGTGTTAATTATTCCATTTATGAAAGTGTTCAATTTGCATTGCATTCTCTTTGCTGGCTGGTTGTACATGTTATCTATGTGTACCTAGGATTAAAATGTTTGCATATTGCTGCAAAAAAATGTTATGCAACAATTTTGCTTTTATTCATAATACCTTTAACAAGCAGTGATTAAAGTCTGGATTTAAGGGAATACTCCCATGTGAGGTAAGAACGGATACATGAATAATTATATCAACCCTTATATTGTAATTTCTTAAAACAAATCTAACCCAAATTTGTCATAATGCAAAAGAGCGTATAATATGGTCAATGGGGCTTTTCTTCTATAATTTTATTGCTTTCATATGCAGTCGGTGGTCACGGTTAATATAGATTGTTTTATTGGTGTCTGTATGTGTGTCTGAGCGCGCGGCGGACCCGATTTCTCCAGTTGGCCCAAATGAATTACATACTGTAACGCGGTGAACCCCTTGAATGGCATGAGACATCGAAAGTTTGTAGAAGTTCTCCAACCATGTCATCAGCCCTGATGTATTTGTGTGTGTTTTAAGACTGTTAATTATAGTGCCCAGTGGCAAGACTTTCTCTTTTTGTTTTGATCGTCAAAATTCACTTCCTCGCCCATTGGTATGAACTTTAGTGTCATACCGAATTATTACGCGAGCATTTTTTTCGTGATCACAAAATAATAAACTATCACTTAGTATAACTGCTCGTACTATAAACGTGCACACTACACACTATAAGGTGAGTCCTTGTGCGTGATCTTTTTCTTTCTTTTCTTAATCCACTGAAGCACATTATGGTTTACTTATGCGAAGAACTTCTCGAATGTTATGATAACAGATAACAACCGTCACCTTATATTTCCTCAGTAACTGCTGTAGTTATTATTATTATTATTATTATTATTATTATTATTATTATTATTATTATTATTATTATTATTAGTAGTAGTAGTAGTAGTAGTAGTAGTAGTAGTAGTAGTTGTTGTAGTTGTAGTAGTAGTTGTAGTAGTAGTAGGCCTATTTCTAACCATATGCAGCAGCAGCATTTCAAAAAAATTCTAAATACAGTGTAGTTTATGAAGCCAATAAACAAAATGTTTGAACAACATTATTATTATTATTATTATTATTATTAGTAGTAGTAGTAGTAGTAGTAGTAGTAGTAGTAGTAATAGTAGTTGTAGTAGTAGTAGTAGTAGTAGTAGTAGTAGTAGTAGTAGTAGTAGGCCTATTTCTAACCATATGCAGCAGCAGCATTTCAAAAAAATTCTAGATACAGTGTAGTTTATGAAGCCAATAAACAAAATGTTTGAACAACAATGTACAAGAAGTATCAAGTTGAATATAAATAGAGACCAGGGAGATCTGAGTAACTGAAACGTGTATTGAGTGAATGTCTTACTGTTACGATGAGGTAATGTTAAGAAACTTCTCGACATTAGTCACCATGTACAATAATAATACACCTGAACAAACAGCAGTTAGAAGTAAACAATCTTCATGCAGACCTACAACGTGGATCGTATTGATTTTGTCAAATTTACAAGCTATTCAGCATTTTTTCCACCCGAAACGAACGATTCACTATAGTCCCCAAAGAATCGTACGAGTCTCTAACGCTTCCGAAATTTGCTTTTTTGAATAAAGAAGAAATCGAATCTCCCCTACATTAAACAGGACGAATGGAACACAAAATAGGCAACAGACGGAGATTTAAGTTATTTCGTATTTACCCTGTGGACTTATTTTATTGTGTGTTGTTTTTCCAATAAGGTTTAATTTTCACCAGTTTCTCAGAACCAAAGTGTCAAAACTTTATAGACAAGTTTTATGGTTCAATCCATAATATATATCAGCAGAGAAACAAGGATTGAACCATAAAACTTGTCTATAAAATTTTGACATTTTGGTTCTGAGAAACTGGTGAAAATTAAACCTTATTGGAAAAACAAAACACAATAAAATAAGTCCACAGGGCAAAATACGAAATAACTTAAATCTCCGTCTGTTGCCTATATATATATATATATATATATATATATATATATATATATATATATATATATATATATATATATATATATATATGTGTGTGTGTGTGTGTGTGTGTGTGTGTGTGTTTATGCTTGATCCTTATAGAAGGTACTATAAATTAAGCTTCCCAGTGGAGAATTGTATCATTTAAACACCAGAAACAATATGTACATGTTCTATCTATCTATCTATCTATCTATCTATCTATCTATCTATCTATCTATCTATCTATCTATCTATCTATCTATCTATCTATCTATCTATCTATCTATCTATCTATCTATCTATCTATCTATCTATCACTTCTGACATGCTTAAATGTGCATAGTATATTGTTCATATATGTATCTGTTGACCATTAAAGTTATTCATATTAATTCATTTAAATATGTGCGAGTACGTGTGCGTGGATACTTGAGGTAGTGTCAGTGACTGTTTTGAACAAATATTTCTATAAAATAACCCATTACGGAAACTTGCGACCACATGGCAGATGGGTTTTTCATGAAAAAAGTACTATCGTCTTTGAATAAAAAATATTATTATTATTTTATCAGTACGCTCCTAACTTTATAGTACTGAATACAAGGTTACAAAACAACAATGGCAATTATAACCAAAAAAGTTATAATATCTTAAGGAAGAAAACGTCTGAATGAAAGCAAACGTATACACCTATGAAAGGTTAACCTGATGTTGAAATTTGTATAGTGATATAAAGTCAACGATGCATGTAAAAGACAAAGCCTCCAAAAATGGGGTCAAATATTTGTATATAATCCACTAAGAAAATATCAAATTTTCTTTGATGACACATCATCAGAAAAGTTTTTAAAATAATTGACATGACAAAGCCCAAAAGCTTATGTTATGGACCATACCCGCTGTAACATATTTAAAGCTGATAGGAGCTACCATTTTAATCATCGCGCAAGTTCATCTTAGGTTACAGGAGTCTGGAAAAGTTCGGTTTGAGCGATACGATTATTTCTCAACGATTGCGATGAAGACACCGCACTCCACAGTATACAAAGCAAATAACGAAACAGCGTGGTTGGTGTCAGTTATGTCAAATACAATAATTAGGTACAGTGGTATACATTGATACAACTGTCATAAATCCTGGAAACAGCATCTAAAAAAAGCTAATCGTATCACTGTTAGCCACAGGAGTTCTAAGTAACACATGTATTTAGCGGACACACAGGGGCCAATTGACTGAGAAATTATTGGTGGTTTTTAATTTTGTATTTTTTGCTTTTGTTCTTCTTGTTTTTGTTAATTTTATATTACCTATTTTATTTATAGTACGATATAGACTGATCTCTCCCTGCAATACTAAAATGCTTTAGTCCGTAGCGAATACCATACAGAATGTAATTAGTATGTTTCATTGACGATTCTATTGTTTATCGGAGTAATATATACAGCCATTGCATAGCTTATCAGAATAAATTTACAATCGTCGATAATTACATTGCTCATCATATTTCTAATTACTAAATATTTCATTTTTGTGTCTTAGAGAAAGGATGTATTTAATATTGCGAGAATGGCGGTTATTTAGTGAGAGTAGGAAACCAGTACTGGACCTCTGGTTTTGAGAAATTTGAAATAAAATTTTATTTTCTTTATTCAGTTGCTCAATAAATAACATGATGTTTGACAATATCTATTTTATATTTAAAACATTTTATTATATTATTATATGGCGATAGTGAAATGAAGGCATACCACTATTTCTGTCTGAGATTTTAACTCAAAAAGTATCGTCTTACTCCATTAATCCAAGAGCCGGTACCGGTACATGCCAGCTCGAATCTTTTGCCTCGGCGTTTCTATGCGAATGGCAACATGTTCTCATTTCTTTGGCATGAAATAACCAATAACGAGCAGAAAAGCATTGTTGAAACAACCAACCATTTAGGTGCAGTCTTTTGACATTTTTTTTTTACAAGTATCGCATGGGTAATGTTGCCACGATGAGAATTGTCCTTGCCAACATATGATGTGAATGACGTAAATAGCCTAAACCCAGACATGCGGTCGAATATTGTTGTCTTTGATCAGCGTCGAAGTTCTGCGTTTAATTTGCGATTCAATACGAACAGGGTAGACACTGATGAACCGACTCATAAGACAGATTGCGGTCTACTGTTTATGCAGTTCGCATACGCTTATAAATAGAGTCCGTCATTGACTGAAAGGTTGTAGATACCTTTCCATTTCGATTCTAATTTCTTGGCTTTCTGTCTTGAAAAAGTTTGTTGTGTAATGTATTACTACTTATTATCAAGTTCATCCTCAAGATTATCAGGGATTAAAAAGATTGAATACAAATTATCAAGTAGTTCTTCTAATGTGAGCCTAAAATGGTTCGGGCATTCAATAATATTTTACGTAATTTTGAAACTGGTCGCAATGACTTAAATCTACGGAGCTACATACGACACAACCCTTATGCAGGATTCATGAAGCTCCTGTTATCTGTCATGTGGTCCAAATCATGCATTAGTCTTGAGGTTTGTTCCAGTCAGCTTTACGCAAACATATGCAAATATAACTCATGGGTTATTATCAAGGAGTAAGCATTATGTCTCGAGTTCTCGTTTAATTAAGAGAAACTTGTGAAAATGGCCATATAACATCAAGGAGCTACAGTATATGCATGCAATGACAACACCACAAACTCAGTCATAGAATTCACTAGAGTTAACCTTCTTGTCCAGGCAACCCTTCAGTATTTTATACAAAACAACCATAGTTTAGCTTCTCTCCCTTGAGGTTACATCATTAAAAAAAACAAACAACACTGGAATCAGCAAAATATCTAGATCGCCGCTTTTGATTGGCTGATGTAAGACCAACTGTATGAAATATGATTGGAGAGAATTCCTGTAATATGACTGGCTAACAGAAAATGAGCAGTTTTAATCACTTATTGAGTTGAAATTTAACTTTAAAGATATCTATCGTGCCAAATTCATTACAGTTTGGTTCAGTGTAAATCCATGTGCAGGTATAAAGTTCCTTGCCTATAACGGCTTAAATACTGGTAGCGCGTGTGTAACCACAATATACCCGTTTGGCTGGACGAAATGGATGGACACACATTGTTCTGCATACTGTTAATTTTGACTACTTGGATAGAGAGCGCAAAAGGTAGGACAAGTATTTCAGTTTCAATTAGAAACATTCTATTTTTTAAAATGTAAATAGAAAATTACTACTATAAATTCCGGAAACAAATAAAAGGACACGCAGACCAAGGAATGGATGAACAGAAGAGGAATACAGAAATTAACTGAAATATTTGTTTCTCTTTCGTTTATTTATTTCACTTCTGATTTTTGTTCATTAGATCCACACACACACACACACATACACACATATATATATATATATATATATATATATATATATATATATATATATATATATATATATATATATATATATACTCACACACACAAACATATATATATATATATATATATATATATATATATATATATATATATATATATATATATATATATATATATATTGCGCAATCATATGCATATATAAACATTCTAGCGATCGTCTGCAGTTGATTCTAGATTAATGATGAATTTCCACACATTAATTATTAGTGATGTATGAAAATAACGATGGAAATTATTAATAATCATCGTTTTCTATATAAATTTAATATGGTAAATATTTTCATAACAATCCTTTTTGCTTTCTGTTCCACACCCCCTCTTAGGCATATAACGGAGAAACTATGCAGAATGTGGAGTGAGAGAGAAAAGGAATTTGGGCTGGATTATAACCTTGAAATAGAAATTACACCAAGTAACCAACAATGATAATGTTTGTCGCAGCGATACGTGCGCACGTTATCTACAGTTTTTATCAATGATATAAAGTTTCTCTTTTCGGTTTGGCTTTAAATCTCTCTCTCTCTCTCTCTCTCTCTCTCTCTCTCTCTCTCTCTCTCTCTCTCTCTCTCTCTCTCTCTCTCTCTCTCTCTCTCTCTCTCTCTCTGTACCATCGTAGCAAGATATTTGCTAATATTTATAAAATGACGAACGTAGAGGATTTTTGTTTGTGTCATCCCACGATATTTTTGGACTTATGAATGATGGTAAAAGCAAGTCAAACTGACGAACGTGTGTGTGTGTGTGTGTGTGTGTGAGAGAGAGAGAGAGAGAGAGAGAGAGAGAGAGAGAGAGAGAGAGAGAGAGAGAGAGAGAGAGAGAGAGAGAGAGAGAGATTTAAAGCCAAACCGAAAAGAGAAAGAGGAGGAAAGAGAGTTTATTGTCAGTGTTACTGTTACTAGAGCAGAAAAATGACTAAGCTCAGCTGTCGATATGTTTTTTAATATAATTTTTTTTTAATGCATTGCCTGCGCCAGCCAAACGTGATATCGGTGTCAGCGTCACTGATAGTGACATCAAAGGCGTCTTCAAAAGACGCTTATGACTGCAAAAGAGTAGGCATTTGGTCATTATTTATGTAAAAGCAGAGGTGTATGAGAAATATTTTTTTCTCTCGGCGATTTTATTGTGGCTATTAAAATTCAAATATTGACACAAGCTATCTTTTTAATCATTGCCTAAAATCATTATCTAAGGCAACGTGAGTCTAGAAAAGTACGGTTTGAGCGATACGATTCTTTCCTTACGTTTAAATCATCCCAACCACTACACAACAGCATAAAACACACCTCTTTCCCCCTTCCTCCTCCACCCCCCACAAAAAAAGAACGACACAGCGTGATCTCAATTACGTAAAGTTAAATACAGTATCTAGTTTAGTGGCTCCCTCTTAAATATGTGAATCAGCAGCTAATGAACATTTCATAAGCACAATATGCTAAACGTTAATAGTTATCTACAAATACAATTTCAACGAGATCAATATAATAAAATCAGAGGTAATCATATTGGGCTCTTTCGCATTTAATTCAAGTAGAAATGAATTTCAAGATTGTGCGTGCAGTTTGCATTTCTGTTGGTCATAAATTGATTCATACAGATCAATTTTGCTCTACACGTCTAGAAATAAAGGCAGTTATTTTCGCACGTCGGGAAACTCGAGATATGCTGTGACAACTTTCAATCAGTGATTTGGGGGTTGATGCACTAAGTAGCTATGTTCGCTTTTCCTGTAGGTGATATGTATTTTGAAGAAGGTAGCGCAATGACATGTACGTTGGAGGAGATTAATTTGTAAATGATTTATCACACATGTTGAATACATCATGAGCAGTAGGCCCACATATCCGACAAGATCACAGTGTGCCTGTAAATCACATTCTTTTTTGCCAGTGATAGTATTGTTCGGCATCGACACTTTTTAAGATCTGAAGGACATACGGTGATAGAGAGAACATTGTAATTACCGGACTGGAAAAAGCTCCTTTCAGTGAGGAATCGATCTTCGACTATTTTTAAACCAATCCTTTTAATTAGCATAAACTTTTCCTTAAGTGTGTGTGTGTGTGTGTGTGTGTGTGTGTGTGTGTGTGTGTGTGTTTGTGTGTGGTTTAGATTTTCAAAGTAGCTTTAACATTTTTCAGTCATATCGCTACGATGTCTGCAGTATGACAGTTTATAGTGATGTCTAGCACTGGGGCATCATGCCACATACATGTGGCATGATGTCCCACCCAGTCACATTATCCTAACATCAGGCCAACTAGTCCTAACACTAACCTCTTAATGCTGAGCGCCAAGCGAGGCAGCTATTAGTACCATTTTTTTTAAAAAAAAGCCTTTGGTATGACTCGGCCGGGGTTCGAACCCACGACCTCCCGAATCCGAATCGGACGCTCTAAATCTAGGCCACCGGAGCGGTTTCGTACACTTAAGTAATATTTTTAAAAAATATCCTTCAAGTCAGCTGGGTTTATTCGTTTAACGAAATACAGTGTCGTATTTAGATTGTCGTGAGTGTTAGAAATTGAATTATTATTAAATTCGATGAACTTTCTCCAATTAATATTCACTTACATTAGAACCTGACATGCAAATGAATGGGATGGTGTTACGAATATGTAATTAAATTGCTTGTGTGTAAGTTTTATATTCCTTTTTATTTATTTATTTTGTTTCATTGGATTTTATTGTGATGATTATATTTACTGGATTTTATATTTTTCCACGTTAATTCGGTCTTTTGTTTTGACCTGATGAGAACGCAAAATATTGTTTTATCACTAATTTTAGCTTACATTAGTTCAGACGTGTGTAAACACTAAGCGAAAACGATTAGCTATTACCAAGGTCAAGTTCAGCCTACGTGTTAGCTAAGTTGTAAACAGCCTTTCTGTTTTATTTTCGCGTGAGAATCTGATTCTTACATTCGGCTATTGTAGCATACATGCAAATTGTTGTTTCTTTTTACTGTGCTGTTCAAACTAGTGATCACGTAGCCTCGTCACGTGAGCCACAATGTGATCTAAAATTGAGGGTTTAATATTAGTTCTCAGTGTTTTTCAATCAGCCGTGTTATACACCTTTAGAGCTCAAGGTGTTTTGATGTTGATGCAAGTTTGTTTTCAAAATCATTTATTTCTTGGAATTTAAAAATTTATATTCTCTCGAAATTTGCACAAGAGCTCTTTTTTAAAAATAATTCTGGGACAAAGACATTAAGAGAAAATTTATTATGGAATTCTAAATAGGGAATATCATGAATTGTGATTCAACGAGGAACTATTGCCATCAGTACAACGACTTCATCTGACGTCATCGCCTTCCATATTGAAACTTCATATAGATTCGAACCTGGATTCAATTAGAACTTTTTAGTGATAGGACTTATATTTTTCAATTCTATGATTAAATTATGGACCATATTCACAAACCATAAGTCCTATTTCACATTTTTACCTTGTTTTCTAATGATTTTTTTAAAAAAATTTTACAAAGCATGTTGACTTCACTCTTTCCTTTTATTACTTTTGTACGACCCTACACGTAATTAATAAATATGTGACAAGCATTTTCGCCTGTTATCAATCACATTCTTTAAGCACAGAAAATGTTGCTGCGGCTGAAAGAATTTGCATATAGATATTCTTTCGCCAAAGTATTTGTAGCTGAATATTGACAAATGATACAGGCAGGCGAATGGAAAGTACCATACCATAATTCATGTCCAGCACAGATAAATAATGTGATAATTTATAAAACGTATAAAATAGAATGCATTCTTCACTCGAATGGTTATAAAAGTTCAGACCATTTTATGTATAAACTAAAATCGTGTTCATGGATTCCCAACCAAAGTGTCAGAAATGACCCAAGCACGATAATTACCCAATTATTGATGGACAGAGATAGAGACCGGCCAGGGTAACACTATGCCCCTATCACTGCTGTGGTGGAATTAAAAAAAAAACACACACAAAACAATCATTACACATTTTTATTCCAATTGTTGTCGAAGTTTTAACATGCAAGTGGGTAATGAACTATTACTGTAAGGTGATTGATTTGAAGAAAAAAAAATGAATTATTAAGTATAACATTCAACAGGCGGGCATAATACATGAGCATTAAACATACTGTGGAAAATTCAATTTCTCGAGCAATCAGTATACTTTATCATAAAAGTCACACATACATGCTTACAATGAGATTTCAAACCCTTCTTTAATCGCTTACTCCCGCCAAAACAATAAAATGAAATATATATATATATATATATATATATATATATATATATATATATATATATATATATATATATATATATATATATATATATATATATATATATATATATATATATAGTTAAATAAATAAAAATAAAATAAAACCTTTTGTTATCAGTATATGGAGTTTTAAAAAATCATGACCAAATGTTTAATAGTTACTGAAAGTGTATATCGATTATTATACATTTCTTGATGGTGATAAATCTATTTTAATTTCACTACTTACATTGTCTTTCTACCAACCGGGCCAAATTTCTCAAATGGCTATCATCTCGCTTTACTTGAATTGTCCCTGCCACCAAATGCTGAATTCTGACACTTATCACAGAAGCGCATGCTTTAATTTGATCTATTGTTTCAAGAAAGTTCAAATAAAATATATACATTTTAAGCTTTGTGCAAAGAAGTCAATCACAGCTTTTTACCTCTGCATCCTTTTCATCAAACTTCGACATAAAATTAACTGAAATGACAACTCAAAATGACATTGACCGCCAAGTCAGCTACCAGTGTCATTCACGTACGACACTAGAACGTAGTTTAGAGTGTAAGTTTAGCCTGACATCACCCCTTAATTAGAGATTTAGAAGCAAATTATGCATGCAAAATAAACACTGGTGAATTTTACTAATACTTTGACGCATTCCTGTCATGGGATCTTTTTGGTTCGTCTAGATAATTAGTGGATCTACGACTAGTCTATAGTCAAATCATCTATTTAATTAGTGGGTATACGACCAAATTGTACAGGTCTATAGTTAAATCATATATTTAATTCGTGGGCATACAACACGATTATTCATGTTTATGGTATACATTAGGACTGATCGAATATGAGAA
Organism: Potamilus streckersoni; assembly: GCA_016746295.1. Lineage (NCBI taxonomy): Eukaryota > Metazoa > Mollusca > Bivalvia > Unionida > Unionidae > Potamilus > Potamilus streckersoni. The sequence goes on along the minus strand of JAEAOA010002355.1, from coordinate 498,051 downwards.
AAACGGTGTTTGGTCTATAATTTAAAGACTGTATCTGTTTGACTGAAATAAATCTTCTGACAATTTTTTGAAGACACAATACAAGCTGTAAGCCCATGAGCTATCAGTTTTGAACAAGCAAATCCGGTCAAACCGGATCAGAGCATTTGGTTCCCCACGAACAACTGTTTTTTTACACAATACAATACACTCAACATATGACAAGGAAACTATACACTTAATCATTCCAGTTTACGTAAGAACATTCATACTCATGAGAATATAAAACATACCACTATTTGCATTGTTTTAATCTTTATAACGAGTAATTCATCATTCTTGTTGATTTTGTGCTGAATAAGCTAAAAGGTATGAATGATTAACCAGGGAATTTTATTTTTTTAATCCAAGAAATTCATGTGCATTTTGAGGATAGCAATTATTGCAGAGAGAGAGAGAGAGAGAGAGAGAGAGAGAGAGAGAGAGAGAGAGAGAGAGAGAGAGAGAGAGAGAGAGAGAGAGAGAGAGAGAGAGAGAGAGAGAGAGATGGTGGTGGTGGAGATCAGGTGAATACTAATAAAACAAAAATATGATTTTGTCTGATTTTTCCCGGTTAATTATCAGTTGAAAGTTATCTTACTTGAATTGCCTCCTGACCTGACATGGTAGTTCTGGGACTTATCTGCGTTAAAGCAAGCAGTAAACCAAACTTACCTAACTATAAAGGGTTAGATCATTTGAAGGTGATAAAAGTTTCATATTTACTGTCATGGTCTGTATGTAAACTTGCAGAAAAAAAATCTTACAACTTAATTGGTTCTTTAATTTAAATTTGAAGGACAGGTCACGTGACGGTGATATTGGATTCATATTAAGGGCTATTGGTAATGGGGAAAAGCTTAATTTGATGGATTTGAATGGTGAAACCCAATATAACCTAAGGAAAGTAAGAGACTCTCATTTAAATATACAGTGAAAATGTATTTATGGAAACTATAATAGGCAATCTGATGTTGGCATTTTACGTTCAAATGATCGTATTGAGGTATTGCATTGTAAATATCTTGTTGCATGGAAACTAAGCAAGGATCCAACAAGCGTTATATTTGTCATATACATCAGGCCTTGCGTACAATGCACTGACAACATCATCATATAATATATTGAAGCTGCCATATAGGTCTTCTTCCTTGTCCCTTGAGTGACAGTCATACTACACGCATACCTGTAACCCGATGGCATTCATACTTTCCATATTGAAACTTAATCTGTGATTGAAACTGTTAATATGAAGAAAATTCCGAAACTTACCAGAAACAAAATACTTCAGAGTGAAATATTTACTTGTTTACATTTTACTTCTTTTCCTCCCTTCTTTCATCGCATGCAGTTACAGATGCATGAATCTAAATGCACATATTAGTATGATTCATTTTTCTGCAAAAGATTACGCTACATCAGGATAATTGTTTGAAACGATACCAAGAAGGGAAGAAGGATGTCTATCCATTGATCCATCAGGAAGTAACGTGTAAACATCATCTGTAGCTACTTATACAAACTTCATTTTTTGTACAAACTTCATCTTCATCTCACCTCTGTCTGCAGGGGTTCGAGTCTCTGGCTTGGCCTGTGTGCGTATGAGAGAAAGATTGCCATTAGCTTCTCGTGGGTTGGTGGTTCTTTCTTGGTGTTTCTCGAGTGTTTCCTCCACCATTTATACTGGCTGCCACGTATAGCATATCTTGTGCTGCAAAATGGCGTTAAGACCGACAATAATAACAACATCAACTACTATATACAATATGATTCATTTGAGACCACTGTATATCTGAATATTTTCATATTACAATTGATTTTGGAGAATCACGCCTCTTAATATAGTCGCCTGTAATTACGTGCGTTTTACCACACAGACTTACCGACTGCTCAATAATTGAAAGTATATGCACGTATAGTAAAATTATTTTATGCAAATATATGAAATATTTAATAGATGCATTATGTGAAATGAGCAAAGCATACGTTGACTTCGGGCGTTTAAACGTTGTAGTGTCAGAAAAACAAGTATTTAAATTCATATATGTACAGTATTTCGTATTTATATCTAATGACTATTATATAGTTTATTAAATACTTTCCATTTATATTCAGTTAGTTCCGATATTTATATGAAAGAAAAGTGATATTCAGTCGACTGTGCTTCTTTTGATTGCCATTTTTAATATTCACTGTACATGTTCAATACATATATTGCTGCTAGATGCATACAAAGCGAATTGAAACCGTCAGAGAAATCAGATGTAACCACTAAATATTCATCCCGAAACATACATCCTTGAATAGGTAAAGTGAAACCTTTGTGCAAAGACTATTTTGGGGATGATTTAGAGGCGTTCTTTAGAACTATTTCTTTCTATACGCATATTCTGAGTAATGCATGCAAGTAATGTGTAAACATTTGCTTTTATACACCTACGACATTTACATGCAGTTGGTTGCAATAACAGGTTTGTTTATACTTGACACCATAAACGATAACACATTAGTAAATATCGTCTCCATCATTCAATGTCTGGATAGGCATAACTACTGTAAGGAAATTGATTGACCTTAAAAGCTCAGTGAACGATTCATTTTTTTTAAAAATTATCTAGCGGTTCTTCAAATATACTGATGAGCCCTGTTGTTGTTTAGTAATAACGCTTTTTATCGAAGAAAAGGATTAGACCATAATCTTACGGCGCATTATTTGACGACAGGTCTTGGTCTGTGATGTTTGTCGTTGGATGGAGATTAAACACAAATAAAACACTTTAAACACTTACTTGATGGTATTTCAACTATTCAATTACATACATCAACAACACAAGCAAAAGAGAGAAAGCCAACCTGAAGCTTTCGTCCTCACACTAAGGACTTCATCAGCAGACTGTGAAATTACAATGTTTAAGGTTTCGAAATGAATCACATATAGATTTATATTAAAAACAAATTCGATAAAAATGTTGCTAAATAGTATATATTAATTCTTGGCATAGCTGTAAGTGTAGAGTCAACCAACAAACAGAAAAATGCAGTTAAACGTTAAACGTACTGTATGTGAGAGCAGTGTTTGAATAGGGCCCAGTTTGTCATGAACAATTGAGCATGACGTCACGAAGGAATCGATAATACATTTTTTTTTTCAGGCACTAACTTCGAACAGTGCTCATAGGTTACTGCATTTGTATGAGAAAAAAAAATGAACGAGTGTTTCGGATGGTTATGGTGGCGCTCTACAGTTTCGTATTTAGCATAGGATTAGAATAAAAAAAAAATTCCCTGGGTTTCCTCACTAGTTATACTGGTTATTTAAAAGTGACTTTGTATATCTTAAGTATTGTTCAAAGAACATTTAATTCCCTTTATTTTGATGTATGATTGATGGGTGTAATATGGGTTAGAAAGTATACAGCTTGGCCTTACTCCAGATGTGCACCTTTCAAGAAAAAGTGCTAGCTCTACTTGCTCATTTTCACTTCTCGAACTTCAGAAGTAAATAAAGAGCCGATATCTTATTTTTAATTTATTATAATACATTTTATGTATTTGGTAATTCATTCATTGCACTTTTAGAAGCTGGTATTGTTTAATTTGGCAAAATTCATTTTCCCTATTTTAATAGCTTCCAAGGATAGTGTACTTTAGACAAATTCAGGTTGATTTTTGGAGCACAAGGGAGCAGTTATTTCAGTTACATTGTGCTAAGATCATTTAAAATTTCCAAATGTACAATATCCAAAGAAATGTCATCCACATGACATGAAAGTAGTATATAGGTATGCCAACAGTCTCTCCACTGCCCATGTTTAAAATGCAAACAACTTCACCTTGCATACATCACTCTCCCAAAGTACATAATGACTGGTGAGTAGCACCTATACTGTACGATCTTGGGAGAGTTGTATATTCATCCGACAAAACGAGTTCATATTTTGCAGTAACCTTTTTATTATATGCTCATGTTCTTATTCCTCCCAATGCTTAAATATATCAACCAAAATACACTACAATAAACAAAGTAACCGAATATATGCCGTTTTCCAAATTAAATATACAAGCTTAGCTGCATCAGTACACAACTGGCACACGTAACTCCGCCCTGACAAATTTGAAGTTGGTCGCGCGCTAGCCGTAAATTTCGAAAAAAATGGCGTTTGGTCTACTTAAAATTGAAATTTGGAGTAATATTGTTAATGAATACGCATTGTAAAAAACTTTTCCATTTCATCTGGAACTAATACGTTTTGGTATATTTGTCGATTAAACGCAATTGTGTGATTATTTATATGAAGTAACTTGCATCGGATTTAATGGTATTTAAGTGTACCGACATCGGCATGCGCATGCGTGTTTCTGTTCTGTCGTTGAATGATTCAGATCAGAATGTGGGAAAATTATGAATCCTTTCAATCGCAATTACCGAAAAGATGCTGTGGAATTTAATGTTTATTTCATTTTGAGTACAGTAAGGAGGATCGAAATGCGCTTGGAATGTACTCGAAATTACAGTACAATTTCGAACTGTGATCAACCTTGAATACACATGATATATGGCTCATGTAATTCAGATTTGCAGAACTAAGAAAGTACATTTTGAGGAAATTCAGGCTGTAAAATTGTAAGTATATTTTTGCCATTTTATATTACGAACTAAAGACAGTTTATGTAATATTACTTGCGTGCTATTGTGAAGACCCTGTATGGCGTCTATAGGTAGCCTACATTTTAAACATTGTATCAAAAAAGTACACGCGTAATGTGCCAAAGCAGTTTGTATGTGTCAGTCTATGAAATATTGGCTGGTATGTGGCAGTCCATGAAATATCTGCTTTAATTCATTCATACAAATTGTTTACGTTAGAAAATAATTCGTTTTTTTTTTCACGTGCATAAAGTATGAATGCTGCATGAAGCGTGCAATATCGGCAAATATTACACGATTCTCTCAATGTAAAGTTAAAGGAGAAATAAATGAGCATATAATAATGAGATTTATTATTCATTGATCAATTTGCAGACGGAAATTTGAGGGACAACCATTAAATATGACTCATAAAAAACTAAATTTAAAAAAAAGTTTAATAGGAAAATTAATAACAAATATATTCCTTGGAGAATGATTCCATGGGTATTAATTATAATCTACAACTATTATTATATAAGAAAAACCTACGGGAAAATAAAAAGCTTTGTGGACGTATTATTTAATCAGAGTGACGAGTGGGTGAAAACAATAATACAATTTCGTAATATAAAAAAGAAATTAATTGAATAAAATAGTGATTTTTTTTTATAAAAAAAGATGAAAATGAAATAATAACTTGAGAATCTGATATTATAATAGAAGTTAAAGAATATTTTAAAAATATGTGAAATGAGAAAATAAGACAGAAGATTCCGATTTTGAGGATCTTATTAAAAACTATCAAATTCTAAGGTTAAACCAAGAGTAATTGTTTAGATTATATAGTCAAATAGAGGAATTAGATTGTTCATAACTTATGAACTAAAACAAGAGCACAGGATCAGCTAGTTTGACAAAAGACTGTTTGAAAAAGAGTTATGTCTGACATTGATTCAGTTATAGTTAAAACAATCAACAAAGTACATATCAACCATTTTGATACAGGACATCAAAATTCTCATACTCAATAAAAATAAAGCAAAGTTGCACTTGAAGAAATGACATCTATTTTCTTTTCTTAATGTCAGGTAGAAATTAATATTAGAATATACAAATTAAATCAAACAATTAAATAATGTTGAAGAACAAAAAATTGTTATGATTTGATGGAGATCTATCGACAATATTTAAATGTTCTTTAAATCTATGTTCTTTGAATCACACCAGAATCAGTACATCTGTTTGTCTTTTTTATTTTTTAAAAGCTAGCAATGGAGGTAAACTTGTTGAATGCAAAGCCTTCATATTGTCGTCTGGAAGAATTTATCACATGAAGATTTTAGCAAAATCACAAATGACAGTAAATTTATATGAAAATAGCAAAGAAAAACGCAGTGAAAGTATTCAGCATATATTTGAGGAAAAAGAAGAAACAAATTGCGGGAGGAGTATAGAAATTACACTAAAGAGTAAAGAGGAAAAATCAATGCCAGGTAGCTGTACAAAGTATCTTGAAAAAAAATGAAGTATTAAACATTACAAATGCTACAAAACCACCAAATTATAAGGAGATAGCAGAATCAAATGACATAAAAATGGGATGTAAGAAACAAAAATATATTCCCAGTACTAAGTTTCAAAACGTTTCAGACTTATGATAGCGTGCTAGTTCAAATCCTAGACCAACAAGTAGGTCTCCATTTTTATTCTGACATTACTGATAACACTAGGGCCTGCTGGAAGAATAAACCTAGACACTATACAGTAATGTTGCGAATTCATCATTCATACCATACCAATCAACATATTTGGACAACAACATTACTGCATGCACAATTTAAGGCTCATATAATGAGAGGACTAGTGGCAGTATCACATAAAAGAGGCTTAAGTGGAATATGTCTGATGCAAATTGTGAACAAGAAAGACAAATGCCAAATATATTATGTAATTTAGAGTGTGTGTATGTTTGTGAGTGTGTGTGTGTGTGTGTGACTTGGATGTTTAATGTAGATTTCACAATTTTTCAGTAGTTTGTCCCTACAGTGTTTGCAGTGTGTCTGTTTATAGTGGCGTCTAGCATGTGGGCCTCGTGCTGCAGATTTGTGACATCTCCCACCCAGTCACATTATTCTGACACTAGGTCGACCAGTTCTAACACAACCCTCTTAATACTGAGTGTGAAGTGCAGATTTATGACAATAATTATTTTCAAATTAGCAATATAATTATAGCTGGCAATACACAAAAATGATTGAAGCATCCTTTTCAAGCATTTAGTAAGCTTGCATATTTATATGGCTGCAAAGTGACTGTTCGTAAATAATTGATTTTTTTTTTGTTGTACTGCCCAGCATCTAGGTTAGTGTTATTTTGAAATTTCATTTACAGAGATGATATGTTTCACATTAAGCTTGATATAATTTACGTTTTGTTAAATAAAAACTGTTACTATTGAAGCGATTTTGATTCTGCGTATTCACATTAAAAGCATTTTGAGTTTTCATTGATTTTGGCAAAATGAAGATTAGCTCTTTTCAAAAGAAATAGGTGGCTTGTTGGGTATTTGTTTCTTTTCCTGAAAACAAACTTAGGAACAAGAAGCAATTCGCTTTAACTGGCTTAAGCCTTTGTCACAGACAAGGTCTACTTGTGGACTTGCTCCTGTCTATGATCTTGAAGAAACAACTAAATGTGGTATCTCTGGTGTAGTCACAGGGTCAGGCTGTTTGGGTCTGGAAGGTCTCTATCTTTTGGGTCATAATACAGAAGTCTAAAACATTTGTTTCAGACTTTGAACTCTGCCAAAATATCTAAGAGTATGGTGACCATTTGAGGTTCACTGTTCTATTTCTCTTTTAGACTTTGTTTCTTCTCTATTGCTTCTCGCCGTTTTCTATTAATTAATATTAATTTATCTGTAATTATATGTCTAATTGTTTTTTTTGTTGGAATTTTGTTTTAATCAAGCATTTTTATTATTGAAATGTATTTGTTTATTGAGGCATCACAATACATGTGTTATAATGTTTTATGTAAACAATTATTAAACATGTGATATACATATATATATATATATATATATATATATATATATATATATATATATATATATAATCTAACTATTCATATATGTCCTTGTATGTCTTATAAGAATTTCAGTATTGCAAGTGTTCCTCATAAGTTCCATATTTGGGAGACAATATTTTTAGAGGGACAAAAGAAAATAATAGTACATAATTTTATTATGATAATGAGATAATTTGATTTATTGGAATAATTTTGTCACCATAATGTTGTGATTACACTGAAGTACCATATTGTCCTTGGATATTTACTTTTTTGCAAAACAAGTTTTATCATGCATTCAGTTAAATCTTGTAAATATATTTGAACATCTAGTTGACTTGAAATACTCGGCAGTAGGGAAAGAAGTCTCATAGTATTATTAAGGTTTGAACGATATAGCTATGCTATGTATCAATATGATTCATGATGCAAAAAATATGATATGATAAATTATAGATACATACTGTTTTTTAGGGGTGCCAATAATAACTCGAGTTGAACCTCACTATGGGAGTTTGAATGGAGAGACAAAACTAACCATCTTTGGATCAGGTAATAATCAAGTTCTGTGTAGTTTGTAGAATATATAAAGTTCAAGTCAGAATATTGTCATTTTGCAAGCCAGTTTGAATTATTCTTTTCATAATATTTTGGATTACATCATGATCATACTAGATTATTAATATAAACTTTGAGTTATTTAATAACAATTCATTTGTAATGATTAACATAATAAGATCTAGCTTTCAATTTATATTTAATATAATTGACTACACCTTTGGATGAAACCTAAATTAGAATATATAAACTGTGCTTGAAAAATAATCACCTCTTATGTGTAGATATATGAACATTTTGTAAAACCATTTTTTTTAAAGGGCAAGCACATTTATAACAAAGATTTTTTGGAATTGAAATAATAGCTGATGAGAATGCTGTGAGTTATATGGAGAAAAAAAAAATTTGGTTATAAATTTTGTTGCCTAAAACTTGTGCAAGTAGAAATATTGGAAAAATATGTTGCAGGTTTTGCTGATGATGAAGAGACTATTCGTCACCCTGGAAATTCAAACAATGGTAATGGAAACAAGTTTGGACATGAAAAATCCCACCCTAAAAAGAAAGTTTTCCTGGTGTCAAGCACAGCAGAGTATGAGTGCACAGTCCCTGTTGATGGTGCTTTGGAGAACCAGATCGTGTGTTATACACCTAAGTGAGATTTATATTACACTTTGTTTACATAGTCTGACTTATGCATTTTTGAGAGTACTTTTTATGTACTATTCTCCTAAGTTAGGGTTACCTGGGTAAGCTATATTTACAGGTGAGTATATTGATAAGGATACTAAGATCATGCATCTCATTTCCAGTTGAGTATTGTAACATTTAAATTGGAATGTGTGTTACACTCACAAGTGAGCCTTGTACCATGGAAACTCAGATGTGTTACACTGACAAATGAGTATAGTAACTTAGAGAATTCGATCATGATTAACAGTGTAAGGTCCCTGCATCAATGCAGAACATTTGTAAAACCAAAGTGATTATTTTTTGTCACAGAAATGCAGATGTCTTACATTCTGAAATGAGTATTCCAAGAGATAGAGGTGAAAATATTGCATTATAAAGAGATATTGTGATAAGGAATTTAAGGATAATAATATTTCTTAAATTACAGTTTCATCATTTTAGCAGAGAATACAATTTACATTGCCCCAGTTCGATCAAATTTGGTTAAATGTATGTTGTAAAATATTTAATTTGGAAATGCAGTTCTTTGATTCTAATTAGGTTAATTATCCTTTCAGTGATCAACAAATCAATTGTATCACAAGGTATTTTTTGGCAAAAAGTTTAATTTATGTTGGCTTGCTTTATTGGGTGAGATGAGGTGATTATGATTTTTAACGTAGCTTTAACAATTTTTCAGTCATATCGCTACAATGTCTGCAGTTTGGTAGTTTATAGTGATATCTAGCACTGGGGGAATCATGCCACAGACATTTAGCATGATGTCCCATCCAGTCATATTATCCTGACATCAGGCTGACCAGTCCTAACACTAACCTCTTAATGCTGAGCATCAAGCGAGGCAGCAATTAGTACCATTTTTGTAAGTCTTTGATATGATTCGACTGGGGATTGAACCTACAACCTCCCGCATCCGAGGTGGACTCTCTAACCACTAAGCCACTGGAGCAGTTTGCTTGCTTTATGAAAGTCTACAATATAAAACAAAATGTGTAAAACTGTTTTCCAGTGCAAAATGTTTAAGTACTTTAGGAAGACAAACAAGAACTATAATTTAGAATTTGAAAATATAAGGCAGCATTTGAATTTAGGACCGTTTCCTTTGATATGTTATCTTTTGATCAGCTTCTGTAAAATATCCTTGCACCATCTTGCATTCTTTCTCTTTGTTTTAAGGAGGATGCAAGAAGATACTTATCACCTTGCAGTGACTGTAAATGGAGTACCAGTCAAAGACAGTAACTACTGTTATGGAAACAAGTTTTCTGGGAACTGTTTTTACTCAGTAGGTTATGTGCTTCCTGCTGTAATACCATGTTCTTTTGTTGTAGGGATTGAGTGGCATATATAGCTACATATGTACAGGCATCCAATATTGATTAATCATGTTATTGGCTGCCCAGATGGTATTACACTGTTTCATTTTCTGTAGACCTTTACAAGTTTTCTTATTATTTACAATTTGAATATTTATTTCAGCACTATCAATTTGGTATGAATATTGTCTGATAGACTTGAATGTGCCTTTAGTAGGTTTAGTCTCATTTGGAACAGTTATGAAACTTTGATTGCTCAATATGCAGACTTTAGTTTTTCTTGTCAACCCCATTTTCATTTGTTGACAATTAATTTCATTTTGTCACATGGGATGTTATTTGTAACTAGTATGATATTGGTTTCTGCAAGATAATTTCACCAAATTTTTTGGGATTTAATCCATAATTAAGTAGGAAGAGTCTTTGAGTGAGTTTGAGTTTCAGCATTCCATTGTATCATTAACAATGGTTATGGCCCCTGACTGCTTATCCTTCTTCCTTTTGGTTTCTGCAGAACAACGTTATTAAGCTTTGTTGCATTTTGACCAGTTTTAGCTAATAGCTTTTTTATTATATATATCAGAATGAGTGTTTGAAATATATCAGAAAAAAGGGATATTGCCACAGTTGTAATACCATTTTTATTGCCACAGATGTGAGATCACTTTTGGAACTACTTTTAACTCCAGGTACAAAATGTAGGGTTCCAGTATTAGCTTTTAAAAATAGTCTTCCAACTGCATCCTGCAAATAACTACTGACTTAACATACATGAACTGTTGTTGGTATTAGTTATTCTGCCATCCATACAGTGGGCCTTTTTCATTCTAACAAATCAAAACATTTTTAGGACAAACTGTTGGTCAGTAATAATGTTTTTATCACCAGATGCTGCAAAGCCAGATAAACAAGGGAAGTCATTGAAATCACTAAAGATATGACAATGAAGGTACCTGGTAACCAAAGCATACATATGGTATGTCATACATAATCATTATGTAACAAAGATCAAAGACTCAAGGCAAAAAATTTATGACAGTCACACATCATCTATTATTGGTACTTTAGAATCAGGTGTTGTTAACTGAATGCAAATTAAGGCATGAAAGAAATGTTTCTGTTTGGTACTTTTTTGACTGATTAGGTTAGAAATAACCATTAGCTATTACTCTATACCAACCAGCATGTTGATTAATTGAGTACAGATAGCAAATCTCTCATGTGTTCATTTTTTTGTGACTGTTGTGAAAATGGCTTCAAGTTCACTGATCAGAAAAAAATGTCTCTTTAGATTCAAAGCTAAGAATAAAGAATTATGAGGATTTCAAATTAAAGTACCTTGAGAGTTTAGGCATCCAAATCTTAAATGTACTGCATGCAGTCAATATGATTTATCACGCATGGTGTGATGTTGCCATAATTTGTATTGCAAACTGTTTTGTTAAGGCAGGGTTTAATGAGCAAACTGATATTATTACCAATTATAGTGATCTGGTAAAGAGGGTGTTGATTTCTTGGATTATGCTAATTTTGACAGTGACACTGTCAAACCTGTGATACCAACAGTTGAAATATAAATTTGTTTTACCATGAAGATATTGTTTGTGAAATTAGTGATTACTATGAAGCAAATAAGTTACTGAACAATGGATGATCTTACTTATTGAAATTTTTATGATAATATGCATTTTACAAATGTATGTTGTTTAAAAGTTTATCATTACTAATTGGTTCTGATAATAATCATGCCAGTATCAATTGTTTACTACATGTATGGCCATTTTCGTCAAAATGGACATTACATAAAACAATTTGTGGGAAACAATGATAACATTTTCTGGTTATAATGTCCAAAACTCAGAGTCCCGTGTGAAAAGTTGAAAACAATCATTTTTGAATTATATATATGACTTAATTCTTAATTGTGGATTTTTTGCAAACGTTTTTCTTAAGAAATGGAGTGAGTTACTTTTATCATCCATTTGACCTCGAAAATGTTACATTATGGGTTGGGTGTACCTTTCTACAGTGGATGCATTAGACTGTTGCCAATTGTGATGACATGAAATCTTCAAATTGTGAAGTTGATGTTTGTATTGAAATGCTGCAAGAAAGTTTAATAATGGTTCATGATGTTTTAGGTAATCTGAAATTTGTTTAAATGTTCAGCTTCACAACTTCATACACAAATGCAAGTCTCTTTCCATGTTCTAAAGTGAGCTAATTTTAAATGTGATATTAAAATCATTGACTATTTCTAAAATTTGTTTAAATGCTTAACTGCACAACTTTATATACAAATGCAATAGTCTCTTTTTGTATTCAAAGGGAAGTAAATTGTAAATAAAATTTCCATGACATGCATTACAAAATCAATTTGATTGTTTTCACGTTATTATTATGTTTCTAAAATATATCTGAATATGTTTAAGTGGTAATGTCTCTTACCAATAAACAATGCAATACCCAATTTATGTACATTTTGTTGATGAAAAGAGATCTTTTAAAAGTATGTTCAAAATACTCAATATATGAAAACCCTCTTATTTCAATTTTAAATACAGAAATTCCGGCTGGTGCAATTATCTGACAAACTTTGATTTTGGCTGGAACATCAGTCTTAAGTACCAATCATCTAACTCTGGCACAATTTTCTACTTTGCTGTCCATAACATATTTATTGTATGTAGCAGTGATTAACATTAGCTTGATTACTGTGATGCACATTATTGACTTGCACCAATGTAAAATCAGTACAAGCTAACAGTTTATGGATATCACACTTAGGTGTGCATGGCAGCAGAATCTAGGTTAGATTGTGTCAATATTATCTTTGATATTTATGATAGTTGGGGGAAGATGATATTTATAATGATCTAATTTAATTAACTTTTAATCAGGCAATGACTGTCTATTAGAATGAAATCAATTAAACAAAGTTGGTTGTTAAGTTGTCAAAATTGATAACCTTTAATTGTTTTGTATGAGTATATTGGGAAATCATTTGCTTTGGTTGGTGAAACATTTAAAAAATTAGGATGTTTCAACTAAAGCATTTACTGGATATTATGCTCAGTTTTTTATTTTATGCTTTGGTATTACATTAGATTGAATAATTATATGGAATAACTTTCTTTGATTAATCTGTATGCTGTTAAGTTACAAGGTCTATCAGTCAAAAACTGTGATGGAAAGAAGTTGTTGCAAAGTTTGTAACAAATAAAAATAGGATATAATTAATTGACATCTTATGTTGACAGATGACTTCAGAGTAAAGAAAGTAACCAACTGTGATGTTCATAAAACTGGATATGTTTTGTTCAAATTGTTTGATGCTTCAGTTTGATGCATGGTAATCATATCGAATTGTTGATGATAAAGAATTGAGAACTATAATTCATATACAGGTTTTGTATTTGTATGTATATATTTTGGATTTAAAATGATTTGAGGAGTGAAAAATAAAATATGTTGAAAACTTCAAAATAAAAAATATAGAGTAACCATTTTCTTATTTAATATATCAAATATACAAGCAGTCTTACATACCTAGAAAGAAAAACTTTAAAAAATCAGGAAAGGTTATGTCTGCCTCATTGTCTATTTCTTTCTTTCTTGCAAACTTGCAAACTACTGTACAATTATTAATCTTTATTGAGTATGAAACAAGAAATCTTAAACATCAGTTTGCTCTACAAACAACAAACAATCCCAGCTTTGAGCTTATGACTGTCAACAATGTATCACCATTGATACATTTCACTCTTGAGATTTTTTTTTTGACTCTTGAGATTATGGTTCAAGGGTGAAATTACTCTTCAGTTTTTAAATCTATTGAGAATCTTTATGTTGGAGGTTAATTGGCCTAAAATATGATTTAAATAGCAGTTTATGACTTAATCTTAAACAGCAACGATGTGATGTCATATAATGACAATCTATTGCAGTGCATAGTTTTTTTCCCAAAGGTGGTGCTATAAGAACCAGCTCAAAATGGCCAATGTTTGCTGAATGTGTTAAAACACACATCAATATAAATAGTGCAACAGGATCCAGATGTGCTGGTATGTAAAATGGACCAAAGTTTTGAAAAGATCATTCATTGGGATGTGGTATACATGTCCAAATGTGCTTATGCAAGGTGAATTAATACACACTGCATAAACAAAGTCCTTTAATCTAATATTATCACCTCTTGACAAACAGGCTGTTTATGTGTCTAATTAAGTACATTCTTACAGTAGTCCACAAGCTTTTTACTTTCTAGACTAATTTTCACTAATTTATTCCAGCCCCGAACTTATTGCACACCTTCAATACAATATATCCAGCCAACATCAGGACCTCCAGGTAAATGAGACATGAAACAAACACCCAAGACATTTATTGGAGCTATGGCAAATGAATGTGTGTTGGACATTCTGTATCACTGTAGATTATCAGTGTATACTAAAAGAAACAGTGTGATATAAAGACACTTCATTTGAAAAATCAAGACCAGAAGGCAAATTTCTTGATTGATTTACAGGCTGTATATTAAAATGTTTTTACAGTATGACAGTCAAATTTTCATGATATAAAATCAAATCAAAACATTTGTTTTAGATTATATTTCTCATTTACAGATCTTCCAGTAAAATTTTAGGAATAATACATGATAGTGTATGTTGCAGTTTACAGCTAGAGAAGTGGATATTTTAATGTTAATTTGCATTTATCTATTGCTTGTATAAAATATTGGTTATTGTGATTTTAAAGTTCACATTTATTTTAATTAAACTGAGGTACTATGCATTTGAAGAACCTATAATACACTTTTTATATAGAAATTGGACTTGTTCTAAAATGGCGCTATTGTGAGGGTAGAAAGTGGAAACACACTAAATCTCATTTGTAACATGTATTTGACCACTTACTGGTTAAAATAGAGGTGATGGTTTTACTTGTAAATATGAATGATCTTTATTTTATTCAAATTTAATTGCAGTGTGATAGATTTATTGTATTTTTTACAGGAACTGTACTAAAGATTTATGGACAAATCTTCACAGATAGATTTGGTAGCAATGTTGACCGGAGCACAAATGGAAGAGAAGAAAAAATTGTTCGGTAAAAGTCAGACTAGCTCATGCTTTTTAAATGCTGTCAAGTTCATGTTCAGACATTTTTTTTTCTTTTCATGGTTTAAAATGAAATAGGACAAATTAATAGTTTTGTAGAAACATCTCCTGGTTTTCTTGTACTTAGGGGAAATAATTTTAAAGTCATGTGATCAGTACACAAAACATATTCAGTATGAACATGATAATATATATAAGTGAAAATAAATACACCACTCCCTCGATAACTCACAGACATTTGGACCAAAAACATCCCAAAACATCGACCACGATATAAGCGAGGGCACGAGTTATCGAGGGACTTATAACAAACAACAAATATTAAAATGGGATCGACACATAGATAAAAGGGGGTGGGGTGGCTTGGCATGTTGAATACTCAATTAATAATCGCGCTAAGATTAACAGTAGATAAATATCTTTTCATATCGGTGTACTTTGTTTAGTTTTTCCTCACAGAGTAACATTAATTTCAGGATAACTTACAGTATATTGAGGAAATCTTCTAAACATTATTCCTCCTGGTTTCCGTTTGCTTAGCACATGTACTTCACACATTGTGTATTATGTCACATATTTTTGTGGTGAATGGTATACATTCTAATTTTATTGTTTGATCCAAAGTAGATGTTTTTTTTTTTCAAATACAAAAGATTTACACACTTTAAAAAAACAATTTCGATTGAACGATGTGTAGATTTTTATTGCGGTAGAAGTAAAATGGAAGAAAAAAAATTCACAATGCTTAACCATTACCAACATGAATTTAATGGGTCTAAAAATTTAAAACGACATAAATTAGAACACGATAATACTTGTGGTTCATGACACGTTTGAGAAATATCACTTCGCATTTTGAAAAAAATGCAAATTTTACAATATGGATTCTATCTTTACAGGCAATACCGTATTTTCCGCCGTATAAGTCGCTCCTGCGTATAAGTTGCTCCTCCGCACTTACCATAATCATGTCTTTGATACTGCCAGCCATTGCATGCAACTTGGTAATTTCCAACTTCGTGTAGGAAATGTTATACAATTGTTTAAGAGTTATATAAAAGTTGGTATTAAAATAGACTTTGACTTTGCCTTGAGTCATATTTGAATTGTTGAAAGTCCATGACCTGCAACACGCTGTTCCACAATCCATTTTCGTAGATTTTCCTCGAGAACTGGCCAACTTGCTTTGCCACTATGATTTCCCTTCTTAGTTTTTTTTTTGACCTTAACTCGTCTTCTTTTTTACGCCAATCATGCACAATCTTCTCGCTTACGTTGAATTTTCTTTCTGCTGCACGATTTCCGTTTTCTTTCGCAAATGCTACGATGTTTAACTTAAATTCCGCATCATATTTTTTCTAGATGTTGTTGCCACGATAAATGGCACGAATTTAATTTAAAACAAAACTTGTTGACTTATGCTAATATAACAATTTTAAAATCATATGTTATTGTGAAACTATATTTTATTAATGCTCCCTTGCATGAACGGTAATTATTTATATATCGGTCATTTCCACAACCCAAGCAAACTTCAAAGGCACTTTATACGCTACAGTGATTTTAATACATTAACAAAGACATTTCGAATTCACCTAACAATTGAAACTGTTCACCAGCTTTCCAGTTATTTTTTTTTTATTAATTACCGGTACTTTGAAGCCAGTCTTGGCCTAATCCAGAGTTAAAAATTAGAGCAATCATCAGGGAAATATTCCTGCTGTTTTTTTTTTTTTTATAACAAGCCATTGCGAAACCAACTGAAAAAATGATGGTGTGTTTTTATAAACTACTATTAAAGTAAATTATGAAGCGCTAACAGAGGTTTCGTAAACACTTTACAGTGACATAATTTGTTGTTTAAAATAACAAAATAATCTGAGTTCTGCATTCTGTATTTATTTGAGTACATCAAAAGAACATGACGCAATAGCTGGGCGGCAATTTCAAAGGACTTTGACTAGCAGCTTGGGGGGGAAAATGTGCTGAAATTTACGACTGAATTTAGAGACCGAAAGATTCTATTAGTTCATGCTGGATAATACTGGAAATACAATGGCAATCGTTATTTCAATATTTTTTTTTATTGATTAATAACAACAAATTTGGACACCTATATAACTAAATATTATTTGACTATTTAATTTGATAATCTTATAGTCTAAAACTTACGTGTACTGAATGTAAGTTTCCAGCAATTAGCTTGCCCGTATACCGGCAGATGCATTTAGCTAAAGCACAGCATCACTGCGCATCAGTCAGTCGTTAAAAAAATTATTTATCGTATAAGTCGCTCCTGCATATAGGTTGCACACATCATTTTTAAGAAAAAAAAAAAAAAAAGTAGCGACTTATACCCCGGAAAATACGGTAATCACCATTTTCGATGATAAAAACAAACTATGTATCAAGGTTAAATTTGCCAATTTACAATTTCTTATCAGGACTTTTTTCATGTTTAACACATTTTAAAATATATTTTCCTTGGAAAAAAAATTGGGAACCATGCCGGACACCGCGTTATAAGCGGGTTCACAAGTTATCCGGGCGCGAGTTATCGAGGGAGTGGTGTAAAAAACCATTTTACTTTAGTCACATTTTGGCAGATTGTATACATTGACCACATTTGTTGCCTAACCTTTTTGCAAATTGATCATAGACTAAATATACATTACATCATATCATGCTTATATTGTGTGAATACTGTTTTAAAAATTGTTTGCCTTATTAAATTTTAAAAAAGATGTGTTTTGATGAAAAGTTTTCAATATTTGATTGCTTGATTCATTCATAACATATTGTCAAGGATCAGAAAAATATATTGGGTTGTTAAAGAGAAATAGTAATTTAATGATTCATATGAATGATATTGATTCACTGATACAAAATAATTATCATGCAATGATCATAATATATAGAAAGCAATCTCAGCATCCAATCTTTTCCATGAAAAACAAACATTAATACATTGTTACAAAATAATTACCATGCATTGATCATAACATATAGGAAGCAATCTAAGCATCCAGTCTTTTCATTAAAAACAAACATTGATTCATTGATACAAAATAATTACCATGCAATGATCATAATATATAGAAAGCAATCTCAGCATCCAATCTTTTCTATGAAAAAACAAACTTGAATTTCATTAATAAAAATGAAACTGATCACATAATTCAATTGTGTGATGAAATTATATCAGTGTTTATGAAAGAGAAAAAAAATGATTCAAAAGCTTCATGTAACTAAGAATATATTTCTTTACATGAATATGTTTAATTGACCTGTTATGTAGTTAATGCATGATCAGAAAAAGTTGCATGGTGCATCTTGTTTGATTGTATAATAGTTTAGTGTTGTTTGTATTTTTGTTTTTCCCCAAAAGATGAAATACATCCACCTAATGCTGCTATATTTACTTCTAGCATTACAGAAAATCCTGAATTAGCTCTATAATTTCTGAATTGATATAGGATCCTCTAAAATTCTATGGTTTAGCCATATATTCTAATCTTTGATAAACTGTTAACTTTTTTTTGATATTATGCAATGCTTCATCAGCTAATTACCTGATTAACAGAATACTAAAAACTATTATTGTTGAGGATTATGAGCTTTGTAATTTATCAGCTTTGTTCATAATGAATGGGAGACATTGTAGACAGGTGTAAAAAGAACTGTCATTTTGTGTTGTTTCTTTGTTGTATGGTTTTCTGCATTAACAAAATATTCATTTTGTGTGCAATAACCTGATTATTATTATTATTATTATTATTATTATTATTATTATTATTATTATTATTATTATTATTTAAAAAGGGTAACTCGATTAGCTAAAAACTAATCTACCTTGAGGCTCTCATTCAAAGGAATTTATTTATTTTTGCTGCATCTGTGAAGCCATTGTATATACTGGGTTTGGAAAGAGGAAATAGAGTGGGCATTTCTAATCTCAACTAGAATATTATTCCAGAGCAAAGTTCCAGAGTATTGGAAACTTTTTAAAAATAATTCCTTATTTAGTTTGGGAATTTTGTAATGTTTGGTAGACATTGATCGCAGGTGGGGAGTATTTCCAGGTAGCCTATACTTGAATAATGATTGTAAATATTCAGGAGCACTATTATTGGCTATCCTGTACATTAATTTGGCTTATCTTAAACAGATTTGGTCTTTAATAGGTAGTATTTTTAACTTACCATCTAAATTTTCCTTGCTTTCTTTCTGGATTGATATTAACTCAAAAGCTCTTTTTTGGAGATGTGCCAGCCTTGCTAAGTTTTTATCATTTGAATGACCCCATACTGTATTACAGTAGTCTAAATAGGGTTGTATGTAACTGTTATAAAATAGTTTACTTTGCTTTTCCAGGAGAAAGTGTCTTATCCTACTGAGAAGCCATAAACTTGAATTGACTTTTTTACTGATATGTTTGATATGTTCAGTCCATGATAGGTTATTATCTACCAAAACACCAAGTAGACTATTGTAACAGACCATTTGCAACCTTATATCCTTCCATGTCAGACATAGTTCATCGCTATCAAGTTTTGTTCTTTTTTTCCATGTTGAGATAAGTAATATTTTAGTTTTACCAGTATTAAGTACCATGCCATTGCATGTGCACCAGTATTCTAGTTTGTTTAGGGCATTCTGTAAAGAAATTTCGAGTTCTTGTTTTGTGTTTTGGATGTCTGACAATGTTGTGTCATCTGCATAGAGATCTGTAGATGACACCGAGTCCTTTAGTACAAGTGGTAGGTCATTAATAAATAAAATAAACAGTAATGGACCCAGAATTGAGCCTTGTGATACTCCACATCTAATTGTTTCAGGTTCAGACAGAACATTATTAATATAAACATGTTGTATTCTCTCACTTAAGTATGAAGTAAACCATCTAACTGTGCTTTCATCACATTGGTAGATTTTCAGTTTCTTCAAAAGAATTTCATGATCTACCATGTCAAAAGTTTTCCTGAAATCTACAAATACAGAACCTATTATTCTACCTTGATGAAGTGCTTGAAGCAATTTATTTTAGGGAGATCAAGGCAGTCTCACATGAGTGTTTCTGTCTAAAGCCTGATTGATTAGGGTATAACGGAAAGTGTTTGGTTAAATATGATATGAATGAATCATGGACATGCTTTTCAATCAATTTTGACAAGTTTGGTAGTATTGAGATTGGCCGGTAGTTATCAGCATCATCCTTAGGACCAGATTTGTGAATAAGAGTTACTTTTGCAGTTTTCCATATTTTGGGAACACTGATGAGGATGCAATACTTAAATTGATTATGAATGTTAAGCTATCTACAATAGCAGAGGCAGAAGATTCAATGAGTCGTGGACCAATCTGATCAATCTGATCAAGTCCTGTAGCTTTCTTAGTATCAAGTTCACTGAGATATTTCTTAACAAATTGTTTTGAGACTGGTGGGATGGAGGAACATACCTCCTTAGAGATTTTGCTGCTGCAGAACTTTTTCAGTTCAATAAAGTTGTTTTCAATCACTGTTTCTTTTAACTTTGTGGTAATGTTGGTGAAAAAATCATTGAAAACATTTGCAATGTCATTGTCATCAGTGACAATGGTGTCATTTACCAGAAGTGAGTGGATTGTATTTATCTGATCTTTGTGTGTTCCTCCAGTGAGTTCATTGAAGACTTTCCAAATGCAGTTTTTGTCACTCTTTTTGTTTTCAAGCAATGATTGATAATAATTTTGTTTAACTTTTTTGATCATATTTGTTATTTTATTTCTCCATACATTATATTGTGCATGGTTTCCCATAGCCTTAAATTGGTCTCTTGTTTTCAGAGCATCAAGGATTTCAGTTGTAAGCCAATTAGGTTGGATTTCTTTCTTTACTCGATGTACTTTCAGTGGTGCATGCTTAGAGACTACATCCATAAATAAGTCAGTCCAAAAGTAATTTGAAGACTTGCTCAAAATAAACGGATAGCAATGCAGACAGAAGTAGCAAGAATTTTCAGCTTATGTTGCTTCTGTGGTGTATACTTTTCTATTTTGCATCCAATAATTATAACATACTTCATGAAATAGTCAAATAAGTGAGAAGGGTTTTTTTCCTAATATATTTTTGACACCAAAAGTGAATATTATTTAAGAACTCAAAATCAGTATTTTTTGTGGGATAACAAATTTTTGAAATTTTATGGTTACTAAAAGCCACAAATTTAAAGTATAACTGATAACATGTTAAAGCATATATCTGTTTATTTGTGTAAGTTTGCTATTGTATTTTATAGACTTATGAAATGTATAAAATACTTTATTTACTCTTTTTATGACTTTTCTCTTTTTTTTTCTCCTTAATTGTCTTTTCATTTCTCATTTCTCAACAGTTAATTTCTCTAATGGTAACATCTCTCAGTTAACCTCATCATTGGAATGTTTCTCTTAGACAAATGACATCTGGAATTGTAACTAAAAAGCTTTAAACATATTTAACTAGCATTTAAATAAGACTGCATAGTCACTTGGTTCTTGTGATAGTGGATATTGTATTCAAGGTGTCAGATGATAATGTAATATAATATTGCTCTTGTACATGAGGAAAATCAAAGTTATCAGGTAATTGATGAATACAGATTACAATCATCCTGAAATCTCCCTCTCTATTGCTGTCCAAAAGATAGATGAAGGATGGAAATTGACAAAATCGGCTAATTCTACTTTTGCTTCACATGAACTTAATAGTTTTAAAACAAAGGCATGTGACTTAGAACTGTGTGAACCAAAAAGAAATAAAATTTTTTTAAAGTGGAGGTATGCAGTCATTACATCAATTTTCAATCTCTTGCCATGTCACTGTCTGATCTTGAGCATGAAAAGGAATGAATATTTGCAACAAACTCTCCAACGAACATTGAAAGAACAAACTCTTTGAATTATGATACATGCAAGGTTCATATCCAGTTATACACTCATTCTATCAAACCTTACAATAATGCCAGATAAGTTCATGGCTTGATACTGTGTCCAGCATTTGCCAGTCCAGATCTATCTTGTGTCATTCATCAGTTTCTTCTAAAAATAGCTGGACAGTATGTGGCCATCTTTGATATAATGTATTCTGATGTAAAATGGTTATATTGTTTTTAATTATTACAATTATAAATTCCTGAACTAATTTTATGCTCATGTGTTTTTTAGAGTCTATGCCGGACCACAGTTATGTAACTTGAAAGACAATGATGCAAATAATGATGACGCCTTGTAAGTACCATGCTTAAATTTATAAGTACCATATACATTCACATTTGTCTGGTCCAACTTTCAACAACATAGACCCTAAATTGCTGACATTTAATGTCTATGTTGTTGGTTTGTTTTACTGATTAAACTTAGCAACCTGCACAGACCCATGTCTGTTTGTGCATTATGTAATGATAGATCTGGGTCTCTGCAGTTATAAGCAGGATTGTATAGTATATAAGTATATTTGGTATTGGTATATATATTGCCACAACATATACATATTTTTTTATTTATTTTTAAGATTTAGCAGATTTTCAATGAAGTAAGACTTTGAATGATGAAGCTTTCTCTGGTTCTTCCCTGTGTTTTCCTGCACCAAATTTTCTGGCCATCATGTATAGTCTATTTTGTGTTGGAAAATGTGTTGCTATCATATGTTTTAACTAAGGGCGTGTAGCACAAGAGTAATGGAGAAACTGACCCCTCTTTAACATATCAGACTGACCACATATTTTGGTCCGGTTAGGGCTGTTCTAGTACTAACCAAAACTTTTGATACTGGCCATCTCTTTAAAGCTGTCTCAAGTTTTGGTCAAACCTATGTGATAGTTAGGGAAGTTTGATGTATATCTGTATGTATTTATGGATAGATGGATAGGAACTGGCGGTTGCTTGCATGCAAAGCATATTTCCCATACACATAGTTTGCTCCATGTTGACAGTATGTTGAATATCAGAGCCTCCTGTGTGTGTTGCATTATCATGTTTTATTTATTTTTCTTGTTATTTTGCTAGGTATTGAATACAGTTAAAAATCAGAAATAGTTTTATGTTGAATTCCTGGAAATTATTTTTGCTCAGTAGAGCATCAGTCCCATCAAGGGGCTCTTGCTTATTTTTATTATTATTATTTTGCTAGGTATGGAATACAGTTGACTGGCACATCGGGATATATGAAGTGCAAAATGCAGGGTACATCTGTTGGTGAGTTTAGATTTAGACTATCAATATTTTCACTCTGTAAAATATAGTGCTGATGCTGTCTACATGGATAGCATTTAATTTGTAATCTAATATTTGACATTGCAGAATTAATTAATGAAATAACATGTTATTTTTTATGTATATATTGATATGAGTTTTGTTGAACAAGTTTAAAAATGTTGATTTGCTTTGAAAGTTGGAGTTTGAATTCTGGATTTTACATTTATCAAAAATGTAAATGATGTTGTCAGTCAAAAGTTTTAATAAAGTTTGGAGAAAGTTTTTAAATCACATTGATATTTGTTCATGTACAGGTGAGGTTTCTTTTTAAAACAAAATATGTAGTTTTTAAGTTTTAGAGTTGCAAGAATTTGCAAATTTTATATCTTTTTCTTAACAGGAAATATGAATGTCAGTTTCATAATTGAGCCACCCTTTGGAAGGTAATGTTGAAAAAATCACAATATGTTTGTTAGAATTTGTAGGTTTTCTTCTAGTTAAAGTAGTAGCAATTAACTTTACAAATTTGACCTTGTGGCTTTGATTTATATGCAAAAGGTAGCAATAGAAACACTGTTTGGTTAATACAAGAGGTTGTGAGTGTTTCTGTTAATAAAACAAGCAAAATTTAATATATATCAAGCATTCATTTACCAATTCAGATAATAATTCTTATAATTTAAACATTTAAGAATTAATTTTATACCCCTTCTTTGAGCGTGCAGCAGACAGTTCTGGTGCACAAATTTAATATTGCGGACAACTACCTAATATAAAATTTTAAAAAAAAGTAAAATATATTAGTGAGGTCAACAAGGTCCATATTTTTGGATTGGTATAATAAAGCCAAACATGAGCAAATATTCATTCATTTCACCTTATAAGTCAATGGAAATTCATAGTATAAAAAGTTGATGCACCCCACCCCGAAATTTATATAAGCATTTTTATGTCTAAAGTCCATTGTTTAGAACACATGGTGCTCACAGTGCAAATACAAACCCTTTTTCCAGGTGATAATTTTGATAAACTGGTTGTCATCCAGCAGTTTGTAAGATATTCTGTTTGCCCAGCTTGAACCAACATGTCTCCTATAATAGGTGGCTAGCTCTGCTTCCTAACCGATTATTTTTATTTCACTGGCTACATACTGTGCAGTGACTGTACGAGTTTTACATACCTCTCATCTTTTTGAAGAACAACACAAATTCAGATACATATATATATATATATATATATATATATATATATATATATATATATATATATATATATATATATATATATATATATATATATATCTTTTATTTTTTACACAGTAATAACTCAAAAAAGTCACACCATAGCTTGAAGTTAAGCAATTTGCAATGGGACCAATTTACGAAACTGTCCCCTGCTGCCTGAACAAAATGGGATCAACACCTGTTTCCATATTATGAGCTAATTCATCAGATACCAGGATTTGCTAAAATGAGGGAGTGATGTAGGAGCTACTGGGCTACCTGAAGTTAGCTTATGGTAGCCCCAGACCATGTATTCTTATAGCTCTGGGCTGTAGGCACATATTGTAAACCCCAAACATCAGGATATCAATTAAATTGGTTGACCAAGTTGTTTCAGAAACATGAGCAGAGAAAGAATTTAATAGACATAGTGACTATTCTTGTACAGACAGTGAGGTATAAAACCTACTCTTGCTTTATTTAAGATTTAAACCCATTAACCCCTGGAGGTTTTTGTCGTTTTCATCTGAAATGCTAGTAGGAAATTGATTTTGGGAAGTATTTCTGAATACATTATAATACATTGACTTCCAAGACATTTTCGGTTAACTTAATGCCTATTTGCATTACAAATGTAGATTTTCATTGGCTCTTTTGCCTGAGCATGAGCAGAAGGGTAAAAATTTGAGTTCTTTTTTTTTTTGCTTAACGGACCCATCATTTTCTTGTCGAGAATACTCTTCATTCTAAATGCCCATCTTATTCTCCTTTTTGCAAAGGTTCACATGTCTGTGTGCAATTCAGACTGGCCTGTCTTAGATCTGAGGCCAAAAAGTCTAAAATCCAGACACGAAACTGGATCACGACCTCCGGCGAATTTTGGCTGGAAAAAACTTGGGTTCAACAAGTGACGTTTTTCCCTCTGTATTTTGTAGTGTATATTATTTGGCATCATCATAAAGCTACATCTGTCTACCTTTCAATAAAACCACCCATTTTATTGTGTTGCACATGTCCTTAAGGCTACAGTCTCAGCTCAGAAATAGGTTACCACCTCCTGCCCCATAAATACAGTGCTAGGGGTTAATGAGTTAAGGGAAGGGAGAGGGTCGAAGAGAGATTTAAAAATAATGAGTAATCAGTCCAGGAAATTAGTCCACAACCAGACAGCTTGACATTAAGAAATTCCAAAATCATATCAGTCATCAAATCAATAAAGTTGTTTTATCATACTCATATTCAGCATATATGTGCAGAGGGCCATATTTTTCTGCAAAATTATCATGAAAATTAAATTGACACATAGTGAGAAAATCCTTGGCAGTGCAGAAGGCATTGGAAAGAAAAGATGACAAGCATACATTCTTATCTCTACATGCAACTCTGAGGGATTTATAAATTTATTATTGGCTGTTTTTCTAATCAGTGGTATGTTGTAGTGAGTTTTCTATATGGTAAGTTTATATTGCAGATCTCTTCCAGACAGCACTGCATTGAAAATCTTCAGTGATGACAAGATTGCTATGTTTCAAGCCTATACTGGTAAATCTAGTATCTTTTAGGTCTTTATTTCAATTTAGGTAAGAGTTATACATACAGATTTCTTTTCCAGGATCATGTATCTTAATTTAGTAGCAACTTACCCTGATCTGTATCAGGTACAATATTATTTTATTCACACATGCACAGTGCAACAAAGCTCTACTATGCCTTGTTATAGCATGAATTTTAGAAATAACACCATTGTATGGATAGATATTGAATTAAACTTTTTATCATTTTCTGTTAAATTTAGCTGGAAATATGTTTATTCATAAAAGATGCATTAAATGGTTACAAATTTTGAAAGTTTAATTTACAGACCACATATGTTATTACATTAGCCAAAATTTAATTATATTTGCAGTATTATACATTAGCATTCAGCTTCAAGAAATCACTAAGTTGGCATCTTAGTTGCATGAGATAGGTAAGAGGTGACTTGATAATAGAAATGTACAATCTGTATTTAATCAGGTTAGAAGGGCCTTAAGGATGTAGGTGATAAATGTATGAGTACCCATTATATAGATATAGATGCTAAATGTATGAGTAACCTTGATATGGTTGTAGGTTTTGAATGTGTGAGTACCTGTGATATAGATATAGATGCTGAATGCATGAGTACCCATGATATGAATGTAGATACTGAGTGAATGAGTACCCTTGATAAGGTTGTAGGTGCTGAATATATGAGTGCCTGTGATATAGAAATAGATGCTGAATGCATGAGTACCCATGATACTGAATGAATGAGTACCCTTGATAAGGTTGTAGGTGCTGAATGTATGAGTACCTGTGATATAGAAATAGATGCTGAATGCATGAGTACCCATGATACTGAATGTATGAGTACCCTTGATAAGGTTGTAGGTGCTGAATATATGAGTACCTGTGATATAGAAATAGATGCTGAATGTATGAGTACTCATGATACTGAATGAATGAGTACCCTTGATAAGGTTGTAGGTGCTGGAAGTATGAATAACATTGACAAGGATTTAGGTACTGAATGTAGAGTACCCTTGATAAGGATGTATGTGCTGAATGCATGAGTACCCACAATGCAAATGCTCCTTGATAAGAATGTAGATGTTGAATATATGAGTACTTTTGATAAAGATGTAATTGCTGAATGTATGAGTATACTTGACAAGGATTTAGGTACTGAATGCATGAATACTTTGATAAGGATGGTTCATCATTTTGATTATCAAATTGACCGAATGTCACTAGATAATTTTTATTTCAGAAAGCACATCCATCTCTCCTACATCTGGTAGTACAGAGGGGGGCCAGCTGTTGACCATATATGGCAAGCACTTTGATGAGCAACCCCCTTATACTAAGGCCAGGGCCTATGTTGGAGGTAAGAACAGTGTAGAATGTTAATTTAGATGTCATTCAAACAGAAAGTAAAGAAGCAATTTTAATTATTTATATTATTTACTATTAATGTAATGTATTTGACAATATTAGTTACAATCAGCATTCATGTTTCTTATGCCAGAAAGATTTATGTTATGACAATTTGTTTTGATGCATAAATATTTATAAAACTTGAAAAGTCAGCTTATTTATTTAAGCGGTTCAAATAGGCTACAAATAGAAAAAATGTCAGATTAAGTCCAAGTTATTTTCAAATCTTAAATCAGGTTTCTTACTGTTTTCTAGAAACAGAATGTGTGGTCAAAGCAGTGCAGGATACCTACCTTACATGTGAACTTGCAGCAAAACCATCTGACCTGGGATCTGAGTTTACAGGTAAAATACTAATCAAACACTACTTATGTGGTGATTCTTGAGTCATTCAAGCATATTATTTAGTAATATTACTGTCACTGTATAAAATCAAATATAGTAAAGGTACTTTTTATGTAATCAGAGTTTCAGTTCATCTTACACATTCAACACTTTTGAATGTTGTTTTAAGTGCATTCTTGTTTGACTATATTACTTTATCGCAATAATCAGAAAAGTAATCTATGCTACCTCCCAAATCTAGCCTCTTGTGAAGATGAAAGAAAGTGTCTTTTTCTATATATCATTCAAAGGGAAACTGTAACCCAGTTTTATCCATTTACCACTGCTAGGTCAACCAAACAACCTGACATTTACCATTTTTTAGCTTTCACTAGGGACTATCAAGATAATACTTTAAGATGTCCCAAAATACTTGTATATTTTCATGATTTCAATTCATCCATCTGGACAGTTACAGTTGTGTGTATTAATGTATTGCTTCATACTGTAATCATTTTTATTTTAATTAAATATTTAAATATTTTCATAGTACTTGAATTTGTCTATTGGTACCTTTGTTCTAACACTGTAACAGTAGTATGTATAGTTGGTTGAATTTTTGTAGTCACAACATATACTTGTTTAAATAATGACTGTTGTAATCAAGATTTGTGAATAGTTTCAAGTAATATTTTTCCAATTAAATTTGTGTCAGTTTAGTTAAACAATAATAATGAAGAACTTTAAATGCAAGGTTTAAAGTTACGGAAGACACACTTGAGATGTATCTCGCTTGCAAAAGGTGTTCATCGTCTTCAAGTAGTGTTCATGCACAATACAGAAGGTATCTGTCCACTGTATTTTGTGGAAGAGTATAAAGAGCAAGGAGAGATGCAAAAGGTGTTTATCATCTTCATGTATGATAATCAGAAGGCATCTGTCCACTATGTTTTGTGGAAGAGTATAAAGCGCAAGGAGAGATGCAAAAGGTGTTTATCATCTTCATGTATGATAATCAGAAGGCATCTGTCCACTATGTTTTGTGGAAGAGTATAAAGTGCAAGGAGAGATGCAAAAGGTGTTCATCATCTTCATGTATGATAATCAGAAGGCATTTGTCCACTGTGTTTTGTGAAAGAGTATAAAGTGCAAGGAGAGATGAGTAAAGCCTTGTAGCAGTGGATTTACAGAGTTGTTCATTTATCTATTGAAATGAGTTGACCTAACACACAACCCATTAGTGATAACTTTTATGAAGGCCATTTAGATTTTAACTTCTTTTATGCATTCCCTGTTCTTCGTTTAATACAAAAGATTTGATACAAAAGACTTAATGACATGATAATGCAATGCAGATCAACTTTTATTTGCAGCCAACAGTTTTTTTAGATAGAGGAAGCAGCAGTCATTAATTAAGTTCTGACAAATGCTCACAGGTATCATGGTGATTTTTTTGAGTGACACTTTGAATGTTTAAAAATAATAGGGCTTTTGCATTTATGCTAAGTACACTGGAACCAAATTAAAAGATAAAACAAAAGTATGAATTTAACTTGACAAAATTTGTTGAATTAGTATTTATAGTTAATGTTTTGCCAGTCAGCATTACTTACATTTTTAATTAGTCAAACTTTTACTGAAATTTCATTGTGTGTGATTTAAAAATGACAGTGAAATTTTTATAAAGAAAATATAACAAAATAAATCACTTCATATTAAAGTAGTCAACTTCATTATGCTGATTGAAATTTCTAGGCATTAAATGATGTTTCTACTTGTAAATGAGGGATGTATTGAGATTTTATTTTACCTATTTGGATTGTAATTTTTTAGTCACATTCAACAGACAGGAGTCTCTGTGTTTTTACATATTCATGAAGAAAAATGGGATCCTTATGTGCCTCAAAGTTTTAATTAGGACTGCATGTTATCCCAGTGCTATAGAGAGAGGGTGGTAAAAGTTTAATTTTATTGATGGGAAGGAATGACCTTTATTAGGTCATCTAAACCTTTAATCAACTGGAAAAGTCAGATCTCAACTCTTCCCATATTTTGGTTCATCTGGGTTGGGAGTTCTGGATAAATCTCATCTGTGTCTGTCTCCCTCATGTACCTGTGGCAAGGATTATTGTATATTGTCTTATGTACATATGGCAAGGATGATTGCACATCATCTTATGTACATGAGGCAAATATGATTATACATTATACATTGTCTTATGTGCAAGGATGATTGTACATTGTCTTATGTACATGTGGCAAGGATGATTGTATATTGTCTTATGTGCATGTGGTAAGAATGATTATACATTGTTGTATGTGCATGGGGCAAGGATTGTTGTACATTGTCTTATGTGCATGTGGTAAGAATGATTGTACATTGTTGTATGTGCATGAGGCAAAGATTGTTGTACATTGTCTTATGTACTTGTGGTAAGAATGATTGTACATTGTTGTATGTACATGTGGCAAGGATGATTGTACATTGTCTTATGTACTTGTGATAAGAATGATTGTACATTGTTGTATGTGTATGAGGCAAGGATGATTGTACATTGTCTTATGTACATGTGACAAGGATGATTGTACATTGTTGTATGTACATGAGGCAAGGACGATTGTACATTGTCTTATGTACATGTGGCAAGGATGATTGTACATTCTTATGTACTTGTGGTAAGAATGATTGTACATTGTTGTATGTGTATGAGGCAAGGATGATTGTACATTGTCTTATGTACATGAGGCAAGGATGATTGTACATTGTCTTATGTACATGTGGCAAGGAGATGATTGTACATTCTTATGTACTTGTGGTAAGAATGAGTGTACATTGTTGTATGTGTATGAGGCAAGGATGATTGTACATTGTCTTATGTACATGAGGCAAGGATGATTGTACATTGTTGTATGTACATGAGGCAAGGATGATTGTACATTGTCTTATGTACTTGTGGTAAGAATGAGTGTACATTGTCTTATGTACATGAGGCAAGGATTAGTGTACATTGTCTTATGTACATGTGGCAAGGATGATTGTGCATTGTCTCATGTACTTGTGGTAAGAATGAGTGTACATTGTCTTATGTACATGAGGCAAGGACGATTGTACATTGTCTTATGTACATGTGGCAAGGATGATTGTACATTCTTATGTACTTGTGGTAAGAATGATTGTGCATTGTTGTATGTACATGATGCAAGGATGATTGTGCATTGTTTTATGTACATGTGGCAAGGATCATTGTACATTGTCTTATGTACATGTGGCAAGAATGATTGAACTCATGGAGTTGATTCCTAACAGGTTTCGAGTTCAGCCAGAGAGTTTTGTCTCTCTGATCCTGAATTTAGGAGCCTGACTGTGTATATACTATCAGTCAGTTTGGAGGGATTTTGGACCAATTCCTGGTTTTGTTACCAAAATGATACAGAAAATTGAGTGATCAGAAATGCAAATTGATTTTGATTGCCCCTTCATTTGGAACAAGACCTGACTGAATAATTTGCTTGATATAGCAATAGATATCCTTAGGAAGAGTCTGGTGAAGCCTTAGACCTGCTCAAACACACAAGATTACAGGTATTTTATCTCTTCTGGGACAGCTCATGTTGAAAGAGCCATGTAAAGAAAGGAATTTTATCCTGCAGTTTTGGAGAGAATATGACATGTTAGAAGGCCCTTTGCTTAAAAAGCTTACAAGGAAAATGTCTAGATTTCAGAGACTGGTACAAGGTCAACAGCATTATCCATTTTAGTTTCTTATTTCATATTACATTAATGTATCATTAAATGAATAAATGTTCAGATTTTGTTAGTGTTGTACAGCTTTTTTCTGCTCAGTTCAAGTTAGTATGTGAAGTTATTGTCTACTTACTGTATATACTTGCTTATAAGACAAGTCCAATTGCAAACTGCACTGATCCAGGTTTGCCATTGCATATTGCCCTGGCAGATCACTGTCTGTGCAGTTTGGTAGGAGTAATCAGTAGTACTAACACCATAGACCCCAATCTGCATGTGCATTATGCTATGGCAGATCAGAATCTTTGTTGCTTGCAGTTTGACTCAACTTGTTTGCAAGTATAGACTGTAGTAATGTTTAAAATGCCACCTATTTTTCATTGGTAGCATAAGGTTTAATTACACTCTTTAGAACACACATATGCATAAGTATTTGTTTACTAAGTCTTATACTTTACATGCATGTTTATTTACTATAGGAGGTCGAGGCTTAAAATTAGAATACTGGAGTACAACCCAGAAGACTTTTGAAACTTTGGAAGAGATCTGGAGCCTCAGCACAAGTGTCGCTGATTATCATTCTGGTATTGCTGATGACGCACATCTTGAGGATCTGAATTATAATAATTTTGTGTCTCGCCTGTCTGGCTATTTCATACCTCCTCATGATGGACAGTACCAGTTCTTTATGAAATGTGTTGGTCAAGCCAAGCTTTACTTTAGTCAGACTGGCCCATCTAGCGGAAAGGTAACGTTTGACTTTAATTTCAAGAGAATGTTTAGAATTCTTGTTGCCATACATACAACAGGGAATTCCTCATAGAGTTACGAGTCATTTGATATCTTTTGCCTTTATTGTTTGATTTATAAAGAGTTTTAACATCTTTGCATTTGTTATTTTCTTGCATGACTTCATGTTTACATTTATTTGCAATTGCTTATCATCGTAAAGTTTTCATATTTTTCTACTCTAATCAGCTAAATATTGCTTAGATTGTATTATCATGCTGTTTAACCCTATTCATTAATAGAGGATATTACATGAGTGATCATTTCAAATAAAATTTAGGAAATAAGCCCAGCAAAAATTTGAAATTATTGTGCATACTTCATAAAATTATTTAAAATAAGCAAAGAATGTTTTGTGACAGAACATGCAGACTTATTTGTGTGACAAAAAAGTGGCAGTAATGAATAACATTATCTAATAAGTAATTTTTATGTTTTAAATTGAAAACCTATTTGCAAATATATGAGCCCGACTTTGTACTAATCAGAGTTGCAGAATCAGTAGTTGTTTGGACTTTTAGCTTGAATTTCTTAGAAATTTTTTTTTTTTTGAGAATACAGAGCCTGATCTTCAGTATAGCATTATGTTACAGCAGAACATGATTATATTCTATGTGTATGTTTAATAAAATATAACAAATTGTTTTCATTTGCTCAGGTTTTCATTGCAAGTTTTCCAGGTGAACAAAGCTCTCCTCGCTTCACTTTGACTAAAGGAAAAAGGTACTGTTGGAAAGATTGAACTAGCTGTTTATCTCCTTTATACTCCTGAATAATCATGCATTTACTTCTGACTCTGTTATTGTGCTTCCATAAACTGTTGCTTTCATGATTTCATTTTTGTTATTTTCTCTTAAACATTCAAAAATCATTTAAAGACATGATCTTCAATTTATTTTGACATATTTTTACTTTTATTGATAAACTATACATGCTAAGGCAAGAAATACCTTATATATTATATAATATTAATGTTAAATTATTATAATTATGCAGTTATTATTATTAATATTTTTGGAGTATTTGACAAGTTTCATAATGAGCAAAAAATGCCTTTGTACCTTATTAGGCTCCAGCTTTATGAAATTGTTCAAGTCCTATAACAATCAAATCCATTCATCAACAATTTGGTTACCACAAAATAACTTTGCTAAGAAATATTGGATCTTAACCAAATTTGGTGTTTAGCTTTTATATTAACTGCACATCAAAAGTGAGTGATTTCTGGTATTGGAATTTTATGAGACCTTGAATGAGTGATTTCCAGCAATTCATGGCCTTTTTTATAGCAAAGTTTTGTATATTTTAATGAAATGTTGTATACAAGTTTATAATGACAAGAAATTGATTGTGTTAGATTAGGAGCACTCCATGAAGTCATCTACATGAGTTATGGCCTCTTCTCTTATCACATCTTTCTAACTTTTCTGAGGGGTCACTTTTACAAAAGATTGTTTGATTTCAACCAGATGTAAGACACCCTTCTACTGAAAAAACCTTGATTGAGTCTAAATTTCTGTCTCACATTATCATTTAGATTTTTAATGAGTTTTATTTCCAGTATACTGTACATTGTTATGTAAGACCCTATCGAGCAAATTGTAGTGAATGAGACCCTTTGTACTGTACATGTCACTAAAATAAATCTAGTTTGAAGCAAGTTTGGAATCTGTTTTGAAAGTTACAGCAATACAATACTGCATACAAAATCAGAAATTTAGTACATGCATATAAGGTGTTCTTGAACCATTTAATTAGGAAGCATGAATCAATATAAAGCCAATGTGTTATGTTGAGACACTTTTCAGTATTATACATGCAAAGTGAAAAAATGATATACCTTTGTATTTATTGTTTTATTTTGATTAAAAAATTTGAAACCTGAAATAAAGACCTGGTAGATTTGAATTATATCAAATTTGCATGTATAAGTTATCTTTTGGACAAACTTGTTTGGTTTATGATTCACCATGGCTATATTAGAGCATAATTACAATGTAATGCTTGTCTGTCCATCCATTGAAATACATTTTATGTTCAGGTCAGTTTTGAGCAATTTAATGGGGCATATGTATTCTTTGAACACATGTTTAGTCTTTGTCAAGTTGAAAACTAAACTGAATTACAAAGTTTAGATGTTCCTGAAAATTGAAAATCAGCCTCTACCTAACTACTGTAAATTACAATGTTTAGATGTTCCCAAAGGTTGAAAATCAACCTATACCTAACTACTGTGAATTACAATGTTTAGATGTTCCCAAAGGTTGAAAATCAGCCTATACCTAACTAATGCAAATTACAATGTTTAGATGTATCCAAAGGTTACAAATCAGCCTATAACTAATTCCTGCAAATTACAATGTTTAGATGTTCCCAAAGGTTGAAAATCAGCCTATACCTAATTCCTGCAAATTACAATGTTTAGATGTTCTCAAAGGTTGAAAATCAGCCTATACCTAACTACTGTGAATAACAATGTTTAGATGTGCCCAAAGATTGAAAATTCAGTATCTTTGCACACAAAAAAAATGTTAAATTCTTAAAAGCAGCATATCTATTTATACAACATTTATATCTTGTAAAAATCTGGTATCTAGCTAAACTCATAAAAATTGTGCTTTTGGAGATATTGTAATTTACTGTTGCATATTTCATCTCCTATACCACTTAGCTCAATGTTTTGTTTCACTTTCCTAGCTACTATATGGATGTATTACACTTAGACACTGGTAGTGGTGCCATAGTTCAGGTTGGTGCCAAATTTTTCAACACCATTTTGACAAGTGCATACTCTGGCAATGTGCAGCAGGAGCGACAGAGGTTTAGGGTCACCTCTACAGTATTGGATGAGATCCAGGTGAGGGAAAATTTGTACATATTCTGTCAAGTTTAATAATCTTGAAGTGATTAACCCCAAATCCCACACTGTTTACTTCATCTCTATTAGTCATACACCAGAAGATGTTATATGATGGCCTGTTATCCAGCATCCATAATATAGTTGTCCAGCATCCATAATATAGTTGTCCAGCATGCATGATATAGTTGTCCAGCATCCATAATATAGTTGTCCAGCATCCATAATATAGTTGTCCAACATCCATGATATAGTTGTCCAGCATCCATAATATAGTTGTCCAGCATCCATGATATAGTTGTCCAGCATCCATAATATAGTTGTCCAGCATCCATGATAAAGTTGTCCAGCATCCATGATATAGTTGTCCAGCATCCATGATATAGTTGTCCAGCATCCATAATATAGTTGTCCAACATCCATGATATAGTTGTCCAGCATCCATAATATAGTTGTCCAGCATCCATGATATAGTTGTCCAGCATCCATAATATAGTTGTCCAGCATCCATGATATAGTTGTCCAGCATCCATGATATAGTTGTCCAGCATCCATGACATAGTTGTCCAGCATCCATGATATAGTTGTCTAGCATCCACGATATAGTTGTCCAGCATCCATGATAAAGTTGTCCAACATCCATGATATTGTTGTCCAGCATCCATGATATAGTTTTCCAGCATCCATGATATAGTTGTCCAGCATCCATGATATAGTTATATTTTCTCCTCTGGAACTACTTTGATGATTGTTCCCTAACTTTTCAGTCAATTAATCCCAAAGTGTAGTTGGTCCTAAATGAAAATGGTGCCCCTCCATCGTCCATTGTGTTTATCACTGCAGCATTTTGAAAATCCATTATTTACCTTTTCAAACTTTATTTTTAAGCAGCAGCACATAGCCAAGAGTGTGTTGTTGTGCTAATATATTCTAGTACATACATACAATTATGACCACTGAACTGAATCTTTTTATTGCTACTTTTAAAAGGATGTCCATAGATATGGTACATAAAATTTTTACCAAAAGACTTCTTTCTGATCACGTCATATTGCTACTAAATGCAAATAATATAATCAAAAATATGGTCACTACTGTGGCTTTCTTGAAAATCTTGTTATGACTATGTTTTAGGATATTTAATTGGTCAAAACTAAAAGTTGTGCTGATTTCACCTCCAGCATGATGATTACGGTGGCCATCTTGAAAATCTTATAATTGGTGGTATTTAAAAAATGAACACATTAATATGGTTTTTTAGTAAAGCACTTCCATCAGTATGTATTTAGTCCTAAACGAAAATTATGCCAATCTGATCTTACAGAATTTGGCAGCTCTTGTTATTTACTTCTCCAGAATGGAAGGCTATACTGATATTTAGTCACAAACAGCTGTTTCTGTCTTGCAATTGTATTAAAATGATGCTAATAGTGCTAATACAGTCTAATGAGTGCTTTCATGGTCTTCATTATAATCTTATTTTTGGTTGCTTCTATTGAACAGATGGTCATTCTGACTTGTGGTTTTCACTAAAACACTATAGCAATATGTAGCTTGTTGTATCGAACCACAGTCATCCTGGAAATATTATCACTTTAAAAAAAAATAAATGGTGTCATTGGCAGAGGTTTTTCAGTTAGACATGTCTTGAAATATTTAGGTGGTTCTGAATGACAATGATGCATTTATAACCACAAACATATCAAATAAAAGGTCATTATTTGCATATTTGGTATTTTATAAGCTTGTGAACAGAGAAATTTGTATTATTTTGACTAGAGTATGTATTGAGTTTCATTCTGATGAACAACTTGACAGTCAAACCTTTGATACTGATTTTGAGGTCAGTAGTCTTGACTTTCAACTGTACTGACTTGTATGCATGATGGCATAATTAAAAATGTATTTTTATCATTTAAACCTGCTTGTGGAATTGTCTAAAGCATAGAGTTCAATGATGCCACCAAAATAAGTAATTTGTTGTAAATAAAAAATGTAATGGTTGAAGCAGTCTAAGCATGTAACTGTAACATATTATCTGAAACATGTTCAGTAATATTCTATCCAAAATATCAGGTTCAAGGTCAAAGGCAGTGATAAAGAATCTGTACTCAGAGGTGTCTTTTGAATCTGTACTCAGAGGTGTCTTTTGAGTATGTTAACTCAACCATAAGAAATTAGTTTTCTTACCAAGTTTTCTCTTTCAAGTACTTTACCTGATCAAATTACATCAGGATAATTTCTCTATTACCTCTTAATGCAGCCCTCTGAGAATGATGAAAAACCTCTTTCTTTTAGTGTGTTATATAGACAAAGGGAACCAACTGTTACATGAAAAGGAGTTTGGAATTCAAGTTGTGGAGAAGATCACAACAGCTAGAAAGGGGAATGTTGGGTCTTTAATCAGTAGTGTTACATCACTCACTGCTCATGTTTCTGAACTGGCCATCTTCTTTTTCTTTGAAATCAATCATTAGCTCTAACCACCATAAAAGATATACATGTCCATGGTCTTGGACACATTCTGAAATTATGACCAAGTTGATGTTGGACACAACCAGGAAATTTTCTGACTTTCTGTCCAATTTAATTTTTTCTAAACCATGCTCACTCATATTATTCCTAAAATATAATCTCTTCTGGGTGTTGACATGGACTTGTCAAAGTTCAAGCCCCTGATGTCATCCAATCCATCAGTCAGCTGTCAAATAAGACTAATGCTTTCTGATAGAACCAGAATGCAGAGTAAGTGATCTCCTCCCCATGGACCTGAATTACATGCAGTTCTATACTGAATGTCTTAATGATACAGCTTGGTTTAATTGTTAAAAACAGGTTGCTGTCCCTCATGAAATAATTATTCATCCTGATGCCTTCACAGATAAATGGCAGTGCTCCATTATCCCAGACATGTTGTTAGATATGATCAGAAGTATATGAGATAATCTTTTTAGTACGCCAGCTAGTTCTGCATTGGTACTTATTATTGTCATCCTCTATAGATGCGCATATTGTGAAATCTTTTTACTCCCATGATTTCAGTTGTAGGTATTGCCCATTGCAGTTTTTAGGGGATTGCAGTGAAACTTGGTACTTATTATTGTCATTATCTATAGATGCACATATTGTGAAATTTTTGTGCTTCCATGATTTCAGTTGTAGGTATTGCCCATTGCAGTTTTTAGGGGATTGCAGTGAAACTTGGTACTTATTATTGTCATTATCTATAGATGCACATATTGTGAAATCTTTGTGTACCCATGATTTCAGTTGTAGGTATTGCCCATTGCAGTTTTTAGGGGATTGATTGGAAAGTTAGTTAATTCTATATACATTATCAGAAGATATGCATGTTGATAAATTGTTGTTCTCACACTATTTCAGAAGAACTATAAATTGCTGACAATTGTTCTAAATTTATTTAAAATGATGGTGTTCTCTCTTTTGATATAGAGATATTTTCAGAATCCACTCTAACGTTTGCTGTAGAATGAAGTTCTTTAGGGATAGTCACTGCAGATGAGACTTTGTATTTTATAGTTTTTTAAGATCTATTTTTCCATTGTGTGCATACAGTGTGTAGATTTGAGGAACTATACAAAAAGGGCTGAGACCAAGGAAGTTCAGGATGTGCAGATTGTTGAGAGTGCTGAAGAAAGCTTTAGTGAAGTCAAAGTTCGCCTTGGACTCTTTG
Source organism: Potamilus streckersoni (assembly GCA_016746295.1). Taxonomy (NCBI): domain Eukaryota; kingdom Metazoa; phylum Mollusca; class Bivalvia; order Unionida; family Unionidae; genus Potamilus; species Potamilus streckersoni. Next base: position 458,843 of record JAEAOA010002355.1, on the reverse strand, counting down.
GAGTATTCACATGTGAGTTTACATATTTCAGCAAATTTGATTGCCTTTAAACAGATACAAATAGAGAGAGAGAGAGAGAGAGAGAGAGAGAGAGAGAGAGAGAGAGAGAGAGAGAGAGAGAGAGAGTCCTATTTATGTGAGACGTTAATTATCAGCACAGATAAATTTCTTCCATATCAATATTCAGAACTATGGTACTTTGATTTGCAGCAGATATATCATATTGCATTCTTCAGTCTTTTAAAGTAGTGGCTATTGCAGACTTGCTTACCCTTATGATTGAACTGTAAGTCTTACTGAAATGACCCTTAAATTATGGACTTGTGGAATAATAGCATAAATAATGAAAATACAGAGATTGCTGTCCAATCCAGAAGCTGGTTTGTACTTGTTTGATCTAGATCTGAGTTTCATTATAGGGTCAGTGAATTTGGACAGGGAACCAGTGGCTAACTTTTACAGTTGTACCTTAAATTGTTAAATTGCTGATACTTTTTATGCAGAGCATTGGCATGATGAAAATGATTCTTATCAAATTTTCTATAAATGGCATTCAATGAACAAAACACTTTGAACATGAAAGGGACAATAAATCTCTTAGAAACTTTATATAGCATAAAAGCATTAAAAGGAATATTTAAATGGATGGGGGTGGGTCGCTGAAAAAGCAACAATTACATTCATTGGACTTCATATGTTGTTGATTGGAGTATGTTTCATGGTGGGAGAGATGACTGTCATCACAATTTGAAAGACAAAACTCAAAACAAACTCAAAGATTATGACAGTTTATGAGATCTAGCAATTTCCTGTCTTAATTTCCATTCCACTTTATAATTGTATAGCCTTTTGAGATTAACAGATGGTTACCTTGCCATGATCAGCACGGAACATATATACTGAATTTGATATATTCAAGAAACCATTATGTTTTAATTTCTGTTTATGTGATCATATCCATACACCATGGAGTCTGAAATAAAGAAATATACTTTCTTATATTTAAACTACTAATCAAATAAATTTAATATGACGCTAGAGTAATGATTTAAATACTGTCATAATTTACACACTATTGATAATGTAATATATGTTTATAGCATCTATCAGGAAATAGACTGGGTCTCTTGTTAGATTTTCACTATGGGATGAAATCTAAATGATACTGTTTATAAAGTGAGTGTTGTATGTAAATAAATTTTTATGGCTCCATTAGATAATGTATTAGCTTATATTTTTCCTTTCATCCACAATATATAATGATAGGCAAATTCACTTTGTCATTTGTCATTGGTAAAATATACAAAAAATATTTACTATTGTTTCATAAGCAAAAATGTATATATTTTCTTTAAAAATTTGTATTGCTAGTTTTACCTAAATTACTATTATAAACTTTTTTTAAGAATTAATTATTGCCATCCTGTGTAAATGGCATTTTGCATTTCTTGGGACACAAAAATTACTTGGAATGACTGATGGGAAAAGTGGTGTTGTTTACTTAACAGGTTTATGTGGGGTCTTTAAATTCTTGATCTGTTGTCACCAAAGAATCTCTGAAACTTTATATGCAGTAAATAAAAGTATTAATCTACACCTTTTTTTTGCTTTATGGCCCAGGCCCAATTGTTCCTAAGACTGCAAGTAGTATGGATATTATGACAGCCCTGAATAACCTCCCCTGGTTGGATGTCACTGAATCTTTCACTGTTGAAACTACAAGTGTTCCGAAGGGCGTCAAATACAGGATCACTTTCAACTCTAAAAGAGGTCAGTTTCTGTATACAATCTTTTCAATATTTATATATGCAAGTAGTTAGAGTTAAATCCTGATATGCCATGATGATTTGGGTCCACCATTGTACTATGTAACATATTGTGTTGGAAGTGATGAAGTCAGTTAATTGTAAACAATATAGTATGTGTAACCTCTTAGTATGACAAGACTGGGGTAGGTGTGATATTGAAAAGTATAGAAAACAGCAGATGTCAGTAACAAAACTCATTCAAAATCAATATGTTAATTAGTAAACAGTGCTAATTGCCTTATGAGTTGGATATAAGGAACAAAGGTATTATATAATGTGGGCTGTAGAGAAGTTGAATTAACCTTGGTAAATATATATTAGTTAAAGACCTAGAGACATCTGTTGGCTATTGTTTGGCCTGCATTAAACTACAAGTGCTTTTATCCCTGATGGTTCAATAACAATTAGATTAACAATTATGAGCAATTGGAGGAGCTAATATCTTTCAAACATAAGCAAAAGGAATGATATTTATTTTTTGAAGAATACAACATATCTTTTCAAATTCTTAAATGAAGTTCTTGTAGCTCTGTAGAGCTACAAGCAATTGATGAAATTAATGTAAACTTAGGAACCATGCCACATGTTCTCCAATCACATATGAAATAAGACATACTACCGCCTGAATTTAGCCCTCACAAAGAAAACTTTGTCTTTTCTGTCTATATTATATAAACAAAGGCCAATAACTCTTGCACATTACCTTGCCTACAGGTATCGATAATTTTAAACTATTGTGTGTGAATTTTTATTTGACCTCCTGAAAACCATAATTGGAAATTTGTGCTGCTTGTCATCATCACATCCATTTAGGATTTTGTTATTTTGGATGTATTAAGGAATGTTCTACATGTAGTGTTAATTTTTTGTTTAATTTTAAATATAATTGTGTGAATAATATCACTTAAATAGACTTAGTTTCTATGTACTTTGATTGCATGGCACTACATGGATATATTATAATAGAACATGCTGATGTTTGTGTTTGTGCACACCGCCAATTTATTTATTGTCCCCTGGTAAAGCTGGTATCTCTGGCATTTTTGTTTTGTTTTATTTTTTCAGAATTAATAATGACAACCATGTAAACTAAATGCAATAATGCAAAGTCTGCTACAAATCCCATAACTTGTGTCTCATATGTACAAAATTTATAGTTTTGACTACATGCAGCATATGTGCGAGTTGGTGAGAGAATACATTGTCAACAGTTCTAAGGAAAACTGCAAGAAAAAGGAATTGCATAGAAATCAAAGGACTGAGGGTACTGATATTAGAAAATGAATGAACAAAGAGTGCTGATGTTTTGAACATTTACCTTCTACTGAGTCCTAACATTACATTACTCTGGCAGTACAGCCAGCTATATTATCAAACATAGACCTGACCTTTGTACTGACTATTTAATTTCACCAAGTTGTGTTAACCTTTCATATGGTAGTATGATAGTCTAGAGACAATGGCCACACCTTGTCTATACCTCCAGGAATGTATTGTACAGATATTGATCTTGATTCCAACCAGGATGACCCACATACTGAGCATGGAGATAGACCTAATGATTTCTGCTCAGATCCCACCATAGAGTGGACTGAGTATAGCTGTAAGGCAGCATTAGAGTAATTTATGAATGTTTGCAATCTCACTCTTTTTCACCAGTATGCATGGTCAAGGACAACTCCTTGGCTTGCTCTATGGAGCAGTGGATCTTATCATATTGGGTTACCTCTATTTGTGCTCTTAGCAGATGATGTTTCTCTCTCAAAGACATCACTCTTCCATGCCACTAATTACAGGATCAGTGTAATGAGCGAGATAGGATCATTCCTGGACCAGTGATTCAACCAAGTTTGTGCATGACATGAATGCCTCTTGAACTGCTGCATCTGGAGTAAAACACATGCTCCAGTGGTTGAGAAACCCATCAATCACTGGACTTTAGTATTGTCAGTGACCTGGTGGGGTCTGTAGGATACAGGTCATAACTTCAATCTCATGGAGATGAAAGCTATCAACAAAAATTTTCATATTTGGAGTAACCATCTTCAGAACAATGTAAATATTATCTTGTCATACAATTCAGCAGTGATGATGTACCTTCTCAAACAGGGTGGTGCCAAATGACATGCTCTGGGCATTCTGCTGTTGTTGTGCACAATGCAGCATCAACATGCAGATCAGTCATATTCCTGGCAGACTCCTTGGCTGATTCTCTGTCAAAGAGAGATGAGATTCTCCATATTGAACAGTCCTACCATCCATCTGTCTTACTTAGATTTGTCAGCTATAGAGTATATGATGACTGATCACTTTACAACCAGAATCAAACTATCTACCTTTGTTCCACCATTACAAGATTTTGAAGCTTTTTTCATTGGCACTCTTTATCTTAGTTGGGAGTGTCTGTGTCCTGTTGCCTACCCGAACCAATGAATAATTGTTCCTAAAATTATACAACATTGTAGGGCAAAATGATTTTGTGTGCCATTTTATGCTGGGACAAATCATGGATCAGGGCAAATGTCCTCAAACAGTCTCTGAGCCACATGTTCCATCTTTGCCTAGACTATCATCTCCTCAAGCTTAGCTCTTGTCCAGAGAGCCTTGCAGCAGAAATAATCCAAGCCTTCAGTGATGAAAAGAATTTCATGTGCTGTAAAGTCATCCACTTTAAATGCTCATTAAGGAAATCAGCAAATTTTCTTGAGCAATGTCCCAAACTTTGTCTCTTTGTGTGCCTATTTCCCACAAGACTTTTTTCTTTGCCTGTTTGAGGAGAACAAGATGATTCCAATTTCTTTTAAGGGCACATTATTTCATCATGGCAGGGGGGATATCTTGGTCATAAAGACCTCTCTGACTTATTGCCCAAGTTTTAATTTATAGGCCTACATCACTCACATTATTTTCCTAAGTGGAATCTTTCATGGGTTCTGACTTGGCTGAATTCAAATTCAAGCCTTTAGTCAGAACCTTGCTAAAACTCCTTTCTTTCAAAACCTTTTTTCCTGATTGTGTTATCTACAGCCTGTGGAGTCAAATTAATTACATTCCCTTTCTGATGACTTAGTCTGCCTTCTATTTTGATCAGATGGCTTCTCAGTCCTGATGAAGTGACCTGGTTTCATTGGCAGGAATTGGTTGCATTCAATTAAAACAAATAACATGGCCTCTCTCTTTTACTGACAAAACTCAAGAGGCTTTCAGAGAGGATCTCATATGTGTACTTAGATTGTTATCTGAAGCAGACTGAGTCAGTTTGTGAGCTCTTTCTCTTGGTTAAATATGGGAAAGAGGACACAATTCATTAAGTCCTTTTGGATGTAGCCTAGAACTGAGCCACCTCATGAAGCTCGCTCTTTATGAGATAAGAGCAATCTCCACAAGCATTGCTTTGAGTGTCATTTCTCTATCAAATAAATCATTTAATAAATCAGTTAGCATGTACAGTCAACCTTCTCAAGTGTTATTGATGAGACTTAGCTGCACTGAATGACAAACTCTGAATCTGGTAGACCAAGTCTCAGTTGAATAAAAAAGCAATTCACAACCTATATGAAAGAATCTATTGCAAAAACTGCATGGAATGACAATAACATTGTGATGGTCATTTTTAGCAATATTGGTGATAATCTGCAAACAAAAGATGTCCAGAGAAAAGGTCATTGTCAGCAAGCCAAAGGCTTGAATGAAGTTAATGGAAATCTTGTTAATTTTCAATCCCTCAGTAAAAAAATGTGAAAATCATTGTTTTTAATGAAATGAAATCAAATTAAAATTAAAGAAGATATTGTAAAAGACAATTTGTTTTTTAAGTACACTATTGTGTGAGGCAAATAAATAGAGATAGAACAAGTCAGCTCAAAGCATATTTCTTTATTCTATTTTAAAATATATGAATTTTTATATTGTTTCTGTATGAATAACAAAACAAAACAAATAAACAATAAATGGATCTTTGGGGCAAATGGAATTTGAATTATGGCAAATGCTTGATTTAAAGAAACTGGTAATGGGCCTGTGCTTTACAAAACAATTCTGAGGAAAAATTGAGATGAAAAAAATTGAGATTTTTGGTGGTAAATCTGATATTTTGGTGATTTTTGTGGGTTTAAATCCCATTTCCAGAAGATAATAGCCTTATATACATGACAGCCAGTATGTAGATGGAGGAAGAACCACCTACCCATGGGACGTTACTGGCAGTCTTTCTCAAATAATTGCATTGGCTGATTGCAAGACTCTAACCCATGTGGACAGAGGTGAAATATAAATGAAATGTATAGTCAAGAACCTTAGATGACTTGACCACCCAGTGTCCCAGAAAATCAGATGTCCAGTCCTCTCTGTATTCTTTATTTTGTACTAATCATGTTTTGCAGGAGACTTTGATAAAATAGAGGTCAGGACAGTCGCAGGTACCCCTAATGTTACAGTAAATGTCACTGAGGTAACAAAAGGAGTCTCAGACATGTTCACCATATCTCTTGCAATGGAGGGCATTCCATCTGGCATCTTTGCAAGTAATGCAACTGCTGATCAGGTAAATTGACCTTCATGCATAGTTTGCATTCTATTTTACCAAATAAAATATAGTTTATATTATGGTAAAGTAGTAATTAATTGTATGGACTTGTTATAATTAGTAACAAAATGTACACCCCCACTTGCCTTGCATGTCAATTTTATATGTCGAGTAAGGCAACTTAGATTTATGTAAACCTGATAGTAGTTATACCCCATGGAATTTTTTCCACTGATGGAAGTGCCTGATAAAATAGAAAATGCTTTGAAAGGAAATTACAGTAAATTCTCAAATTTTGTTTCAAATGTTATGATAGATTTCCCTGTCATGTGAAGATAAAACATTTAAAAATTATATAAATTATTTAGCTTTACCATTATGATAGTAAAAAGGGTAATGAACTGCAATATCTCTGGAGTTGTGTATTTAATTTGATCTTGTGTAAATTAGCATATGATCAGACATCCAAGCCATCAATACTTATAATAATTTTATTTATCCACCTCAAATACATTACCAAGTAAATATTAAGATAATAATACATAAGCTATGAACAGTGCTGTATAGATTATTGTTGTCATGGTAATGAATTAAAATTACAAATACAGTTACTTTGTCTCACTGAAGTAATCAATTACAATTACTTGTTTAATTGAGGTAATTAGATTACAGTTACATAACTTCTGTCGAAATTAACCGCTGTCATTGGTTAATTCATGTTTGCACAGAACAATGTTCTCCAAAAGATAAAGTTCAATATAACACATTAAATACTATATTGGATAACTAATTTTAAAAATTTTGCTAAAAGTTTATTTTTACAATAGAACAGTTTATAAAATGTGTAACTAGATCAAAATAAATTACAAATTAGTAAAATGCTGGGGGAGTACCAGTTTCTCATTTGTGTCTTCAGTCTGTCTATTGTGAAGTTTATTCCACTTAAATAAGTTAGAACTTATGGTTGGTGTGTGTATATATAAGGTTCCAGAACACTCAAGATTGTTGTGGGCAATTTGCAAATGTTTTGGTAATATCACCCTGACAAATAACAACAAAGACCAATAGATTATAACAAAAACTTGGCCTGACCAAATAATCTCATTGCTTATCTCTATCATTCTAATTCTGCTGTTGATGGGTAATTGTAGCTGTCACAAGTATTAATTGTAAAATTAATTAGAATTTTGCATTACTTTTTCAGAATTTGTAATCAGTGACTAATTACTATTTTGCAGGAATTTATGACAATTACAATTTTATATTCCCAGTAATCTATTACTTAATACATTACTGCAATAAATCATTATTGTTACATTACTGTAATAAATCAATACTGTACAACACTGGCTATGAAGATATATTTAATCAGACATGGGAACTTTGTATGAGCAATATACTATGATATAAAAAAATGTTTTTTCTTTTAAAATTTAGATTTTTTTTTGTTATTCTTGATTTTTGAACATATATCTTTGTAATATATATGTATAGGGTAAAACTGACAATGACTGAACTGGCTTCAAGTGTATAAATATTCATTGATTGAATGAAATGTAGTACTTTTAAATGACACTTCTTCAGAAGTACATATAATTTAATTCATTCATAAATAATATATAATTTGTAAACCTTGTATTCATGTTACATATTCTGTTGGCTGGTAACATATAAGTAACTATTGTATTCTTTCTCAGGTTAAGGCAGCTCTGGACCCTATGTTTGGTGCCCGATGTCCCAAAGCACTGACTGCACCAGCCAATGTGAAGGTGGCTGAAAATTTTGAGTCTGGTACTGGATCATCAAATGGAGTGTGGGTGATAAACAAAGAAGCATTTTGTGGGAAATATTCCATCAAGAATCCCAGTGTTATCTTTGAGAAGAAGGATAATGAGACTGTAGGAGATATAAAACGGACTAAGTATAAATGGGTACATATTGTTTTATTAATCACTGGCATCAAAACTGGTGTGGCTGTGTAATCATGGAGACCCTTCAGTTTTTTTAAAATATGAATTTACATGTCAATAAAGTCTCATTGTCTCTTTGAGTTGCCTCACTTAAGAAATTGTTCTGATGTCCATTTGAATAGGGCCCTACACAAATAAATCAGTAGAGCCACAGTAGTTATTTTGTTCACCTGTCAGCACTTTGGTTTCCTTAAGATGGTAATGTTTTGTATTTTTTTCAAAATATGTCTGAAGCCTTTTATTGATGAAACTTCAAAAGAATTCATTTTTCAGTATTCTCTGTCATCATTTAGAGGAGTTATGGACCCTGACTTTCTATCTCACCCCAAGTCTTGTTTCAGCAGCAACAATATTTCTAAACAATTGCTGGACTTCAGCCATATTTGACCTGCTGTTTTATATAGATCAAACATTAGATAGTTCCAATTTCTACACTTTTGCCAAGGTTTGTATGGTTTCATTCAGCGTTGAGACTATGAAAAGCTGAGTTTACAGTGTCCCATGACATCAATTTTAAGAGCAATGGTCTATTATCACCCGCCCCATTGACTTTAGTGTCTACAGCATAACTTTCCAAAGTTTTGTTGGATTTAAACTTGAGTTTTGAATTTGTTTTTAAACTGTAGAGGCCTTGAATGAGCTTATGAGTTCTATGAATGAATTTATGTCCCTGTTTGCTTATACACCCAAATTTTTTTAAATCGTTGAAATTACCATATGCATTATCAATTCAAAGGGTGGTGACAATGCAATAATTGATGTTAACTATCCTGAATTTACATTTCAGCTCAAAATTCTCTTTCCATTCCAGCTGTGCTTTGCCTACAGAGGGCAATTAAAGAAGTGGGTGACGTTGACCTACACTTTTTCTGATGAATCTGGAAAGACAGTAGGTCCCATCACTAACTCCTTTGCACATCAATTTGCTGAAGAGTTCACAAGGTAGGTTGCATGTAGTAAAAGGACCCAATCACTTTCTTCCCAAATTATTTATGATATATTTTTTACCTAAAATTTGGAATTATCCATCTCTCTTAGTGATATGTCCTGCACCAAATCTGTTCAGTTCTCATTTTGTTAAAAAAAAAAATGAATATTAAAGTATTGACTCAGATTAAGCAAATGTTTATTTTTAATTTGTATTAAAAGTATTCAGGTGATGAGATTTTAGTTACTAAACTCACAATTGCTTTGCTTAAATAGGGAAAGAGTATGTCCAGTTTCAAACTAAAATGTTTTCTGCTTGGATTCATTTGATTGACAAGTGTGCATCAGTACACTGGCAAGGACTCCATTTTGACATACTTTGTTCTATCTACTAAATATCCTTTGATTGCACACTTATGGGAGTAATTCATCTGACCAGTGACCTGAGTAGGCATGGCTCACCAATGAGCTCATTTGATAATATTCAGATTTAATATGGATGCGGATTAATATTGACAAGGTATTTCCTTGGATTTTCATGACCTAAATTGGAAAGAAAATTCAACTCAATATTGTACAGCGAGAAAAATTATTTTTCATTCATTTGAGATGTTTTTAATGTTTGATAGTAGTAAATGAAGGAAATATGTATGTACTACATTTTGATGGATATGTTTTCCTCCAGATTACATATTTTGCACTGAAATGTATTATTAGTATGGAGTCTAGGATTGACTATATAATATATGCCATAATAGAATGCTGAAAGATTTGGTATTGTGCTATTTATGATTATTTTAATAAAATAAATATTTCAAAAATAAACAGATAGAATGATTAAAACTTAATGTGCATCTGAATATTTGACATCAGATTTCTAATAAACTGCAGGTTTATATTCCATATAGGATTTGCTTTCAAGTTGGTTTGTTTGCAAAATATGAGAGATATAGTCCTAAAAATCTCATCTCCTCTCAGATTTTTTTTCCAGTTTGACAGAATATTCAGGATTATTTGTTTGTTAAAGAGTTCACTTCAAAGTCCAGAGAGCTGTTTTCAAATCATTAATGTTGAATACACAAAAAAATAATACTGGTGTACATGTATTTGGTATGTATGTTCCACAGTTAATTTAGTTTTGATTAGTAAACTCAAATCTACATGTCATTATATATAATAAAATTGATAATTATTTATAGCTAGCATATATTTTGTCCAGCTTATTACAGCAAAATGCAGTGTCCTTTTAGACATAATGCAGTACCATATATAGTACCTAATAAATGCCACTCTTAGATAGCATTATAGACATTAGACTCTGAAAAATGAAGAGAATTTTGAAATAAATTATTTGATCACTTTGACATTAGGTACTAACAGCTACCTTGCTTGGTGCTCAACATTAAGAGGTTAGTGTTAGGACTTGTTGGCCTAGTGTCAGGATAATGTGACTGGGTTGGACATCATGCTGCATGTCTGCGGCATGATACCCCATTGCTAGAGATCACTGAAAAAAATGCTAAAGCTACTTTAAAATTCAAAATACACACTGTATAACATACAGGCAAAATAAAAAAAACTCTCCCAAGTTAACACCCCTTTATACACACTTGGTGGTCACTGTGTCCTTGATGTATTGTTTAGCTTTCATTTGCTTCCATCCACTTTTTCATTTCAGTGATATGAAGTATTGTATGTCAAAAAGATGTTATAGTTTACAGCATTTACATGCTTTCTGGTGAAATATGTCTTTGCATTTAATGTACAGTTTATTATTATTATTTGTGTAATATTGATTGGTAAAATGATATTTTCATTGATGAAATAGTTGTGTGCTGTTATATTTCATTATGGCACTTTTCAAGTCTCTATAATGAGAACTGCAATCCAGAAGACAATTTATATATTTCGATTTTTTTTATATGTTTGTTATTCTCTTTTCAAACTTATACAAAAAGTGCAAATATTGTGGAAGACAAACCTGAGACATTTGTCATGCACAAAATGTTTATTATCAATACACATAATGTGTGTGCATTAAGGTCTAACATTTTAAAAGAGAAAGTAATGGGCAACAAAAAAAATGAGCATGTTCAAAATAATCAGAGCAGGAAATATCAAGCCCACATCCCACCTAGGAATCATTGATAAATTTTATGGGAGATATCAAGATGCCACCTCCATTCCCTTCAAAAATATAAGAAACAGTGACGGGAGTAATATTCTGAGTGATGCTTTTATGCATAATTCTCATTTAGTGACATAGTAAAGTAAGTTTGTTGGCATGAGCAATCTATTTTGGGACATAGTAAAGTAAGTTTGTTGGCATGAGCAGTCTATTTTGGGACATAGTAAAGTAAGTTTGTTGGCATGAGCAGTCTATTTTGGGACATAGTAAAGTAAGTTTGTTGGCATGAGCAGTCTATTTTGGGACATAGTAAAGTTAGTTTGTTGGCATGAGCTGTCTATTTTGGGACATAGTGAATTAAGTTGGTTGGCATGACCTATCTATTTTGAGACATTGTGAAGTAAGTTTGTTGGCATGACCTATCTATTTTGGGACATTGTGAAGTAAGTTTGTTGTCATGGCCAGTCTATTTTGGGACATAGTGAAATAAGTTTGTTGGCATGACTAGTCTATTTGTTTTCCTTCTGTTTGTGTGACATATGTTTGAGAAGGGGAAAACTAAATGGGTCCACTAATAGTGTTTTGTTAGTTGTCATACCTTATTGATGAAAGAAGAACTTAATAAGACAAGGAAGTAACTTGCATATTTTGTTTATGAAACTGTTGAATAAAAGACAGTAATGAAGTGCAGGATCCCACATGGACCCTCACATGTGTGTATACACATAGCCTTAAGTTAATCTAACACAAGGGGCAGTTCATCTTTTGGAGACAGAGATAGAATGTTCAGCATCCCTCCTCCTCATACCCTTTCCTCTAAAGTCAATGTAATCAGCTGGTGTTTTTGATAGAGGACAAATTTATCTGATTATATTACTAAAAATGCCTCCGACATAATCCATCAAATTAAACATTCTGCTAAAGGTTTTACTCAGATTTAAATTATTATGTATGGGATACTGCTGGCCACTAAAGATTTATAAAGAAGAATTATATACATGTTGATGGATTTTGTTTTATAATTCAGGGAGGGCTAAATTCAGAAACTAATTCTAATATTAGTGTGATTATATTTCTTTCCTTAAGTCACTGGGAAATTAAAGATATTGCATTCCTGATAATTGTAATTGCAAGAAATAAAAAATATAGTTGAGTTTTTGTACAGCAATTTTTTTTTGTTTTATTTCACTCCGTTCAATACAAATTGTTGATACAAATATTGATAATGGTGTAATCAAAGCAGTATTGGTTGTTGGAACAACTTCATTGCTTGTAAGTAGTGAAAAATTGTCTGTGTAATGAATCTGAATCTTGATTGCAGTTTAACAATGCATTCAGTATTGGAGACTGAATGGCAGCCAAAGAAAATTATGTTTAGTTTTAATATTTTCATTTATCATTTGAATCACCATTTTGTATTCTGGTTTTTTTTTTGCATTTGTAGTCTTGATTTTCTTCAAGATGCACTCATTTCATTTTTTTAAAATTCTATATTCATTTTGCATTTGGTATTTGTTTTACTGCTAAAAATGTCTGTTTACAGATCAGCATCTATCTTTGTTTATCCATTGAGTTATTCATCCATTCATTTAACATTATTGATATATTTTACTTTGAAGCAGTTTTTCTGTTAATGTGCATTGCAAAACAAGATCTTTTCTATGCTGCTGCCATCTGTATAAAATCAGATCTCCACTGTTTTATGTGAAGATCTGACAGTAATGGCTTACGGATAATGCTATGTTGACCTATGTTGTTACTATATTCGCTGATTGTTTCAGTCAATCAGATGAAGTCCTATGCCTTTGTATTTCTGAGAATGAACAGTATAGCTGATGAACATCATTATATAGCGATTGATTTGATTCACTTTCAACTTTTCTGAAAGTTACATATCAATTGGCCAATTGAAGGTTACCAGTCGCTATTGTCAGATCTTCATATAGGACAGTGGAGATCTGATTTTAATTGGATTTGTGCAGATGTTGCATTGCATATAATCATCTTGAGATTGACAATAAAGGAATTAATGGTTCTCTTATTTTCATTGTTTTACAGCTGGCATTATGAATGTCTTGACATGTTTAACTGGCTGAAGAATAAGCATGGAGACTTCATTTTTTCTCTGGAGAAGGTGTTGGTGGAAAGGGACTCAGACATCTTCATTGACATGGTGACCATCAGTGTTCAGGAAATTACTACAGACTATGGTAGGTTTCCTACATAATATACCATCATTTTTTTATTTATGTAGTTAGGTTTTAATTTGTATGTCTTGTCACCAACATTGTAGTATCAGTACTATATGAGATTTTCAAAATTTATGTTCTTTTCAAGCTGAAGTCAACCTTCAGAGACTTGAAGCTGCTAAAGCAGATGGGGCCATTATTAAAATAGTGGCAGTGACAAGTTCCACACCTGGTCTTTACACCATTGATATGAAAACGTTTGACTGTGGCAATGGGTTTGGACTCTTTACACTCATCAACAGTCAGGTATGTTTAAGTTCCTGATAATATATTCTTGTCACATGACAACTGAATGCTATCTATGAAATGTTTCATAAAAATACAGAATCTGGTTGAGACTAAGGCTGCCATGATTTTATGTATAAATAACATTAGGTTTTATGTTAGCCCTGTAAACATTAACCAAACTTGTCTTCCATGTGGATGATAAATAAAACAAATTTATTTTGTAAAAGAGAAAAAATATTGGAAATATTATCTCATCAACCTTGTCTGTCTTCAGTAATCATTATGCATGGCAGTAACATCTGAGACAACCACCAATGCTTGGTATTAGAACCACTGTGATAATAAAGGAATTCCACTTGTGAAAATAAAAATCTGTTTATATTATATTGGCATAGATGTTGATACTGGTTGACTCCCATATATCCAAACTGTGAATATTGAAAGGGAAATTAAAAAAATGTTTGTAAAATCAAGGATGCTGAGTTTCTACATTTCTTCATAAGGTTGTAGTGGATTTGGCTTTTTTTTTAGCATTATAGTCGTGGAATACACATTTTGTAACTCTTGGTATACATGGATTGTTAAGATGAATATTAAAGGAAATTTAAAAACTAGGACAAATTCAACTCAGCTGCTAATGTAAGTTTAAGCATGATTCTTACTTTAAACATGATATCATGACTGCTAGTTATGAAATCTTTGTTCTGTTTTAGCAATGAGTCAGTCTGTATTCCATTTAACAATGAGTCAGTCTGTATTCTGCTGAGCAATGAGTCAGTCTGTATTCCATTTAGCAATGAGTCAGTCTTTATTCCATTTAACAATGAGTCAGTCTGTATTCCATTTAGCAATGAATCAGTCTGTATTCCATTTAGCAATGAGTCAGTCTTTATTCCATTTAGCAATGAGTCAGTCTTTATTCCATCTAGCAATGAGTCAGTCTGTTTTCCATTTAGCAATGAGTTAGTCTGTATTCCATTTAGCAATAAGTTAGTCTGTATTCCATCTAGCAATGAGTCAGTCTGTATTCCATTTAACAATGACTCAGTCTGTATTCCAGTTAACAAGGAGTCAGTCTGTTTTCTGCTCTAAGCAATGAGTCCATCTGTGTTCCATTTTTCAGAGTCAGTCTGTATTCCATTTTAGCAATGAGTCAGACCATATTCCAGCTCAGCAATGAGCCAGTCAATATTCCATAATACACACCTCAACCTCATTTTACTGAATTTTCTAGCCACTTGTAGTGGTCATTGTTCAGTATAAATTGAAGTGGAAGCATGCTCATTTTTTCTCTGTTAACTTTGTATTGTCAGAATCATGCAATATTTTGCGATAGTGAACATTAGTGCTGACTTCATACTGAATTCATGAGAATAAAGGAACTATTTTCTATTGTAAGCAAACAATTTGTTTCTGAATGAACTAAAGCAGATGTGTAGTGACTGCCACATACTGGCACATTCTGCACTAACTTTTTTGATGCGATGTTTCAGGTTTGGGCTAGCTATAGATGCTAGTCATGGTCCCTTCAAATAACATGCAAGTTATAAGAGACAAACTGTATTTTTAGCTGGTAATAAAAAGAGCAAAAATATACTTACAATTTTGCATCCTGAATTTCCTCAGAAAGTATTTTCTTAGTTCTGCAAATCTGAATTACATGAGCCATGTCATGGGTTCTCAAGGTTGACCATACATTTTGAAATTGTTATATAATTCCAAGTATATTCAAACTGCAGTTACATCCTCATTACTGCACTCAAAATGAAATAAACATTCAATTCCACAGTGTCTTTTTGGTAATTGCAATTGAAAGACTTCATATTTTCCCACAAAATGATTTGAATCATTCAATGACAGAACAGAAACACACAACTTACATCTGCCTTGCTGCTTCAATATGATGTATTTCATGTAGAATTGGCAGAGACACTGCTAGAATCCAATATAAGTTACATCATGTAGATAAATATAGACCATAATCATGAAATTGTGTTGAATTGAAGAAAATACTGAAATGTATTCATTCCAGATCAAATGGAAAAGTTGTTTCAATGCACATTCATTCATAACACATCTCCAAATTTCCATTTTAAGTAGACCTTGTCTTTTGAAACTTACATCTAGCGCATGACCAACTTCAAATTAATCTGGGCAGAGATATGTGCACATTTATAATGTTGTGTAATAATGTATCAACGCTTGTGTATTTAGTTTGGAATATGGTATGGATTCAGTTACTTTATTTCTTGTAGTGTGTTTTTACATATATATTTATGCCTTGGGTAGAATAAGAAAATGAGCATGTAATAAAAAGTTTACTGCATTTGTATGGGAACATATGAACACAATTTGTCGGAAGGATATACTGCATTCCCAAGGTTGTGCATATTTTCCCATACAAATGAAGTAACCTATAAATATTATGTAAAATTCTTCCTTTCAAACCATATGTAGATTATACTTTCCCTATCTATATCTTTAGTGAAAAAAAACCTTACATTTGTCACAAATTGCCTAACACACAATAATTATGGCATGACATTGTTGCATCTTCAATAGTTCCATGAATGTTTCCAGGTTTGATAAATGTGACAGCCTTAATTTAGACAGTTATTTATTTTCCAGAGGAATTGTCTTTGCTATTGGCATCAACTTCAATTTGTTTAAAGATTTTATTTTTAAAGGTAATGTTTATCACAAGATTCTGATGGGTATATTCATTAAGGTGGGTACTGTTTATCACATGTGAAATAGGTCACAGCAGTCATCTTATCATGCTTTAGGGCAATATACCATGCATAATATGGTAATTTAGATCGTTTTGTATTTTGGAAGGTAATTTTATTTGTGTTATCTGTTAAAAGGTTGATAATGTCAATACAGATTTGTTTCTTATTGCTCCTAGGCAAGTGTGATATCAAGGATAACAGCAGCATCACCACCTGTCACTGGCACAATCAGCATAACTTTCAATGGGAAAACAAAGTCAGGTACACTGAAATTTAAAAGTTATGCAATTTATATATGTGCATACACACCACTCCCTCGATAACTTGTGTCCTGATAATTTGCAATCCCACTTATAATGTGGGATTAGGTGGGGATACCATTTTTAATGCCATAAAATAGCAAAATGCAAATCCCTTGTTGACCTTGAAGAAAAATGTGATCATAATTGGTAACTGAAACTTTACTTTATTGTCAAAAATTGCAGATAGAACCTGAATATTTGAATCAACATAATGAATTTATCAACTTTTCAAAAAAGTCATATAATTTTGTATATTTTCTTTGCAAACAACATTCTTATTTCACCATAAATAATTATATCCCAACAAAATTTTGATCAATGAAAATGTCACTTGAGTCTAGAGGAACTAGTACTTTAAGATATAAATGCCAATTAAATAATTTTTTTTATCAAGGGAAATTTATATTTTTGTTGTGACATTTAGTTAATTTTATGTCTAAGCATCGTAAATGCAATGTGTCTTATTGTATATGAAAGTAAAATGTGTCAATCTACTATAACAACTATTTCCATGAACATTTCTCTTAGAGGCTAATTAAACACTCTGTTATGATATCTGACTTGCAAAAGTATCTGTTATATTGTTGCACTGAATTAAAAGATGACCTCCTTTGTATTATTGTGTCAAGGTTTTCATTTTCATGAATGGGTTGACATACTGGTCTTTTTTGTTTAATGCTTCATCTTTTTATTATCTGAATATGTCTTCATCTTTGACTTACCTTGTAACCAAGTTTTTATGGTCATATTTAATGGTTTTCAGTTATTGCAGAAAGATAATAGTTATTCAAAGTCTTTAATATTTGTGTCTCACAGATTGTTCTCTTTTTGAGGCAAATGGTAGGATAATTGATATGCTTGCCTTATAATTGACAGTTTGTTGAATGTTTCCAGGTATAAATATCACCATGGAGGTAGAGGAGATGAAAAAGGAGCTCGAGTCCATACCCAACATTGGCTCCTTGCTTTTGGAGAAGACAGGAGACTGTGCCAACTTTGATCTCATTATAACATTCAATTCATTGCCTGGAAATCAAGAACAATTACAGGTAAAAGTATTTCAGTCTTGAATTTAAATTGTATTTATAATTTTTAGAAAATTTCCTTGTCATATGTCACTATTTTATGATTACTTTGAAGCAATGATTTATAATGATTGCATGTAAAAGTTACCTTCTAAATAAATTATTATTATTATTATTATTATTATTATTATTATTGCTTTATGTATATGTAATTTTTATGTTTGTGTTTTTTTTATAAAGTCATGTAAGTTCTAAACAAAACCAGATGAAAATTTACTGATGTTTTGCAATTTTTAAAAAATGTGATTTTTAAAAAATGATATTGATCACTTTTCATTGCCTTAAATTCATAGTTTTCAGCAATTGTTGATGGTATTCATAAAGCCTTACATGAAAATATACACATTAAGGAGACAGTTTGCAATATAACATTTCAAGTCCCAATCAAAGTTTTAGCACTGACAGGAAATATTTATCATGAAAAGTTAGATATTTTATTGCAGTGTGTGAAAAAAATCAATGTAATTCAAAAATTATTCATCAGAAGCTTGACATCCTGGATACTCTTACTGTATATTCTTCTTGCTTCACAATTCCTGATATGATCCTCTTCACGATGTGAAAATTCCATAAACAGCCACAATCACTAGTTTTATCTGTGTAGTGTATTTCAGTTCATTTCATGAAAATGTGACAAAAGTTCAATATGCAGTGGGATCTGGAGTTCCTTGTTTTAATCTTGATAGTTTTACAGCTTTATTTTACTCTGCAATATATAGCCAGCATTGCACTGAGGTGCCATTAATATATGTTTCTTGGTTTTTGAAACCTGGCTTACATGCATGCATATTGCTCCACTGGCTTAATGTTTAAAGCATCTGCCTCAATTGTGAGAGATTGCGGGTTTGAACCCTGGCCAAGTCACACCAAAGACTAGTAAAAATGGAACTAACAGCTGTTAATGTTAGGATTGGTTGGCTTGGTGTCAGGATAATTTGACTTGGTGGTACATCATGCACATATCTGTGGTATTATACCTTAGAGCTAGATATAAATTTTTTTTAAAGCTATGTTAAAAATACAAATCACACACACACAGGCATGCATGCTCAATATTAAGAGGTTAATGTTTCTTTAGAGTTTCAGGAAAAATGAATGAGGACAAGTTAAGTATTTAGGAACTAATTTAATTGTCTGTACTCTATTTGGTGATATTGTAATTGTGTATGCAGGCTGATGCATCACAGCTGAGTGGCATAAATCCATCCCTGGTGGTGTCAACAGACTTCGATGGAGGTGCATGGTATGATCCTATCCCAGGGGACATGTTGCGTACACCCCACACTTGTCCACAGGTATGTGATAATACAAGTTCCTTAATTTTGTTTTGTTCATGATTAAGAAACAGAAGTCAGTGTTCTCAATAGCAGCCAGGTACAAACTTTTTTCACTACAAATGTTAACATTATCACCATCAAGTTTTAAATACTTATTGTTGGCTAGTTCCAGCTTTGTGCTATTAAGATTGAGCCAGCTACTTCAAGAGAGAGTCAGGTGGCTGCTAATTGTGTATAGTCTTAGCAATGAGATATGTTTGTGTGCATTTGTTCCCTAATAAAGTCTCCTAATCTAATTACAAGGTAGCATAGTCATTGACTTATTCACAAAAGAAAATAGATTTCTAGATGATGGAGTTAGGTATTTATATTTCTTGAGAAAATTTTACTGGACACATGATCACTTTTCTGTTCATAATATAAAATGTACAATATTTACTTAACAGCTGTTAATGACAGAACAAGATTATAGACATTTTCATACATATAATATTTCTCTAATTATTAAGAAAACTTGGTGATTCAGACTCTAAACATTACCCAAAAAGTGATGAAAAACTGGAATTATCCCAGATTTCCATCAAGGATTTTCCATATGTATTCTGTATACATGTAATGTGGAAAAATTTCATGCCACCAATAGTATCATATGAATATCTATTTTTAACTGAACTGTTTTATATTCGGAATGAAACTAAATCTCAAATATAAAAATGTATGCATTCTGTTTTGTAAGGTACAGTACTCTACTTGCAATAATTATTATTCTCAATTAATTAAGAGATGCATTTTTAATGTGTCTTATTTAAAAATCAAGTTGTTTTTGCATTGTTCATAATTAATAATTTTATTATAAATTTTGATCACGTGATTTGTCTAAGATATTTTTGCCTGTCACATAATTATACTAAGAAAGAATCCTTTGCTGACTAAACATTTGTATTTGTTTGTTGTACATATTCATTTGTTTTTATGTGTCATAAGTAAATCTTAAAAATGTTATGAAGAGTTATGATTATTTGCTATAATAATATGACCAAGTGAAACCACTGCTGCAAAGGTCAGACACCTGGAAAATATCTTTTAATTTCAATCTGATATATGATTTTATCATGTTGACTTCAGGAGTTAACTTCTGCTAGCTGCTGAATTCAGTCCTCCTGGATAGACAACACAAATATTTGTCTTTTAGATCTATATACCATTAAGAATCTGGAAAGAGTATATATGGGAAGAGACTTTCCCCTAGGTTTAATTTTAATTACATTTTCCCCTTCCATGCCATTACTAGATGGTTACTTAATGCCAGTTTCATTTTGGGTTTTTGGTGTTTTATGGCACAGTCACATAAATACTTTTTTGGTGTTTTATGGTACAGCCACATAAGTACTTTATTTAGTGTTGAGGCATTTGGACTAAAGTGCCTTCATCAAGGATCCACCAGGGTAGTGAAGCCAGGCTGATCCACTATTAAAATTCTAACCCATACCATTTCAGTTACAAGCCTGGCATTCTAATGCTGAACAGCAGCTCCAGTGCTACCATGCATGATTCAGACAGCATTGTATTGATAATCTTTCCAGAATCTCTTAGATTTGTCTTAATCCCATTTAAACACTTGCAAAGTTTGTATTACTGTATTTACTTGCTTATAAATTGTTAAACTGAAGACAACAAAGATCCTGATCTGTTGTAGCATAATATATCAATATATTGTTTGTTCTTCTGGTTGCTATTAGGAAACTGCCATTAAAAAACTTCACAGATATCACAGATATACAGTAACATTATGGGATATCAGATCTGCGTCTGTGCAATTTGCAATTAGACTCATTAGCAAGAATTAACAGTATGTTATTAATTTTCTTTTCTTTAAGTATTATTAACTCACTTGTTTCTTTTTTATTAATTCATCAGTAATTTTCTGTAATATTGTTTTATAGTCATTTATTTATAGTTTTTACTTTTGTTCATTTTTTCATATTTTTAATTGTCATTAAAGTGCAATGGCAACTAGATGCACTAGGAGCAAGAAGTTTAAAGTGTCAGAAGGCACTCATGAGATGTCCCCAAGTACACTTTTTCAGTCCTTACTGTGCCTGTGCTTAAAGTGTCAGAAGGCACTCATGAGATGTCCCCAAGTACACTTTTTCAGTCCTTACTGTGGCTGTGCATATTTGTTGGAAGGGATTTAGTCCACAGTTCTAACCCAAAATCTGCTGGTTACATGTCCACCATTGCAGGAAACACATATGCAATATATTTGATATCCGATGGGTACCAGTACACATCTTTTGACTTTTCTACATCATTCCTTCTGCTGCACATGGTTTATGTAGACATGGAAGACTTGCTGATGAGGCTAACCAAGTTAACAGTGTGTTTGTAAACCACCTCCATCAAGGTCTGAATCCAAATCTTGTCATGGAATGGACCAAATTAAGTTTTATGGAAGAGGTCAATAGAACCTTGTTTCTTGGTGACTACTTTCCATCTTCAAGGTGTGCATTCTGGTTCAAGGTACTAATGGATGCTAATGATAAGTATCCCTTATTTTATCAGCTCTTTCAATCTGTTAAGATGAAGATCACCAACAATCCATACAGGAAGATACAAAACAAGTCTGCTCACCTGTTTATCATAATGATTGTTGACTGTTCCAGGCAACCTCAGAGTTACTGAGAGACATCTTCCTTGCCAGACAGAGCTTAACTTGCTATTTTTGGATTTGCAGGCAAGGCAGATAATGACCATTCTTTGGAATATTCATGCCTCATTGCTACTTCATTAAAAGAGCAGCTGACCACAGCTTGGCAAACACACTGCCTGCCTCATGTAGTCATTAATTTTGGTGAGACAGTGTAATTTTTAGTGCTTGTTGTTACTTTAATCTCATCATTTCATGGCTCAAAAATCATCAGTTTTAAATCTCTCATGTAGTTTTGGAGGCCCTGTTGAAGATGTGAGGAAGCTGGCAGCATGAGAAATGGTCTAAATCACCCTATTTTCAAAAGATCCTTTGAGATGGACAAGATTCCAGTAACCTGTTCATGTTTGCAGGTGATTTATTAAATTCACTGAAGTCATTCATGAGGCTGTTCATCATAGCAAGTGAAGAATTTAGTCCTACTGAAAAACTAAGAACAAGACATCACTTCCCAAACATTAATCTTATGTCTTAAGCTGGTGATTGTCTGTTGCATACTCAGAACATCTCACAGATCAGATACAAATCATGAAAATATCAATATTTGAGATTACTACCATATTTTGGAATCTTTCATTTAAAACACAGCTGTTTGATTTGAGTGGGACATTATTGAATGTTGGTTGCCATGCAGAGTTGATGTTCTCTAGCCTTTATCTTGAGATTTAGTCGAGGAGAACTGAATCTGTTTGGCCCAGTGGCAATAGTCCTGACTTTGTTGAGATCATTCAAACCTCATTATTATTACAACCTCCCACACTTCCTCATGTAGGAGAATCATTTTCATTGATGTAACTAAATGGCTATCTATAATGCAGAGGTAAAGAGAGAAAATGATATGGTATGTTGTAAGAATTTCTTTGCATAGATTCTGTTTCATCATTCAAGGAGAACTGGATTCAGAAGGCATGAGCTGTTAATTCCCCAAAAAGTGATCCAGAAAGTATTCTCAGGGAAATACAAATTATCATGAAATGTTCCTTTGTGTACATTTTGAAGAACAATATGTGTCAAACATCTTATGCTTGGCTGCTTACTGGGTTTTATAACGTGCTTGTATCTAAAGAACAACTGTATAACAATCCTGAGGTGGTTCTACCTAAATTGTCATATATATTCAACAAAGACATGTGGAAAAACTGAATGCTGTTATAAGAAAAGGTAAAAGACATACAGCAGATAAAAACATTTACAAGTTTCATTAGGCATAGAATGCACATTTTAAGTGTCTTATATATCAATAGTTATTAGCCATGAACATAACATATAGAATGAACACTGAGTTGACTGACTACAATCTGTTTGATTAGTGACATAATTGTACAGAATGTTAACATCTTTACATTTTGTCTAAGTTGTTATATTTCATTTTTGCATTTAATTCTAAAAGTTTATCTTCGACATTTTTGCGCAGTATCTATTCACATTTTTCAAACTTACCTTGAGTTTGTAGCACATAGCCACTTTTGAGCTTATATTATGTAAAATGTTACTAGATACATCATTTTGATTATTTTATGCCAGGTACATTTGTAGAAATTTTAGCAAATTCTACAGCCTTATATATATATATATATATATATATATATATATATATATATATATATATATATATATATATATATATATATATAATATTTGTGTGTGTGTGATTTGATTCCAAATCAAATAGTTTATCCAATAATATAGAAGGATTTAGTGTATTAAAATAATGGTCATATCATTTAAAAATAAGATTATTGATTTTGTGCTGCACTGCCACAGCTTGTCGTCAAAGCAAAAGAAGGACAAATAATCTCTTCTGTTAGGTTATCTGTCCTTCTGTATGTCTGTTCATTACCATATATTGTTCCAAACTGCTCTGTAGAAAATAACACAACTTAGTCATTAATATTGCACCTGGGGTATCCATAAAAGAGTGGATTGTTATCCTTGGTTTCCATACATTTTTATTTTGCATGTGACTGCATGTTTTCATCAGTCATTTGTGCATTATACAAAATGTTTAGGTATGGTGAAATTTTAAAATATTTTATAACCAATCTTTTATATGCATTCATAGCAAAATGTTTCATCATGTATATAAAAGATTTTGCCCTGTTACCCTTTGTTGGCTTAGGGTGGAGTGTTAAAGATGGAAACATGAATTATGCAGCAAAAAAAGCACATTGATTTGTGATGGTGAACCATTGCTATTTCTGTAGTTATTGTTATACAAATTTTGTAGGCATTGGTTTACATCAATGACATCCCTAATAAATGCACAGGAGACTGTTGCTTTCATTGGAGCTCTGAGGTCACTCCTACTGTCACTGCTATCAGTCCCTCTAGTGGTAAGTACCCAATTATTGTGTACCAGTTTCTTATCTGACTGCTCATCTTTTTTTTTCACACCTCTTTAAATGGGTTAATGAGAGAGAGGGATTATTGACCCATTCAAAGGCAAATAGAAGAAATTTGTTCAGAAAAGTTTTCATTGGATGCCAAAGCATTTGGATAAATAAATGAAGCCTCATTTAATTCTGCATCTCTCATTATTATGACTTTATTTAAAGAGGGTAACTCAATTAGCTAAGAACTAATCTACCTTGAGGCCCTTATTCAAAGGAATTTATTTATTTTTGCTGCATCTGTGAAGCCACTGTATATACTGGGTTTGGAAAGAGGAAATAGAGTGGGCATTTCTAATCTCAACTGGAATATTATTCCAGAGCAAAGTTTCCTTATAATGTTTGGCATAGTTATCAACTTATGTTTTCTCTTAACTAGCCATAAGGTTAAGTGAGCTTATGGTATGGCATTGTATCTATTGTACATCATATGTCATTTATCATCCATTGTGCATCTGTCATTATTCGCAGTATTAAACTCAAAAATCACTGGTCCATCTTGTTAGGAATGACTTTCACATATGCAACTTTTCCAATTTATGATCAAATGTAACTGTTGGTAATAAAAATAGCAAAAGATTTAAATGATTTGTTGTCAAAAACAGCATAAATGAATTGTACCAAATTTAACAGAAAGCACTCAAGCAATGAATTCTTTTAGATGTGTATAAATGAGGCCAATCAAAACATGAAAGTAAAAAAACCCCCATTAAATTTACAACTTTATTACCAAAAACCTTATGAATAGAGTTTGATCACCTTGGATATGAAGTGTGCTGATAGAGGGCCTTTCAATTTTGGACACCTGATACTTGTGTACCATCAAATATGGATGAAGGTAGGAAACCTTGAAACAGTTGTATTTATAATAAACACACTCATTTACTTTGGAAGAAATTTAAACAGAAGTTGTTCTACTGATCCAGATTTCTTCTCCAACTATTGTATTTAGCTCTTAGGTGGATGTCAGACAGGTGATCAATCTTAGGCCGATTTGGCCTTTTGCATGCATTTATTTTGAATGTCATCTTTAGTGATACTGGATCATTCAGACGGAAAAATTAAAGAAAGAAATATAATACATAAAAATATTTGTATTTAAAATATTTCAACATTTTGTAAGACTTGCCAATTTTGGATTAAATATGTCTCTTTATTACACAGGTGCTCTTGGGACTGTTGTCACTATCACAGGGACAGGATTTGATGGCATCACAGCCTCCAATAATTATGTTCTAATTGGTGATACTAAGTGTACTGTCATCATTGCCACAGACTCTTCTATTACCTGTACTGTTGGTAATGGTCACATGGGAAGACACAAGGTGGTGGTAACAGTGAGTGGTAAAGGCAGGGCCCATCATCCTTCAGGAGGTGATGTTGTGTTTAATTACACAGCTGAAATCAGTAGCATGAGTCCTTCATCTGGAAACTTAGGAGGTAAATTTGCTAACTTTGGAGATTTGTCCCCTCACATTTTAAGGAAAGATGTGAATTTTTGTTATCATTTTTGTCTGGACTTGCATGCATTATAAATCTTTTGCAATTCCTACTACCTGCAGAACTGGCAGTGAGTTACTTCAGATTAGGGCATGAGTGAGGGTTGTCTGTAAATAAGCATGAAGTTTCTTGAGCATGGCCAGGCTAGGTGGAGACATTTGTGAAGGTATATTTATATGTTTAATTTTGGAGTGCCTAGGGATAAGCGTGAAAAATTTTGGATAGCATTTGGAGATTTATCCCCAAATCTTTTGAAGGGAAGGTGTGAATTTTGTGATCATTTTTGCAGACATAAGAAATATTTTGCAATTCCTACTTCCTTAAATAGTTGCATTGTAGTGGGACATTATTTTGCAGTCTATAAATGAGCATAACAGGTTTGTTTGGGTGTGGGCAGAGCTTAGACGTGGAGACACTTGTGCATCTAAATTTATATAGGTGTAATGTGGGAGTGTCTATGAATAAGTGTTAAAAATTTGGGATCAAACTGTTTTAATGTAAATTTCTAGTATTGATTTATTGTTAATGATAGTACAGTATAGGGATGAAATGATTTAAGAGAAACTTCAATGTTTTCTCATTCAGACTAAGAATGTAAACTTTTTCTTAAATATCCTAAATGTTTACATTAGAACATTGTACTGTTAGAATCCATAACAAGTTGCAACTGAATTGTAACTATGGAACTTTTATTTGTTATCATGTGCTTCATCTAATGTATTACTTTTGCCTTACATTAATTATAAATAAGCAAATATTCTGATTTAGGACTGGCAGTGTGATAGGTAAATTCAAATACAATCCAAGAATCTAGTACCTCATCTGTATTCATCACATAAACAGGGTTAAAAAGCTAGAAATTGAAACCAGACCGCTTTAATTTTGGTTATTAACATAATGTCTCTTAACCTGATGACCTTCATATGCATGTATAACATGTAAATCTGTAGTCTTTAGGTTACAAGTATCATATTCATCATCACACAGACGTTTGGTGTTTCATTATGGTTTAAATTTTATCAATTTAATTTTTGAAGCTTGGTGTTTTATTATCTTTTAATTTTTATCAGTTTGAGTACCTTCTATATTATTTTATATATCTCTGTTTTGTTGTTTAATTTTTGCCATCTGCCATATTAATCATCTGATATTTTCAGGTGGTACTGCCTTAACACTGTCTGGTTATGGATTTGACGAAGATGCTGTTGTTATTGTAGGAACTAAGAACTGCATCATCACTTTTGTTAACTCAACCCAGATTGTATGTCTTACTCCTGCATCTGTAAGTACTGTATTTATCTTTATTTAGGATTCCTGTTCGGCCTATTTCAAATTTGTGAGTGCCTGTTTTAAGTCATTTTTACATTATTTCATTTCCAAGTGTGCTAGCCAATCAATGAGATCTATTTTTGAGGTGCTAAACTAATGATAACTACAGGACTATGTGTACATACATTACCTCCTTCCTTATGGTATTACAATTGATTTAATGACTATAAATCTTTGTGGATTTTATTTATTCCACAGCTTACTCATCAATTTCAGTGTATACCAAACAATATCATGCAAGATTCCTGTTATCACATTTTAACAACCATTTCTATTTCCCTAGTTGTTGAATAAACTCAAACAAATTAATATCTGAGTTGGAACAGGTCCCTTGGTGGCCAAGTGTTTTAAAGTATTTGCTGTTACTGATCTTTGCTATCTCACCTCTCTTCACATGAGTTTGAGTCTTGGACTCTACCAGTGTGAGCATGTGAGAAAACTGTCATCAGATTCCTGTTGAATGGTGTTTCTTACTTTGGCTTTTCAGGGTTCTTCCTTTCACCATTGATACTGCTCACCATGCATAGCCTATCTTGTGCTTTGAAATGGCATTAAACCCCAAACAACTACAATTATGTCAGCTCCATTTGCAAGATAATTGTAATTCATTTCTTATAATTGAAGTGATGTGAGTGGTTACTATCAATCACTCTGAATACTTTAGTTTTCAATGTTCAAAACACATTGATAGCAAGTTGACAAATTTTTGAATGTGTCAATTATGGTTTTGATACAGGAATCTATTTCATGGTAAGGCACCTGATTCTGAATAAGGTATCAAACAAATTCGTTTTTCAGAAATTTGAAATATAAGATAGGATTAAAAAATTTAAAAATAATTTTAAAAAACCCCATTGATATGAAGTTTATGAACTCTTTCATTTGCAGAGCCAATAATATTTGATTTGTATGTCATCAGACAAATTCATTGAAGTGAAGTGCAATTAATTTTTAAGCAACATTTGCATTCAAGATTGTAACATAATTGTAAAATTCTAGTGTATGAATCTTTGATTATCATGATCTTGAAGAAATAGTCCCCTTTATCTTCAGGCTACAGTTCAGACAGTGTCAGTGACTGTGTCTCAAGATGGCATTACCCTGACCTCTCCCAGCTCTTTCACTTACAGTTCCTCCCTAATAGCAACAATCACCAGTGTCAATCCATCAATCCTGGGAGTTCAGAGTAAGGCAGATTGTTTACCACTTTTTATCTATATGTCTTTAATTCACACATTTACTCATCTTGCAGATAAGACAAACAGTTTGTTAACTTAATGTTCAATAATCAGTTAATGCTAGTTATTTTTCAAGATAGATAAATTAATAAGGCATATTTTGAGTAATAAAATCAGCCACATAATCTGTTTGCAAAGTTGCCACTTGGAAAATCTTTGCTTATCTACCCTGTGTAATGATCATGAACAGTTCATGAACTAGCATGAATTATGGATGAACTGGGTTCAGGAACCATTCACGAAAATTCGTTAAACTATGCATGTGCTGAAAATGGTCAATTCATGAAATTTTTTATTTTTAAAATATTTTATTAACCAACATTCACAAACTGTTCTTGAACAGTTTAAAAAAATATTCATATAGTGAATTAATGAACAGTTGATGAAAAATCACAAATTGGGTCATCTTTAACGAACAATTTCATGAACAAGTTCATGAACTACGACAAAGTTTCTCATGAATGATTCATGACTGTTCATGAAATAATCCTTTAAAAATTTTATTATTGAATAAACAACTTCACAAAAACTAACAGCATTATTACCTTCTTAATCATGAAATAACATGAGAGTATATGCAACAAAGAACATGTAAATTGACAAGCAATATTTTTTCACTTTTCGCAACACTTTTTGTATGTTCTTTAATTTCTCTTTGAATTGTTTTGAGAAATATTGAGGCATTTGTGTTCAAACAATCATTCAAGCAAGACTTCCATTATCAAAGGGCTATCTTTGGGGTTTCTCCTACTTTACCTATCATTTCCCTGAGATTTACCTGTCATATAACTCTCCTTTGTGAAGATCTTCAGGGTCATTAATTTAATCAAATCCCACCCATTACTGAATGTCACTACTGAACAGTTTGAGCTGTTCTATCCAATTTCTGCATGGATCTTTCATGTTGCTGTCACTACTTGATGTCTCTTCCATCTTCCATTATGATCCTCTAGTTTTCAACTTTTCATTTTTGACCAACCACCTTCATCTTCTATTTTTCTTACTTTTCTGATTTGAAAGATAAATAAAGTTAGTTTATTAGGGAAGATAACCTCTGATCAACATTGTCTTTAGCTTTTAACACATTACTGTACACAACTTTATTTACTGGAACAATTATAATCCAACTCAAATTATTTAATCCCTTATACCTAACACAAAACTTACTGAGCATCTATATCATTTGGAGAATTTTTTCACTGGTTTTATTGGTTCTTTTATTTTAAATGAAGCTGATGAGCTATATGCTATGTCGATGGAGTCTACTCTTTTATCAATAATATATATATATATATATATATATATATATATATATATATATATATATATACACACACACACACACACACACACACATGCACCCACTTATCTTGACCTTGGTTACCTCACCAACCCTATTAAGTGGACGGTTTTGAAGTGGAACCGCCAAATTCTCTCTTTGTCTTAGCATTTTCTCGATTCTTTTATGTCGACGAACCCTAATATCTCGAGCACAAAAGAGTGCCAAATTTGCCAATTAACGTCGGTTATCTCGATACCCATGACCTTATTGGTGACAAAAATGTCCCATCTAGTGACAGACTTTTTGGTTATTTAATTTGTTCAAACAATCGTGGCTTTGGACTGGATAAATAAAAAGAACGGAAGGAAGCTACAAACTTAACTAAGAAATGTATTGGAATCAAGCAGTACACAAATGATCCTTTCTTTGTATGGACAACCCCATCTTAGCAGTGCATTGTTACATCATAATCTGTTTATGCTGAGGTATGGCAGAGTACTGTATGTTTTGACAGTCAATTATACTACTATACCTACAACTGACCGACTTCTGAAGACAGAATAGAACAGATAAAATTAATGGAATGGCTAATCCTTCTGTTTGTTGGTTGTTACAGACACTTAAACTCAGCAAGAAGAAATAGCAAACAACAAATAAATAACTTTTGCATAATTAAAAATGCACCACTCCCTCGATAACTCGCGCCCGGATAACTCGCGAACCCGCTTATAACGCAGTGTCCGGCATGGCTCCCGATTTTTTTTTCAAGGAAAATATATTTTAAAATGTGTTAAACATGAAAAAAGTCATGATAAGAAATTGTAAATTGGCAATTTTAACCTTGATACATAGTTTGTTTTTATTATCGAAAATGGTGATTATCGTATTTTCCGGGGTATAAGTCGCTACTTTTTTTCGTTTTTTTTTTTTTCAAAATTTTGTGTGCGACTTATATGCAGGAGCGACTTATATAATAAATAATTTTTTTTAACGACTATGACTGATGCGCAGTGATGCTGTGCTTTAGCGAAATGCATCTGCCGGTATACGGGCAAGCCAATTACTGGAAACTTACATACGGTACACGTAAGTATTAGACAATAAGATTATCAAATTAAATAGTCAAATAATATTTAGTTATATATATGTGTTAAAATTTGTTGTTATTGATAAATAAAAAAATATTGAAATAATGATTGCCATTGTATTTCCTTTATTATTTGGCAGGTACATCTTAGAATCTTTTTGTCTCTAAATTCAGTCATTGTAAATTTCAGCACATTTTCCCACCCAAGCTGCTAGTCAAAGTCCTTTGAACTTGCCGCCCAGCTATTGCGTCATGTTCTTTTGATGTACTCAAATAAATACAGAATGCAAAACTGGGATTATTTTTTTTTTTTTAAACAACGAATTATGTCACGGTAAAGCGTTTCCGAGACCTCTGTTAGCGCTTCATAATTTACTTTAATAGTAGTTTATAAAAACACACAATCATTTTTTTTGGTTGGTTTTGCAATGAAATGTTATAATAAAAAAAACCATAGCATGAATATTTCCTCTGATGATTGCTCTAGTTTTAAACTCTGGATTAAGCCAACACTGGCTTCATGGAGAGAACTTCAAAGTACCGGTAATTAATAAAAAAAAAAATAACTGGAAGTCTGGTGAACAGTTTCAATTGTTAGGTGAATTCGCTATGTCTTTGTTAATGTATTAAAATCACTGTAGCATATAAAATGCCTTTCAAGTTCGCTTGGGTTGTGGAAATGACCGATATATAAATACGTACCTTTCATACAAGGGAGCATTAATAAAATATAGTTTTGTGTGATTTAAAATTGTTATATTAGCGTAAGTCAATAAGTTTTGTTATAAATTAAATTCGTGCCATCTATCATGGCACCAACAACTAGAAAAAATATGATGCAGAATTTAAGTTAAACGTCGTAGCATTTGTGAAAAAAAATGGAAATCATGCAGCAGAAAGAAAATTCAACATAAGCAAGAAGATTGTGCGTGACTGGCGTAAAAAAAGAAGACGAGTTAAGGTCAACAAAAAAAAAAAACCAAGAAGGGAAATTGTAGTGGCAAAGCAAGTTGGCCAGTTCTCGAGGAGAATTTACGAAAATGGATTGTGGAACAGCGTGCTGCAGGTCATGGACTTTCAACAATTCAAATATGACTCAAGGCAAAATCAAAGTCTATTGTAATACTGTCTTTTATATAACTCTTAAACAATTGTATAATATTTCTTACATGAAGTTGGAAATTACCAAATTGCATGCAATGGCTGGTGGTATCAAAGACGTGATTATGGTAAGTGCGGAGGAGCTACTTATACGCAGGAGCGACTTATACGGCGGAAAATATGGTATTGCCTGTAAAGATAGAATCCATATTGTGAAATTTGCATTTTTTCAAAATGTGAAGTGATATTTCTCAAACGTGTCTCAAATCGCAAGTGTTATCGTGTTCTAAATTATGTCGTTTTAAATTTTTAAACCCATCAAATTCATGTTGGTAATGGTTAAACCTTGTGAATTTTTTTCTTCCATTTTACTTCTACCGCAATAAAAATCTACACATCTTTCGATCGACATTGTTTTTTTTTGAAATGTGTCGATCTTTTGTATTTGAAAAAAAACTCCGTCTACTTTGGATCAAACAATAAAATTAGAATGTATACCATTCACCACAAAAATAAGTGATGTAATACACAACGTGTGAAGTACATGTGCTAAGCAAATAGAAACCAGGAGGAATAATGTTTAGATGATTTCCTCAATATATTGTAAGTTATCCTGAAATTAATGTTACTATGTGAGGAAAAACTAAACAAAGTACACCGATATGAAAAGATATTTATCCACTGTTAATCATAGCGCGATTATTAATTGAGTATTCAACATGCCAAGCCACCCCACCCCCTTTTCCCTATGCGTCGATCCCATTGTTATATTTGTTGTTTGTTATAGGTCCCTCGATAACTCGCGCCCTGGCTTATATTGCGGTCGATGTTTTTGGACCCCAATGTCCGCGAGTTATCGAAGGGAGTGGTGTAATTACAAGTATTTTTTTCTCGAAATAAAGGAGTGAAAGAATTCTTATATCAGGTGTTAAGTAAAGTAATATATACGGTCCAATATTGCCAGGTGTTGACTCGTGTAAGTTTCATTTGTGGGAATGGAAATACTATTTTGCAAGAATATGGTCTCTCGATTTTTTAATTTACATGTACTTCTTGCAAATGGTTACGTTTATGCTAGCATAGGACTCGCCAATAAAATGATCGTATTTAGTTAACAGTGCATGTGCTGAGTTCACATAGCACGTGATCACTGATCACGGTCTGTATGGGTATGGTCGTTCACTCCAATGACAGTTCACTCACACTTGTTGATCTTGTCTGAAGGATAACATGTTGTAGCTATTCTGTTTACGATACTTTTCAGAGCTGTCAGAGCGAAATGACTCGCGAATTTCATTTTGACACTGGTTAGCTTTTTGTAAAAGCGAACTATACCCTGCATGGTTTTTTTTGTGATTTTGTAAGCGATCTTTATGTTTGCAATGTTGGAGAATATAATAAAGGTTTATATCGAGAATCGATGGTGGTTTGTATTGTATACTGGAAAATCTCTGCTGTTAGTTTGTGCACATATGCCTTTTGTTGTTAACAAACATGTATATATATTTTTATGGCATTCAGATCACTTCATCAAACAAATCTCGGCTACACTGTTGCATAACAAAACATCCAAAATACATGCATGTACATTCTCATTTATTAACCCACATCATGTACATAATGAAATTTCAAGCACATGTTATTATATTGACGCCATATTGGTTTTCGTTTATCTCTATCATCGGTTATCTCGATGCTTTTTGGCATATATATTAAAGATACAGTTATTTCAGGCTGTGACAAATGTTTGCTCTTTATATTGATAAAATGTCAGATGATTGTGGTATAGGCCCTAATGTTGCTTTAATGGGGGATTTAAAACATTAAAGCCTCCTTAATTGATTTGGCAATCATTAACTAGGGAATGACCTCCCATGGTGTTATTGCCAAGTGTGAACAGATAGATTGATCATTAACAGATAGCTGAGCAAGGCTATTAAAAGAAATAAACAACTATATGCCCCCTTACGAATAAATAAAAATACATTTAGTCAATTAATACATAACCAAAATTTAACTTTTCAATCCAACAAGTGTACTAAAAATAAATTTAATCATTTAATACAGAACCAAAATTTCATGTTTCAATCAAGCAGATTTGCATTGATAGAATTTAGTCATGGTACTGTTCAAGTACATCACCTGACTTCTCTCTCCTGTTGTCTTGTTTTCCATGTCTAAACCCTTTCTGAATCCTGACTATTCTGACCTCTCTTAGATGCGGACTTCCCTCTTACTCATCAAGTTTTCCTTTTTTCCCTTCCTTCTCAATAGAATATAAAACTGTTTACTTAATGCTGTTTATTTCCACATAAACTTTGCATGTTAGCATTATAGCCTGTCTTCCTTTTTAAGAACAGTTATCTGTTCTCTTTATGAGTGAAAACACTATTCTCAACTATTCTAAAGAGTTTGACCTTTTGCATTCTAACAAGGCAAGAGGTGAAATAAAAAATTCTTAGCAAGTGGTACCCTAAATCACCTATCTTTCAAAAGGCATGCCTAAATTTGTAATGATCAATTGGAAATAACTGTTCCTAAAATTCTCCCAAAATAATCACCAGCCTAAAATATGCTGCCATTAGCTTTCCTTTTAAGATCAATTATTTGACCTAAAGTCCTCTTCCATGTGATACAGTCAGTAATTCTATGCATGCTGTGCCATTGACTTGGTCAATTCTACTGAAGCTTAAACCTAGACCCATTTATGTTTCAGAGATGAAATAAATGAAAATATCAGTGAATTTTCTCAAGACCTTTCCAGCTTGACTATTATAACTTCAAAGCACAATTTATTCAACCTTAAGTTTCAATACGTCTTCAAAATATGCCACATTACAGTTGCTAATACATCTCTGACTCCCCATGTTCTGTATCACTTCTGTATCACTTCCAGTTTCATCACATTGTTATTTTTGTCTGTATTCTTGTGTACAATTTGACACTAGTTTATGTTTTTAAATTTAAGAAATTGCCTCATATCATAGAAGTAATAATATCAAAAACAATACCGAACATCTAAATTCCTATAGAAGATGCAGTACTGCATCTTGTATTGTGATAAAAAGGAGGGTGGGGTGATACAATTTAGAATTAGGAAGCAGAAGATTGTTCGTGATTTTTAAAATTTTGAAGAGCAACTCTAAATTGAAGCTGAAAAAATAACTTGTTAGCTTTGTTAAAACTGATATGATGACATAAAAACTAAGAAAATATCCATATAACTTAATCATGAATTTGATGATCAAGGCTGGGTATGCTTTTCCTCCTAATTTTGCTCTCACCAAATTAATTCCTTTCTAATCTTTTAATACCACTTCTACTGACTTAAAAGAAATGATATTTAAAATGTTCTCTTCTGTCCATTCCACGGGAATCCATGTTTATTGTTTGAGGTGTTTTCTAGTTGCAGAACTGTTTGTGTATTTTTTTTGTTTGTGGGGGAAATGTAGGCTTAATTGCTGAAAATGTAAGCATATATTAGCCAATCACATCTTCTTTCATAATCATCCAATCAGGATAATCTTTGTTTATATATTAATGTTTTATGACATTGAAAATTTTGCACAAGAGAAAACAGATGACAGATCACATCCATGTTGGATGAGTTGGTAAGCAAGGTGTATCCTAGAGTAAGTGCACATATCACAATATGTTCTAGGTCTCTCCAAACTGGAACCATTTTTATCCTAGAATCAATGGAAAATCATTCACCTCAGTAATTGCACAGTATCGCATTATTCCCATGATTGCTATGGGCACTTTTATTGCCCATTACATTGGAAAATACTGCAGTTAAAAGTTTATTCAAAACATTTGAAGCAGGATTTGTGGTATTTTAAAATAGAAATAATGCTAAAATAAGATAACATAAGATTTGTTTAATGTTGGCATGGTTTAAAACAGCAATACAATATTAGCTCTAAAGAGCTTTTAACCAAAATTACATTAAACAAATAAGGAATTACAACAAACACAAATAGCAAGAAATCCAAACACATCATAATACATAAAATAAAGAATCTGACAAAACATACACCACAGGACCTAGGACAGTAACAAGCAAGTAATTTTAAAAATTGCTAAGTAAAAGTACAAAAATTAAAATTATTGGTCAGAATTGAAAATTAAAATAAATGCAGAAAAACCAAATTTGGACTGACAAATATGCTTATACTTACTTAAAAAGATAGGAGCTATAAGTAGGGAACTTTATTAGTATATTAGACAAGTACAGATAAACAACAAACACTGACACAGACATTGGGAAGTATTTTTTTTTACAGATTTTACAGTCAGGATAGAATTAAAGATCTCAATGAATTCAAGTTTGATTGCCCTCTGAAGTTGTTTGGTAGCTCATTCCAAAGAGTGGTAGCCACATATCAAAATTAGGATTTCTTGCCAAATACTGATATTTTATTGCTTGGGATATTAAAAATATTGAAATATCTAAAATTATATTCATTTTTAAAACTTACTAAATCATCTGAAATAATCTTAAATCTACACACCATTAAAGTTGGCAATTTTGCCAAAAGTGAAAATTTATGATAGCTGCTTATAAAGTCATCATCCACAAATCTCATAGTACTCTCTTGTACTTTTTCATGCTTGTCATGTCACTGCAGAAATGCTAAAGGACAGAAATCGAAATTAAAGAGGATAAATGTATACAAGACTGTTAGCTTGTTGAGTCTAAGTGTGCTTATGACCAATATGTTTCAAGACAGTTGCCTTGAAGTTTACCTAAAGTGATTTTTTTTTACACATGAATTGAATTGAAATTGATAGTCAATGTCAAGTCAAAGCAGTTAAACAATTTCTTCACAATTTACAACAGCACTGCATCATGTCAAGTACAGGCTTCATACTACATGTCCTTGTAGCCACAGCTTTTCTGGGTTGGCTTGCATTTTATGAGTAGTGAGTCTGTAAATCAGGATGTTTGACTCTAATTCAGGGGTGTTAATCAGTGTTAGAATCAACTGAGGAAAAATACATAGTGTTATTGCCTGCATTGTTATATAGAGTCCCATCTAATAAAATAGAAAATATCGTTGATAAGAACATTAAAATATAATGGTCCAAGGATCGATCCCTTAGGAGCCACTTTTTAAATTTCAGACAAATTACTCAGGACACCCTATAACGTAAGTTACTGCCCATGATTTGACAGATATCTCATTAAGAGTCATGTGACAAACTATGATAAACCCTTAAGATGCAATTAGAATATGAGGGAGGCTGTCAAATGCTATGGGCAAGTGCTCCAGGATTGCAGCTACACATTTGTTATTGTCAAGAGTCTTCCTCCAGTCTTCAAGCAAAATGAAACAGAGTGGCCTGGCATCCATGACCTTTGCAAAAAGCACCTACATGTTTGTTAGAAATATTCTCCAAAAATAATGCCAACTGCATTGCATTTGATTTCTGAAACAGTTTAAATATGTTGAGTAAATCACTGACAGGTCTATAATTACTGTTATCAAGAGGAAAGTCTATGATTACTGTTATCAAGAGGAAAGTCTATAATTACTGTTATCAAGAGGAAGGTCTATGATTACTGTTATCAAGAGGAAGGTCTATAATTACTGTTATCAAGAGGAAGGTCTATAATTACTGTTATCAAGAGGAAAGTCTATGATTACTGTTATCAAGAGAAAGGTCTATAATTACTGTTATCAAGAGAAAGGTCTATAATTACTGTTACCAAGAGGATTGTTCTTTAATAAAATTGGAACTACTTGAGCTTCCTTCAGACACTCAGGACAAATATTTGATTGTTTAGTTCTTTTAATTAGATCTGTAATATGTACCACAAGGATCGATGCCCCTGCTTTAAACAGTTTAAAAGAATAGTATCGAGTGTGCAGAGATTTAAATGATGATTTTTGTCAAGATGATGTTGGGATATTTTCACATTTTGTGCATTAGGAACATTTGTTGTTGATACATCATCCAGAAACTGTAAGTATAAAGTTGTCATGATCTGTATGCATGTTGTTGATATTTTCAGATGGCACCATTCAGATTTCTGGGTTGGGATTTGGATCTTTTGCAAATGGTTCATCTGTCCTCTTCATAGGAGATGTGATGGCCTCCATTACATCCTACAATAACACACATGTGACAGCCTCATACTCAGGACTCGGTCCTGGTTCCCAGTACATCAAACTCAGTGTTGGAGGAAATGGATTTGTTGTAGATATCAAGTATGTTAAAAGTAATTTTAAAATCAGGTTCATTTGGTTGCGGTCTGAGATTGTCTTTACACTCATCCTGAATCAGGTCTTAATATATTGAAAGTGAAGCAAGCCATTTTATTTGTAGAAAAATGTGCATATGAGTGAATTTGGAACCACCTCCAACAACAATTTTTATTTACCTTAGCCTAATTATGGATTCAATGAGAACCATTTTGCTTTTTCTGGATCTAAATTTTTGATTTCACTTCCACACTTTGTAAGGTCAGATGATGCATCTGGAGATTTTGTAGAGACTATCATTTGTAAGATTTTAAATCATTCAGAACTACCAGAGTGAATAGTACTTGAACATTTTTCATGAACATTTCATGAGCAGTTTGTGAACATTAAATGGCAAGATTTTCAAAATCTGATGTTCAATATTTGTTTATAGAACATTAGTTCTTGAACAGATAACGAACATTTGATAAACAATGTTTATGAACAGTTCAAGAACCAATATTATAGAACAATTCATGAACTTTAGTTCTTGAAAAGTCATCTATTAATGAAATGTTCATCTGCATTTATGATGACATGCTCTATGGATATTTCATCGATATATGAAGATGAAGAATTACTTTAACTTTAATAAAGACAAACATTTTATTATTTTTTTCCTTGATTGTATAACTTATACCTTTTTGCACAAAATTAGATCAAATATTGATCAATTAGGATTATTGTTATCATTTTCAAATAAAATATTGTTATACATGTATTAACAACCAAAACCATATACCTTTTTAGTTACCATGGAAGAGTCTATAGTCAGGCATATTTTAGGATAAATGGATTAAAATAGTTTGCCTTTGGTTCTTATGATGGCCACATAGTATAGCTTCCCTTAACATTTTCCACTACCAAATCTTCATTTCAGAACAAATTTAAAAGAACAGTGGAAGAAAAATACAAATTTTTAATGTGCAAGAAATGCTTGGCATCACAACAAAATATCATTCTTCATTTGTGTTAAGTTCATAGTCTTGGTAAGTTTTGATTTTCCTATATGAACCATGCAGTAATTTTGCTAGTTACCAATCTAATAAATTGGGTGCTGGTGTACAGTTAACCTAGGGTGTCTGTAAACATTATTTCCGATTTGTTGATGAATTGCTCTTGTATTGAACTAGCATAAGGTAGCTAAATCATCCTAATTAATAATTTCTGATGGTATGCATTTCAACCTGTTCAGTCATTCTCTTATTTTATAAATGCCAAGTTTCATTTTAAATAATGTTGAGAAGTGAGAGTGAGCTTGCAGTTGAAAGGTTATGATTCTGAATCTTTTTCAATGAATCATGTTGCATTCAAAATCAAATGAAATACATTTTTTTTTTCTTCAGTTATTTCTCTTGTGTGTGCTTTAAATATTGCTAATTTGTTTCCAGCTAGCGGTGTGATCATAATCTCTTCATATTTTAACTGCCATTCTTGTAGTTCTTTAATAGTTCTTGACATGCTCCATAATTCTTTCAAGAACTATTCATCATGAACTATTTAAACTCTTTTTAGCACTTCAGCTTTTTACGAATGCATTCAAGAAAATTTTTCAAAGTCTGCACATTTTTGATGAGATGAGGTGATGGGGGTAGTGTATCTGTCTGTCTGACTTTAAGTGTATCCAACTGTTCATCACGTTTACTTTTACATTCTGTAAATTTAAAATCATCTGAGAACAGTGAATGAAATAAAATATCATTACAAATGATTTTGTACACACATTTGGTGCACTGTCTTTAAGATCAGGGCCATGACTCAATAGTTTTTGTTGTCCACTACACTTTCCCTTCTACTGGGTAATTTTAAAGACATTGAGATGAATCTTTGCATGCATGTACATCATCATAACCAAGGTGTTGCAAGAATCATAAACACTACTCATTCATGATCAGTAAAGAACAAAGTCCAAACAAAGGAACCAGATAACAAATCCATGATAATAACATATATAATTGTCATTTTAGAATCACAGATCATAGGTTAAGTTCAAGGATGAAAGGAATCTTTTCATTTTGTATTTTTTTTTTACTGATTATTAAAGAAATATCCTTAACCTTTACATTTTGACAATAATTGTACAATTAAAAATCCAATATGATTGAAATGAACAAAACATTTTGAAAATGAAACATTGAATTTGAATGTAACATTTGTTATGATTTTCTGAAAATCCAAATCTGTGAAATGTTATAAATAATGTTTTGTGTTGCATTGCATATTTGGGTTCTTGTTGTTAAGATCCAAACCCCAGATCCAAGGAATGTTTTATTTCAGCTTTTTATCATAAAAGCTTTTGAGGTATTTGGATGTAGTGTGATATACTTATGCTTGTCACTTTCATAGCATCTCTAGTATAGCATTACAGTCAAGGTTTTATCTTCAAAGCCAATGTCACTGACCAATATGCTGCCTCTTTTCTGTATTTTAATCATTGATTTGATGCAGGACAATGAAACTAGGTTTCTATTAATATCTGCCTAAAAACTTTACAGTTGTTTTAAAGATCTTAGTCTGATTTCAATGTTGTGAGATTTATGATTGTGATATTTAAAGGATGACATAATTGCTGGCAGCAGAAGTCAAGGATTGTTGACTCTTTCATTTTATCTGTGTGTATCATTCAAATGATGCCATTTTGTACATGATCACTTGTAGATGACAAACAAGAAAATATTTGAAAGTAATATTTTTCACTTTTTAATGATCCTTGTTAGAGGAGTTTGCCTTGCCCTTGTTCTTTTTATCAATATGATCAAAACAAAAAAGTTTTAAATAATGTGCTTAATTGTCCCATACATTTCACAATATTTCTTTATACTGTCTGTTTGTCTTAAATGCAACCAAAATATTACTGTTTTGCTTCATAATAGAGGTGATTTGCCCACAGTAACTGTGCAACTGGATGTGACCAACGTCTACCCAACCAAGGGTTCATTATTGGGAGGGACAAAAATCACTGTAACAGGAAGTGGGTTTGGTGCAGACTCTTCAGATGTGGAAATCACAATTGGTGACCATGTTTGTGATGTGGAATTAACTGAGCCAACTCAAGTGATCTGTCAGATTCAGGATACAGCAACAGTATATCAAATTACCAACCAGGGAACAGATCCAGGTAAGCAAAAATTCACTGTCCGAGTCAGTAAATTAAGAAGTTTTTTAACAAACATTTTTACATCCTGCTTTCTGTCTTGAACTTAGTTTTATAGGGGGCTGTGTTATATTGTGGAAGCCCTTCAACAATCACATTTATCAGGTAATCTGCCTATCTCTTCATGCTTATTGTAACAATATAGTGCAGGAACTCTTTATTGTTATTCCTGTAATTTAATAGGTGAATGTTTAACATTGCTGCAGCGTATTTATGAAATCAATTTTGGATTCATATAAGAACTGTTTATTGCAACCAGCATGCCTCTAGTCAAATGCAGTTTTTCCTCATGAAATTTTGTTTGAACATTGTGCAATAGGTGTAGATAGACCATGTAGGGTTTCATTCTTAATTGTTTCATTTTTATGCTCTACCAGTCTTAGGAGCATATAGTGTTCCCCATTTTATCCAACTATATGTCAGTCCATCACACCTCAGTTAAGTTTTGCATTAAGGTCATTTCAGGCACTGAGATGGGGCACCTGCTTTCCTTATTTTTTCCACATTATCCAGCCCTTCCAAGCAGATTGTAGGCAGCAAGAAAGATCAAACTTGTCCACCTACATGGGTGGGAATTTGCTAATTTGTGCTTTGCCTTCTCTTCTTGTATAATTTTAGGAGATATGTTTACTAAACACATCATCCTTGAAGAGATGGAAAGATGTAATAAATCATGGAAAACCAGCTATGCTTCATTAATGGCCTGATGGCCATGTTCAGACATGTGAGAGAACTTTAACGTCCTGGGCTGCTAAAAATTGTAAATTACTCATGAATGAATAGGTAATAATTTAAGTCGAGATTTTGTTCATGCAATATCAATACGATCCAACTCTTAATACTACCATACTATTACCAGCCATCGCCAGCCATCCCAACATCACCAGCCATCTAGCTGACTCCAATAGTCCATTCGTCCCAGCAGGGGGAACTTTTCATTAAAATCAGGTCCAGCCAAAAAGTAGTTCATATGGATATCTTAGCTATAGATCTGTCCATGTGGCCACATCACTGGCAATTTATCATTACTATACCAGAGATTTCAATGAGAAATCTGTCCATTTAGCCTGGCCTTTGGCACAGCTGCTACTGGTGATTGCCAGACCATCTTATATACTGTCAGTATCTGGACTGACCACATGCTGTTCAAACAGGAATCATTGGATCTAATGTATATTAAAACCACACCTTTTCTGGCCTTTTAGCCAACACTGGCTGTCTAGCCATTTCAAACATAGGGACCTTTTTGTGGAATCTGTCCAGCCAACAGTTATTTACAGTGATATTAGTAACTGACCTGTCCACCTAACCACACTATTTGTAACATACTTTTTCTGTGATGGAGGTTTCAGTTAGAAATCTATATACAGCCTGGCCCTTGGAATAGTCAGTACTTGTGATAGCCAGACCATTTTATATACTACCAGCTTCCAGGCAAGCACATTTGCCACTGCTGAAGTGCATGTTCAAAAGGGGGAGCTAATGATTTCATAGAGATGAAATTGCCATTTCTGGCCTTCCATCCATCAAACAGTGAGTGTGACATAACTTCTTCAAATCTACCATCCTACACATCTTACTCAGATCCAAAAGCTAAACAGACCGAAGTTTACCTTTCAAGCAATTGTGAAGAACATATATAATCTGTTGGCTACTTCAGGATGCCCTCCACTCCTACCATTACTCTAAAGAATCTGTAGATCTCAACATGGAGGAAGAGACAGACTTAAGTCAACAAATACCTTTGGTCATAATCTCCCAGTACTTGGACAGAATATAGTAGCTTTTCATATGTCTGCTTGTCTGTTTTACAAGGTACACAAATGTTGTATATACCTGTCAGAGATGGTTCAGGATGTTGTTGCTCCTTCTTTGTTGGCAACCTTCAGACTTAATGGAGACACACATGGTAGGCTACATCCAGGATTGATCAGGTCAATGACATTAGGGCTGCTCACCATACCATGGCCAATACTTTGACATTTTTTTGCCAATCTGCTCTTGATATGTCTGCAATCCATGTCTCTTCAGTTTTGTCATATCCTCCATTTCTGGATGACCCTGTTTGGGTCACGATTGCTTTTGAGGAAGTATAAAATATTAAGTGCAGAGTCAGGTAGCTCTGAAACTGCCTATTGCCACCTTGCCTCTCAACCCACTTGAGCATTTATAATCACTCTGTTTCAGCCAGTGTAAAGTGATGTTAAGTTTGTAACCACTCTGTCCCAGCCATTGTGAAGGGATGTTAAGCTTACAGCCACTCTGTCCCGGCCAATGTGAAGGGATGTTAAGTTTATAACCACTCTGTCCCAGCCAGTGTGAAGTGATGTTAAGTTTATAACCACTCTGTCCTGGCCAATGTGAAGGGATGTTAAGCTTATAACCACTCTCTTCCAGCCAGTGTGAAGTGATGTTAAGCTTATAACCACTCTGTCCTGGCCAATGTGAAGGGATGTTAAGTTTATAACCACTCTGTCCCAGCCAGTGTGAAGTGATGTTAAGCTTATAACCACTCTGTCCTGGCCAATGTGAAAGGATGTTAAGTTTATAACCACTCTGTCCCAGCCAGTGTGAAGTGATGTTAAGCTTATAACCACTCTGTCCTGGCCAATGTGAAGGGATATTAAGCTTATAACCACTCTGTTCCAGCCAGTGTGAAGTGATGT
Source organism: Potamilus streckersoni (assembly GCA_016746295.1). Lineage (NCBI taxonomy): Eukaryota > Metazoa > Mollusca > Bivalvia > Unionida > Unionidae > Potamilus > Potamilus streckersoni. The sequence goes on along the minus strand of JAEAOA010002355.1, from coordinate 414,910 downwards.
TAAGCTTATAACCACTCTGTCCTGGCCAATGTGAATGGATGTTAAGTTTATAACCACTCTGTCACAGCCAGTGTGAAGTGATGTTAAGCTTATAACCACTCTGTCCTGGCCAATGTTAAGGGATGTTAAGCTTATAACCACTCTGTCCCAGCCAGTGTGAAGGGATGTTAAGTTCATAACCACTCTGTCCCAGCCAGTGTGAAGTGATGTAAAGTTACCTTATAACAGGTTATCTTCCCAGACACCAACAGCAATACCTAAGAAGCAATTATACATTGGCAGTAAGAAACCAAATTTGAGCTCACTGGATCATCCCATTTCTGCAGAAGATGGGGTGTTCCAGGTCATTTGGAGGGGCATTCAGTTTCATTCCTCAACAATCTGACCACCTCCTCCTCTACCCTCTTCACGAATACACCATCAGAACAAAATAATGATGCTTTTCACCAACAGGAGACATGTTCACTCATGAAAAATATAAAAGATGCAGTGCAACTAGTGGTTTTACTCAAGGCTGTTTTCGTTTAGGAAAGCAACCACCAAGTTGAAAAACATCATTGGCTGAAGTCGCCTCAACCTATTCAAGATGGAGTTCAATCCATCTCTCCATTTGTTGGGACAAATGAGCTGTCAGTCTCTATGTGACTGATGCATATCTTTACACCCCTATCCACCCCATCTCATGAACATTTTCTCTTTTTTTACTGATGACTCTTATCAGTTCACCATTCTTTCCTTCATCCTTAACATCAATCCCTGGCTTTCACTCAGATTATGTAATGTGTCATCTCCCAGTTCCAGTTGACATTATCCACAATGATGGCAGTGTACCTGGATGACATCCTCCAGAAAAAACTATGATGGCCTACTCCAAGGCAAGAACAATCCTCTTACTGTTGTAGACCATCTAGGCTTTTTAGTGAAGTGGGAAAATCAGACCTCTGTCCATCCCATCTCCAACATGACTTGGATATTAATGAGAGTTTTATTACAAATCCTTGGTTTATTCTTTGTGGCTGAAGACTTGATCCCTCTCAGATGTCTTATTTATGTTTACATTGCCAGAACAATAAAGCCCCATTTCAAGTCTCTTTGATTTAACAGTCATGATCACACCTGAGATTTAATCATTCTTGCATCATTAGGGCATTCCAGGTTGCCTGGCCATGTCAATCCCACTGGAGAAGCTGAAGTAGAAATAACAGTCAGTACCGATACAAGTGCACATAGTGGTTGTGCCCTCCTGTTGTCAACCTTCAGCATACATCAAGTGGGGGCAGGAAACAGCCCTTATACATCAACATCATAGAAATGAAAGCTATCATCAAATTATTTCATTTCTGAAAATATCAACTTTAAGGCAAAAATTGTCATCCTTAAGTCCAACAACTCTGTGCTGGTGACCATTATTTTTCCTATCAATCCATTCAGTTTTCTTTTGTTTAGGTTGTCATTTTTGCATTGATATTTTTTCTGAAGGTAGCTTACTGACAACAAATCACTTTCAGACATGTCTAACTTTCAAAATACACCTCAAATTTACTTTTATTTCAGCCCTAAGCATGGAGGGTTGCAAGTTATAGCTGAGTTACTTTTAAATTTTTGTAAATGTGTTAAATGTTTCAAAGATTTAATGTTTGAGCCATTTTCAGTGGGTTTGTATGAATAGAAAGGTATTTTTAACTGTATTGCTACATTTTTCCAGAGTTATGCAAACCCCTCCCCATAGTGATCTCAGATTGCTTTGTGAGTCTCCTCTCAACACACCAAACTCCAAACACTGTATGGGCTTTTTTGTAATGTGAATTCATAGTTTAATTTCATTTGGAAATTTATCTACATAAATTTGGCCATGATATTTATATATTTATAGTACAACAACTTGAGATAATTTTGGAATTCAGGAATCCTTTTGAAATGTAATAGTTCCTAATAAATAAAATGAATAGACTATATCAAAACAAACAGACTGTTCATTTAATCAAATTCTTATGATTAATTCAGAATGTTCATTTACAAAGTAAGGAATTATCATGCAGTTAAAATTATCATTCTGTATATTTTTGCAGACTTTGGTGAAGGCTATGCCTTTAAGCCAAACTATGTAGAGGTCCAGACTGGAGACATTGTGCAATGGACATGGAACACCCCAACTTTTGTTAATGACATCGCCCACTCTGTCCATCAAACTTTCAATGCTAGTGCTGCAGTCAACATGGAAAAGGGGTTTGGTAGCCCAATTCGAAGTAAAGATGGTATGTGTTAAGCATTTGCATCTGTAAGTAGTTTTTATATTGAGGTCAGATTAACATTAGGTTGTCATTTTTGCATTGATAGCATTAAGTTATCGAAATTGTGATTGATTTGCAATAAATCTTTAGCAAATTTACTGTAACAGAAATATTAAATGTAAAAGAAACCTGATTTATCCAATGTACTTCTCCATTAGTAAGGTCACAAAACTTTTTTATTGTAAATATCCTGAATTAACTGATTGAAAACAAAATATATTGATGTATAATTATTTTTTTTACATATTTTAGGATCTAAGGACAATAATGGTGGATTAATATTACAGAATACGAACAACATTTATCAATCAGATTAACATGTGTTAAAGTTATTAGATTTGGTTTAATCTTAAAGTTTTTCATTTTCTAGGTTAATAAATGATAAGAATGACAGAAAGTAGTCTCTTGTCATTGAATGCAGTTGTAGTTTTTTATTAGCAGAACCTATAAGTTATGGCTGGAATGGGTCAGTAACTTTGGTGTAAGCTAAAACAACAGTGTTACTTTATTATCTGACAGTTTAATGTTCTTCGTTTGGAAAGAAACCATTATACAGAAATGTACTTATCATTTATGTCTAAGCTGAAAAGCTTAGGCAAGAAAAAAGAAAATAAGCATCTTTTATTTCTTCATCATAAATACCTGGTCAGATTGATATTAGGAATTTACTCTCTGCAGCCTCCAAAGTCCAGTCCTTCTTGAAAGATGAAAAACATATTTCTGTCTATATATCATGTATATGAATGGAAACTTCTACAGATTTACTCCCCACCCTCTTGATACTGCCTTGTTACCACCAAGATGTATTCCAGTTTAAACTTCCATTTACAACTGTGAACAATGCCTCGAAGAATCAATTACAACCATCCAACTTAAATTTTCATTTGTATAGTAAGTCAAAAGGTTGATACTTAGTGCATATAAAATTTGTGTCTTTCATGGTCATCTTTTTGATATTTATAGATATTTTTAAAAGTCATTATTGTCCATATGATATTGATCAGTAAATTCAAGCTGTGTAATTGCATCTTACTGTTAAATTTTTTTCAGCTTTCACAATATGAACAACTCTCTTTACTCTTTCACATTAAAGATTGGATGGTCAGTGTGGAGAAGCTGGTTCTTTCCTTTCCCAACATTTTGTTTATCTTTTTTTTTGTTGACTTTTTAGCTAGTGTCAGTAAGGTTGATCTTTGTCACCAAGCTGTCACATTGGCAGTATTGTTGATATGTCAGAGAAATCACATGTTGGGGGGGTCTTTTGGGCAGTAATGGGATTAAAAACAGTAACACTAATAATTCTGTGCAACTTGTTTTGCATTTAATAATGCTTCTTCGAACACAAAATGTTTTCAATGAAAAGGATGAGTTCTTTATATTTTAAATTAATAATTACATCATTATGTAACAAATGAATGATCATCATAAGGTATATATATATATATATATATATATATATATATATATATATATATATATATATATATATATATATATATGACAGGATCTAAATGATAAATGAGTCGCTAATGAAACTTCAGTCAGTAAAATAATAAAATAGAGACAAAGAGTCATACATATAAAGAAATTGTTATAAAGGACATGCAATTTATCAATTTAAAAACAAGATATTTTATACAGTTTTATATAGGCATTGGTATTAAGGCCATTAGGATAGAAGTATATAATTTATGCATCCAGTATCTTTTATGAGTCTATTCATGTCTCCATGCACAATATCTGTTAGCATGAAAGAAAAATCCAGCATGGCAATGGAGTTTCTTCAACCCCTTGGCCTATTCAGTTTGACATTATATATATATTATATTTTGCTCACCTTACAGGCACACTTCTGACACAGTAGCACTCTATCTTGGTTCCTGTATATCACTAGATTATGATCTTTATAAAACTCAAACATTTCCTGGTTTAATGTCAAGACAAGGATTAGCTGGTTTTGGAATTATTTCTCTAAGCACAACAAACTGAAATCACAATTGCTCCAGATGCTAATTTGTCAGGTGGGAGGGGGCACAAATACTAAAGTACTTTGTGATGGTCAGCTACAGGTGGAAAGTGCAAGGTTTTTCATAAGTCAACTGTACACCATTTTTCGGGGTGTGTTTGTAATGGATCCAAAGTAAAATGGCATACATAATGTCAAAAAATCTTGTTGCAATGAAGTACTCTTGAAGCAAATGGGAACAAAATGTCTCGACATTTGCATTATGGTATGGGAGTACCTAAATTGGTATGCCTAATATCATGCAAATATATAAAAATCCATCACATCCAGGATAGTAGGAGTATTTCTTTCATATCATTGTCCATATTGATACAAATGTGAAGATCAATTCAAAACCATACTTACCCTATACATGTTATTTTAATCTTCAGCAGTCAAGAATAATTATTAGTGATTTGCCCTTTTATTTTTTAAATTGAGAATTCATATGAGACAGCCATGGCAGACACACAGATTTATTTATGTCATTTACAAAAATAAACTAGTGAAAAGTCCCATTTGCTTTCTACAAATTAGCAAACACAAGGTGACTAAATGATTCTGGTGTTTTGAATCTGCCCTATTTTTCCTGTCAGCATGATTGGTCTCAAAATATTTGTTGTATTATTTAATTTTTTACTGATCATTTATGAACAACCTTAGTTTAATTCTGTTGCTTCACAGTTTGCTTGTATTGAAGATGAGGGTTAACTTCCAGTGTATTACAAAGTGAAATATGTTAACATTAAATTACAATTGGTGGTTATTGTTTGTTCTAGTACAGAGTAAAACCAAAACTTCCCATCAGAATTAACTGTAGCATACTCTCTTCATGAAAGCAAAAGTGTTGGCATCCATACAGAATCAAATTAGATATATAAAAAATAAGAGAAATTTCATCCAAAAGCAAGCATTTTCCACAAGTCTGGCTTTCAAACATGATATCTAAAAATGATTCAAGACAAGAGTTGAGTCATTTGGCTAACTTGCTTAGTCTTTTTCCATCTTTCATTTGCATGACATGATCTTGCAAAGGAGAGAGAGCTGAATCTTGTTGGACCACATGTAATTGCTGCTTCCTACTCACGACAGCACAACCAAAGTCCAGGGCAGGATCTTGCAACCTTTGTTGGATTTACCTGGGAAAGATTTTAATGTAAAGTGACAACAAGTTGTGTGATGATAACAGGAATTGCTTTCATATGTGTATAAACTTTATATTAGAAGAAGTACATGAAAAATACATGATATTCATACCCACCTAGCAAGAAAGAGTTGAGTTGATCTACAGGAGTTTTATCTTTTAATCCATATACATACATTTTTAGTCTTTTAGGGAGTGCCTGCATTTAGAGGTAACAAAGATTAAATTAGGTACTGATGTTAATATGTTGGAGAAAAATAATTTACTAAAATATTTCCTTTCTAACAGCCTTTTTCTTTAATATTGGCCATATAAACTCCATTGTGAAATTTTTTGCTGTGCTCATGTGAGATGGAAATTCTGAGATAAGACTTTGAACCAGGCCCTAAGAATCACAATTTGTTTTTATCCCTGCTTAGGTTCCCCTATGAAAACAAATTCATGACTTCATGAACAATCATGAATATTCATGAATGTTCATGAACATACTTGAAATGTTCATGATCAGTTCATCATTTGCGTTCATGAACAAATAGCCATGAACGTTCATCACCTGATAATCGGCAAAACAAACTGCCCTCTGATTGATCAGTAATTGTGCTGTTGACCAATCCAGGATGAGTTTAAGTCAATACTAATGGAGGCTTTTGTCATTTTCACATTTTTGAGGTTTAACTTCTAAATATATACAAACAAATCAGCTTTCTAGAGATTTTTGCATAACCTTATGCTCACTTGTGTAAACATTATTGTTTTAAATTATTTTTCATTAGTTCTTTTGCTTGTGCATGTGCAGAAGGGTAAAATTTAAAGTTGTGTTCCATCTTTTTTAGCTATTAGACCCATCTTTTTTATCATTTTTATGTCCTGGCCACTTTTTACTCCAAATCCCCAACTTATACTTCTTTTTGTAAAGATTTGCCTCCAGTGTGTAGTTCAGACCAATCTCAGTCCAAAAGGCCTCAAATCCAGATACAAAATCCAGTTCTGAAAATCTTTGAAAGCTTTTAGTGTAAAAGAAAAATTGGGTCTAAAAATATATGTTAATCCTTCTGTCTTTTGTAATGAAAGTAGAAAGTCCTGATTATCTGGTATCATTGGAGACCTACATCTGTCTACTTTTTGTAACACCACCCTCTTTAGTGAATATAAAATGAAACATGATGCTACAGAGCTGGGAAGTTGGGTACTACCTCCTGATGCGTAAACAGGGCATCACGGGTTAACAAGTTAAATGTAAGAATAGTTTTTGGTTTCTTGGGATGAGTTCTGGTCAGTAGGTGATACAAGTCAGACATCCCTTCTCCAATATTATCTTATTAGGTGGATTTTGTTAATGGCAAATTAGAAATAAGGTTTGTTATCATCATGATGATGATGATTATGATGAATATAATAAATGACAACATGCTGTTAATCAAACATGTCTTTATGATGTATGTTTTTATTTTTTACATGTTTTACTTGCCTCTGTAGTTGATGTACACTCAGCACTTTAATAACTTGTTTTTATGTATTTTGAAATGATGTGCTGAAATATATCAACGGGAGAAAATTTATATTGCCACAATGGCCATACAACTTTTATAGCCACTGTGGTAATATCATGTTTGCAACATTTTTCATTTAGGAATTATCATCTGTCCCTGTGGATGTTATTCAGTTATGTATTTCTATATTTAGGTCTCTTTCATTTTGGCTTCTTCTTTTCCTCTCTCTCTCTCTCTCTCTCTCTCTCTCTCTCTCTCTCTCTCTCTCTCTCTCTCTCTCTCTCTCTCTCTCTCTCTCTCTCTCTCTCTCTCTCTCTCTCTCTCTCTCTCTCTCTCTCTCTCTCTCTCTCTCTCTCTCTCTCTCTCTCTCTCTCTCTCTCTCTCTCTCTCTCTCTCTCTCTCTCTGATTCCCACCCATCTACTCATTTCCTCCCCATGAGGATGAGAGATTTAATATACACATACATATATATACACATACATATATATACATGCATATCCTCTGTTTTCATATTTTGTTTCATTGACAGGTGGTTACCAGTTTCGATTCACATTACCTGGAATGTATTATTACTGGAGTGGATTTGTAGACCATAATCAGGCCATTAGCTATAGTGGTGTTGTAGAAGTAACCACCAAGTCTTCTTATGTGGGAGAGGTTGTTGTCAAGGTTGCTGGTAAAACAGCCATATACAACACAGCTTCGGGTAAGAAGGCACATTATGTTACCAACTGAAACTAAAGTTGTGTGTCAGAGTCCATAGAATTTATGTTTAAATGTGTTTGAAATACCACAGATAAGATAGGTTTTTGTTGGGGATTTTATCACTTTTTGTCACTATGAATAGGAACTCTTAAAAATTTAAACTCATTGAAACTTTGGAAGTGATATGAGTGCCAAACATAAACACGAATATGTTAAATAACAATATGGAAATTTCCCCATGCATGGTGCAGATATCCCGTACCCCTTCACATAGGGAACAAAAAACATAGACTGCACTGTAAGCAATAATGCAAGCTACTGACAGACCAAAAGTGAAACATAAGTAATGCAATCACTTCTGGACATAAAGAAAGCTGCATTGGGAGAGGAAAACTGGGCTGTTTACTGAATACTAGTTTTATTTTCACATTTGGAATAATTGTCAGTAAATTACTTTTTCGAGTGAGTAATTGCTTATTTTTCTCTATTAATTAGCTTTTTTTCAAGATCCTCAACCCCAGAAATATCATTATCATTATTCCAGCAATCTTATGTGTACATGAAAACATTGTGTACTACATTGCTGTTTTGTTGGTGTTGATTCAGAACCAAACAAGATACCTTTTTCAAAGACTTTGGACATTGTTTCAGTGAATCAACTGTCAATAAGCTAGTAAAATAGGAATGTTGTGATTTCATGCAAGTGAAAAAGCTTCACATCCTAGATTAATCTTTGAGTGCCAATTCAGGATCTTTAAGTGTATAAACTACATACTGAAACTCGCTCTTTTACAATGACTCTTGTCAGTGAAACAAAGTTTTTTTATTTCATCTAATACTCATTTTGCTTGGTTCTCTTGTTATCTTTGATCACATTTGTGAATGAGGAGATTAATTTAAGGTAGTTTAATTATATTACATATTCAGTAATGTTTATAACAGTGTTCAACTGATCAGTTGACCAGGTACATAGCCAAGGACACAAAGCTCTTATACAGATAATATTTGCATGCCATTTAACTATTCTCGTATCCCACCCACCTTTTTATTTGATACAAAAGATGTAATTAAAGTAATCAAATACAAAAAGATAAAAGCAAAACATGAACTGAAAAAATGTTTAAATTTTTATTTATATATTAAGTGCTGCATATAGTAGGTGTGTGAATTTTTATTTATCAAATTTTCATTGAATATTGGTACTTAGAGTGTACTAAGAATGTTACCTGGAAAGAACATTTAACAAAATATATGAATTCTTATTAAGAGTTGAAAATGTTATATTGTTTATTTTAATGTCCAGTTCTTTGTACTATTTTTGGTGAAAAAAATGAACAAAATATCAAAGATTCATTATCAAGTTTTATTGCAATTTTCTCCATGTTCAACAAATAGGTGTTGATTCTTTTGTATTTTCTAGTTTAAAAAAAATGGGATCCATGCCTGACCACACTTTATTAGTGGGTTTGTGAGTAATCTTGGCACAACTTATCAAGGGAGTGGTATAGTTATTTGCTTATAAAAGTGAAGTGTAATCTCCAAGTTTGCTGATATAATACATGTTTGGAGGATTTAATTATTTAAAGCAAGTAGCAGATGGCATGTAGTAATTTATCAAATAGACATATGTCAGTTCTTGAAATAGTCACAAATGAACCAGGCATTTGAAAAATTTAAAACCAACTTACATGATTGAAAATATTCTTTCCTGATGCAGTTTGTTTAAAAGAATGATACAATGAACTGAAAGTTTTAGACAAGACTCTATGGTAAAATTACTCATATTTGTCTTCTTATTTTTTTTCATTTTATTACTTTAAGCAAAATAGTCCATCTTTTTGTATATGACAAAAATCATTCCATCTGTGACTGTGACATTTAGGTTATGAGAATATTGTATTCTTTGTCCAATAATAATATTATGATCAGGGATATAAATTAAATCTACTTAACTTGATGATGTCCTAATTGTAGGGGTGAGTGATCCAGTGGATTCCAGTTCCTGTGCACCAGATAATACACAGGTATCAAGCTGCACCAATATTCTTCCCACAAGCAATGACTCCAGCAAGTTCTGGTTTGTCTTCAACACATGCAGCACTCCCATAATTGAATCTCTCAGCCATAACAATGGGACTACAGAAACCACAATCATCATCCAAGGCAATGGATTTGCCTCAACAAACTGCCAAAATGAAGCTAGTTTTGGTTTGGATGTTTGCACAGTGACTGAGTCAGCAGTGGATTTAATCAGGTGCAAAATAAATAAATTGGGTAAACCAACAGTTGCAGTGCAACAAGAGGTCAATTTTCGTGTTGGGAACCGAGGGTATGCTCTTGTGAAGATCAGTAATTCATATGATCGTATGTTTGGTCTTTTACCTTCAATCACAGACATTATACCTAATTTGGGCTCTACAGCAGGTGGCACATCGGTGACTATACAAGGATCAGGATTTGGAAATGATTTGCATGCAGTTTTAGTAACAATTGGTGGATATGCATGTGAAATTAATAATGTGACATACAGTGAAATAGTGTGTGAGACTCAGTCTGGATCTGAAGGTAACCAAAGTCTAGTTGTTCAGGTTTCCATCAACTCCCAACATCTGACTGCTGTATGTCAGACAATAACAAATATATGCCAATACACCTATGCCACTGATCAAACCCCAATTTTATCTTCTGTCTCACCAACAACAGTGACAGGACCCACAACTCTTACTATTACAGGCTCAAGGTTTGGAACTGATCCTGCTGATGTGGTAGTAACTTTTGGTGGAGAACCATGCATTGTGATTACTGTAGCTGATTCAAGTCTTACCTGTTCATTTACAAGTGCACCAGTGGGAACAAATAATGTCACACTTAGAGTCCTTTACATGGGTAAAGCTTCTGGTTCTCTTCAGGTCCAAAGCAGTGCTGTAATCACCAGTATCACTCCTTCCCAGGGCAGTATACATGGAGGCACTGTGTTGACCATCAGTGGGAATGGTTTTGTTGCCAGTGACACTGTTGTACGGTTGGATGGCACAATGTGCACTATTAAATCTGTTGCACTAACTCAGATCATCTGTGTAACAGCGGCCCATGCTGCTGCCACTGTGACTGTAATGGTGACATCAAAAGGCCATTCATATCCCTCACAGAGTTTTGAATATACAACTAATGCTTCTCCCACCATTGCATCAATCAGCCCAGTTGATGGTGTGAGTGGTGATACACTTACTATCACAGGATCTAATTTTGCTGCTTCAGGTAAGTTCTTCATCTTTCTCAGCATTGAATCAGAAAAAACTTTGGTATGGAAGATACCATTAGTCACAAAGGTCATAATTAAATATAAATTGTGCTAATACATGTAGTTATTTCATTCATGTTAAGAAAATAATACCTTTGAATGGAGAAGTTTTGAAAAGTTTGAATTCATCACAAGTCCATTTCCATTATTAACTTTCTTATTTTAATGGCTGCTGTTTTAATCATGTTAAAAGTGGAAATGACAGTTATTTATATTTAATCAAAAGGTTAATTATAGCAGCTACACAGCCTTTTATTTACAATGTAAAGTTACTGGCATCCTTTAGTGATCTTGTATGGGGGTGGGTGGGTGTGTTTGTGTGTGTTGCTCTGTGTACTAAATTCTTTTAAAAACTTTTTAGGTGTAGTGGTATACATTGATGGTGCTGCTTGCACTGTGTCATCTTCAAACTCTACGTCCATCATATGCACCCTGGGTGTCCATGGGTCAGGAAGTTACCCAGTGGTGGTAATTGTGGCAGGGAAAGGGTCATCCAACATAAATGTGGAGTTCAGCTACAAGCTGTCTATCACTGATATCAGCCCTAGCACAGGTAAGGATTCTTATTCTGATTAATGCTTATCCTTTAATTCTGCAAAATGTTATAGAAGAAATGTGGACATTATGTAATTCTACTGTGGTCATGCCTAAATATGTAAATTGTCATACAGATCCTCCTATAGTGATAAAGAGCTAAGAGTTTTGGTGTAATAACTTGGGATACTGATTGTAGAATTTTGATCCATACAGATGGGGTGAGGGACACATTTGCTGGTATGTATATTGGAGTGGGGGGAGGGTATGATACTGAGTAAATCCTGGAGTAATGCTGCTTTGCAACAGAATTGTTTTTTAAGTTTATTTTGAAGAATAATTGGACAGTATGATTGTATATGGCTATGTACACTGTAAAATCGGGTTGTAATGGTTTTCCTGGGCTAACAGACAATGGACTTCATATTTTGTACATACCATTGACCATTATAATTTTAGTTTAATAATTGTGACTTAGTACATCAAATTATGTCTTGAGCTCACCTGTGAGTGGATTATGCTTTAAGATACATTTATCTAATTAAAAGTATGTGTCCAGCATTGTTTGGTGAGTCTTATCAGTGTAGTGGTATCCATGTGTCATTTTGGATCTCATGGCATCAATGCCTTCCTGTACTGTTATGTGTAGATACATGAAGCTGGGAACCCAGCAGAAAACAGACTAACAAATCAAAATGTGCTGTATGGGAATTGTGTTTCTATGACAAGATAGGTACAAAGCAAACTTTATGATAACCACCATTCAGACATTACTGTCATTTCCAGCACTAAGGATAAAATCCAAATTTCCTTTGTTGTTTGAAATGTAGAAAGTTTAAAATTATTCTTTGACTTCAGTTCACAAAGGAATTGCTATCATGGTTTGGTTTTATTTTCATGATATTGGTCTTGTCATTTACATGAAGATTAGTGGAATTTTTTACTTGGTTTTGTTATCTACAAGCTGTATATCCCAGGTTGAATGTTCTTAATATTTGTTAGTTAAGTGTTTCTTTAACAAGGCAATGAAGATAATCTGATTCAGACATTTATGACTATTTTTATTTACTACAGTATTAAAACCTATTGTGAAAAATCATCACTGTAATGGTTCAACACACATTCTGAAATTCTGCAGACTCTAGAAAGCTGACCTGATGTGGCCTAGGTTTCATGAAAATTCTCAACCTTAAATACATATACAACCTAACATTTGATCAGCTATTATTTGAAATGTGCAGCAACATATACTCTAAAAAACCAAGTTTTCTAAACAGTTGTTCATGCATTTGCTGGCCATACAGTTTTTATTTTGCTCATATTGAAATGCTTTGTGAAAGCTGGGCCACACTTAACAGGCACCATTTGTTTCAGCAATGTAGTTTGATAATGCTCTTGAAATTGTTCTTCCATACTTTCATGAGTTGTCACTAGTTATGCAGATGCAGCAATCATGGCAGCTTCAATAGGAATGAATCAGTTCTTTTTTCCAGAAACAAAATGTCAGATTCTTTTAAAACAAAACTTTCATTCACTGTTTTATCATAGAAGGATTGTGTAGCATAGTACAGATAAGATTGTTTATAACATTTCACAGGACAGAGGTTACATCAACATTATAACATAAATGTCAAATCCATATTTATTGTTTATATTTCAAAATGTTTATGTTTGTTTTTTGCTGATGTATATGCCAATGATGTTGGATATATAGTTATTTAAAGAAAGTTCTATAATTCATCAGCTTGTCAAATTACAGCCTTGAATAAATTGTCAATACTAACATGTTCTTTCTTAATCTGATATTTTTGTTGTTGATGTTTTTATTGACATTCAAATGCTTCTCAAAATATTATGCATGTTACTCTAAACTTGCAAGTACAGTCTAATGTCCTAATCCATGTAGAACCTCTTTAGCTGTGGGTTCAGTGGCTGATACTAAGTTATCATCACTTACAAGTAGTAGAAAGAAAATAAATTGGTCACTTTCCAGCAATCATTTTTTTCACAAACAATATCTTCAGTAACTGGTATCACCATTGTTCATCTGGATCTGGCTTGGACGTATCTGATGATAAAATATTATAATTCAGCTAATTTTTCCTGATGTATCACTCATATCAAAAGATACCATATAATCAAATAAACATTGTAAGAAAGGAATGTTATAGCAAAGTCTTTGGCACATATAATATATAGAAATTGGGTATTGGGAACTAAACTCAAATGTACTAACAGAAAATGTTTTTTCCAAGAATGAAATGAAACATTTATTGTAATTTGGTAATGTAGAAGAAAAGACCAGTCTAAATACAAGTTGGATAGGTCATCACAGCTTACATAATTTGTTTAATTTATGAAGTTGACTTCACAATCACTTATTGTGGAATGCTACACAGCATAAACAATTTAAAGTTAGATGTTGTTTATAGAATTATTCAATGTGTTCGTATTATTGAACTAATCCACTTGGATTTTACTTATTTGTGACAAGCATTAAATAATCTGCAGATTTAGGTTAGAAACAAACATAAACATATTTTTCATACATCTTATATATTTGTAATGCTTAATATGTAGAATATAATTTTTATGCTCAGATTATGATTTTTATGCCTTTAGATTATGCTTGCACATTACAATGGGTTGGGAAATGAAGAAATATCAACAAAATAGAAACTTTTGTGTAAGTTCAGAGTTGAAATTGTTATACAAAATGTATCACAGCTGGGATCACAGGTGAATCCTTTTTTAGAAAAAGATAATTGTTTCCAGAATGAAAAGGATATTAATATGACCCAAAAGATGTTATTTTAATTAGCCAACAATTTCTTACACTAACTAATCTGTCTTCCACTAAGTAATCTGTCTTCCACTAAGTAATCTGTGTGAATTACAGATACAGGTTCAAGAGAACTCAGTATTGTATGCCATTATTAATTGTATGTTTTTGTGGGAGAGAAATTTACTTTTGTAATATCCATAATTTGTGATTTCTTTTTGAGTGAAATTTTCTTTTTCATCTTATTTTTGTAATGATTGCACATGTATTTATGTATTTCAACAGGTAGTATTGCTGGCGGGCATATGGTCACCATCTCTGGAAAAGGTCTTGATCGTAATGCAACATCTGTCACTATCTGTGGGAATGTCTGTAGTGCAGTTGGCACTGCCTTACAGTCTGCCACCAGTTTTATTTGTTTCACACCACCATCCAACATTACAGGTGAATCATATTTGAAAATTATTATCAATACTTTATTTAAACCAGTTAAACAGTTTATGAATATTGTTGATATATAAATAAATATTTAAAATCTTTTCAATTTAATCATAAGTATTTTGACATATATTTGTTTTCTTCTCTCCACAGTGGTTGAAGTACATGGGTTTCACCATTTAAGATTTAAAAAAAGAAGTTGGCATTTTGGCAAAGTCATTTATCTTGAACTGAGATGATGTAAATAGTTATACTTTTCACGTATTTATACTTCATCTACAAAAGCACTCAACAGAATATAATGAAATTTGACAAAGAAAATCAAGGCATTGAACATTCATTTTCATAGAATTATGCTGATGTGTCAGTAAATAGGACTACTGAAATTACAGAAAAATGTTTACAATTTTTACATTGCTCATCTCTTTGATGCAGATACAAATACTTTTACATCAATTATTTAGACTAAGCTAAATTCAGAACTTCTGAAATATCATGATTGTTGAAGGAATTATAATCTCAGTGGATATTCTAAACAATTTTTTATACTGATGTTAAATGGCAGTTTTAAGACATGTGACCATCATGCATCATATTTCTAAAGTGTGTTGTAAAATAATAAAATAAAACAGAGACAAACAGTCATACATACAACTATATTGTTATAAATGATATATAATTTAACAATTGAAAAGAAAATTATACAATTTTATATAATGCATGGGTATTAATGTCATTAGGATACAAAGTGTCTAATTTATGAATCCACTAAGTTTCTTTTATGAGTCTATTCATATCTCCATGTACAATATCTATTAGCATGAAAGAAAAATTGAGTAGACAGTGATTTTTGGTATTATAATGTGTAAAAATATTAGAGGAAAACAGAGGATCTTTATAGTTTCTAATATGAAAGCGATGATTGTTAATTCTTTTAGAAACTTGTTGAAGTTTTTGTCCAACATATTGCATATTACATTTTTTACAGGTTACCAAATAAATCACATCAGTTGATATGAAGTTAGTGTTATAACATAGAGAAAATATAATATGCAATATGTTGAGTAAGATCATGTATATTAATGAGGGGATTTGCATCTAATTGGTTAACCTTGTTACCACTCTGGAGGCAATATTTCTCATCAATTACTGCTAAAACTCAAAACATGCTTAGGTCATTAAGTTCTTCAGTGAGTTTGATAATGAGCAAAATCAAGACATAATCATGCATTAGATTTTGGCTTAATTTGTTACTAATCTATCGACCATATTTCAGGTATAATTTTGAGAAAAGTTTAAAAATATTCTAAAGTCATTAAGGTCTCGGATGAATTAGTAATGAAATTGGTCCAATGTCACTAACTGGATGACCTTGCATCTGATAGGTCAAATGTTTTATCCTTGTGGAGGTCACATGGCTGACCTGATTGACTTTGATTACAATTGAAGTATATTCTTTTATCATTAAGATCTGAGATTTGTTCAGCAATAAGCAGGATTTACAGATTCTAATGGAAAGCATATTTATGATCTGAATTTGATCACTCTTAAAATATGGGTTTCTATTATCAAAATTTTTTATGGATTTGCAAATGAGTGAAATCCATGCATTTTTATGCATTAGGAGGTGATCTTGGCTGAGTTTGTAACCATTCTGGAAACCAGATTTCTGAATTGACTTTGTTTAGACTTAGCATGTATTCTTATAACATGAGGATCATGGTCAATTCTGGGCAAGAGCTATACATTTTAACGAGATGATCATGTATCTAATTGATTGTACTATGATCACTCTATGTATTCTTATAACATGAGGATCATGGTCAATTCTGGGCAAGAGCTATACATTTTAACGAGATGATCATGTATCTAATTGATTGTACTATGACCACTCTATGTATTCATTATAATATGAGGATCATGGTCAATTCTGGGCAAGAGCTATACATTTTAACGAGATGATCATGTATCTAATTGATTGTACTACGATCACTCTATGTATTCTTATAACATGAGGATCATGGTCAATTCTGGGCAAGAGCTATACATTTTAACGAGATGATCATGTATCTAATTGATTGTACTATGACCACTCTATGACCACTCTAAAAGCCATAACTCAGATCCAGTTTGGATCACAATCTGAATAATGACATTTATCATCAAGATTGTTGACATTAAAAGTGAACAGCGTCCATGTATATTAATGAGGTGATCCTGCATCAGATTTTACTGAACATGTGAACATGTTACCATTCTTCAAGTCATTTTTAATCTGATTTTGATCAGACATCAATTATAAGCTGTATTACATGATACTTACAATATGTGTTGAAACACTGTATGTTCTGGGACACTTTGGTTTTTTATCATACATTATTGGACACCTTATAATTCATTTGAATATTTAATGTCAGAAAATACACTCTAACTGAACTTTTATTTTAAAAAATATAAAACATCTGCACCCTTTTTTTGAAAGATGAATATTTGTTCATCCCATGAAAAATTATCCCCTGAAGAGGAAACTGCAATGACTAAAATCAGATTTTGTTATATTTACCAGTCATGCTAATTCTCACACTTTTAACCCATTCATATTGTCAGTCCACCCAGCAGTGAGATCAAAGTACTCAAAAATTCAATCTATGTTAATGTTCACATTGTCAGCAAATTATCTTTTTCTCTTCTGGCCTCAATGAATTCATCAAAGGGCTTTTTTTTCTCCAAATCTTCTGGTGGATGTTGGATTGTCAATGTCCTTATACATGTTCCATTGTTTCAGTTTATTTTCAAATTTCATGTATATACTGGTTAGCTTCCATATCTCACCTGACATTGTGTATTAAAAATATCACCATGCTGAAAAGAATCTAAAGTTGACTTCAGAGGCTGGCTTTCTTTTATAATAAAATACCTTTGTATTGATGCCCTTTTTAAAATAATTGGTTTAAAAATATCCAAAACTAATCTTTGTTTTTAATATCCTCTCCATAAGTTCAAACAATGAGTTTACTGCTTGCTGCTTGCTGCCAGTTGTGTTTATACACCATCTGGGCTTCTATTTGCTTTGCATCTGTAGTTACAGCTAATACAAATGGGCATTGATGTTAGTAAGTAAATAATATACACTGCAATAACTTGCTTTAATAATACATTTTCTAACACATGTTAGGGAAAAGATTGTCATTTGCCCTCAGGTAAATATATTTTTAAATAGTGATTTTTTTTTGCAATATACTGTACTATCATATAGGCTATTTTGCACCTACAGCCATGTCATGCATGAATGGCAGATGTCTTAAAGCAATCTGTCAATTATTTCCTTCTTGCTCCTGATTTTGTTGAATCCAGTTTTAAGCTGGATAACATATTCAAACCTCCAAGTTCAAACACAATTTTTTTTATCAGTGTTCAAGTCAGTGAACAAGCTGCAGTATGGATGCCTATGCTGCATACATGGAGATCATGGATGTATTTTATTATTTAATGCTTATGATGACAAATGAGGAATAGATTATAAAAATACAAGGATATGGTAGTTTATTTAATTTTATTATAAAATAAGCATCATTTTACTCTCTTTTTTTATTGCAGTGTGCAGTCGGTGGATGGGAGGTGCAAATTCAAAACAAATTTATTTTGTTTCTTAAGTCTTAGGACATATGACTGAGATAAAAAAAATGTTTTACCAAAAGTTCTGTGACAGGAAAGAAAAAAAGTTATACGATCATGTCCCAATATATATTGTAAATAGAGTAATCATGCATCTGATTGCTTGTTGCCCAATTGGAGCTAAAGACATTATTTCTCATCCAGTTGTTGGAAAACGTTGTAAATAGATTTATGTCAATAAGCTCTTGAATGAATGATTATGAGAAAGTGACTGCATATTAATTATGTCATTATCTTTTGAATATGTTTGTATCCGAAATTGGTAAGATAGCTAAAATCAATGTTATACTAAGTTTAGAAGATGGTTGAACTAAGTTGTATTCTTAAAATAGATTTAAGGCCACTTTTATCAAATGGTCAACTCTAACATTTTATGAGCTTGGTGGGCCTCTTGTTTAAAATTTTAATTTAAAATGTTTTCTTATTTTATTCCATGTAGGTGGGACACAGTCATGTAATGTGGTAGCATCTGCAGGCAGTCTGGTGGTCACACTGAGCAATGGCTATACATATGATACAAGTCTTACACCGTCAATAATAACAGTCAGTCCTGCTCATGGCGGTACAGCAGGTGGCACCACTGTCACAATCAGTGGCTCTGGATTCGGGTTAGTACACATTCTTTATGACCTTTTATTCTTTTGCAAACAGTGCAAAGAAATTATTCAGCAATTTATCCTTGTCAAATTTTGATAAATATAAGAAACAATGACAAAATATTTTAAACAGATAGGTTGCTACTAGAAGAGAAAAAAAATTGAATTTTTCTTTCTTATACATGTATTCACAAATTAGTTGAAGATGATATTATGACAAGTTGCTATTTCAAATACACAGGCATGACTT
The DNA here is from genome assembly GCA_016746295.1 of Potamilus streckersoni. NCBI lineage: Eukaryota > Metazoa > Mollusca > Bivalvia > Unionida > Unionidae > Potamilus > Potamilus streckersoni. The sequence goes on along the minus strand of JAEAOA010002355.1, from coordinate 395,698 downwards.
AACACAGGATAATTTTATAAAACTGAATAATTTAATCCTGTTTGTCCCCAAAATAGTATTTAAATTACTGTTAAAATTTTAATGACTGTATTCAGGCTGATACATTTATTATCTGTTTTAGTCCATATTTCACTTGTCTGTTCTATGTATTTTATTTTTGCACTTTCATTAACAGCACCACAGCAGGAGCAGTTAGTGTTACAATAGATGGCAGCACCTGTACTGTATCATCTGTGACAGACACTGTAATAATCTGTGTAACCAGTGCACACTCTGGATCCATAAAAACCAAAGTCAGAGTCGAGGTTTCAGGAAATGGTATTGCAAAACAACAGGTAAATTATTGTTTATTTAGATATATGGTAATGATACTAAATTTACAATATATGGCAGTACCAGCACTGTATCATCTGTGACAAACACTGTAATAATCTGTGTAACCAATGCACACTGGATCCATAAAAACCAAAGTCAGAGTCGAGGTTTCAGGAAATGGTATTGCAAAATGACAGTTAAATTATTGTTTATTCAGGCAAATGGTAATGATACTGTATTTACAATAGATGGCAGCACCAGTACTGTATCATCTGTGACAAACACTAATAATCTGTGTAACCAGTGCACAATCTGGATCCATAAAACTCAAAGTCAGTCAAGGTTTCAGGAAATGGTATTGCAAAACAACAGGTAAATTATTGTTTATTCAGACAATTGTTAATGATAATGAATTTTTCAAGAAGGAAAAAAATTGATTTTGGGGTGGGGGATTTACTATTTATCATGAGAGACTAACACCTTTCTTTTATATATCATTATAAACAAGAAATCTAACAGCAAAATGGTGTTCACATTCTTTTACCATATGTCTTTTGATGGTTAAAATAAATTGAATATTGGTGTTAGTAATTTTTTAAAAAAAATAACATTTTTACAAGTATGGTGACATAATTTACATTCGTTTATTTTGGACAATGCTGGGTCTGCCTTCCCTTCCATATGCATTGGCTACAAGTTTCTATATATTGTAACTTGGTGGCCCAAAGATTATTGTCACTATAATGATTTCTTTATTTACTCAGTTCATTTTTTTAAGGAGAGTACCTCAAAACACTGATTTTGTATTCTTGATATGTAGTCAGTGCATTAAAAAAATAACATCTTTAGCTAATAATGGATAATAAGATAAAATCATACTTGATTCTTATTGCATTCATCGATCTCATATTTGAATAGTGAACTGTCTGTACAGTCAATCAAGGGTAAAAATAGTTTTTTTTTCTGCAGGTATTGGATTCCACATCCAGACCTGTCTTAAGCAATGATCTGTAGTAAGAAGCCATCTTTTCAAGGTTTTGTGCATAAAATTATTGTATGAATAAACCTCCATTAAGCAGTCGCTTTTATTGAATGTCCAATTTTCTAAGTGGCTGCTTAAGACAGGTTTGACTCCATAAGGAGAAATCTTCAAGAACCTCTCTACATGTGTCCTATGTAGACTTGAAATATAGTCAATAGACTCCTAAATCAAAATTTATCATTTTCCATTAAATTCATTGAAAAAAGTATCACGAAATGTATTTTAAAAAAATGTCTTGTTTCAATATATGTGTATTTTTAATGCCAGGTTGAGCCACAGACATTTTACTATGTGGATCGCTGGTCTTCTCAATACTCTTGGGGTGGTGGTCCCCTCCCTGCTGCTGGAGAGATGGTCATCATTCCCAAAGGGCATACCATTCTGTTAGACACTGACACTCCTGTTTTGAGTATGTTGCTAATACAAGGTAATTTACTTCTTTCCAGTGAAGAGTGTTATTCATCATGTTTAGAAAATATATATTAAATTTGCCTTTCTTACTTGTATTTATTGTTTGTTTTCAGATTTTTTTCTTATTCTTTTATCAATTAGACAATATAGAACTTTCTCCTTTTTCCATAAACTGTGAATTATAAATTCATTTATTTGCAAGCAAATGTCAGTTTTATCAGTAATTAAATGTATGATTTAGGGAAGGTGTTCTTACTGCTTTTGAAGATGCATCAAGATTTGTATACTGTGATAAATACAGTGATATAAACTTCATTATATTTTCATCCTTTTGTGTATTTGAAATTCTCATTTATACATTTTTTCAATCCCAATTTTTCTTCAAGCATTTCCTGTTATATCTTGGGAATTAGTGTTCTATTTGCTCTTTACTTTTAAAGTTAATTATTAATTAAATGGTTACCATTTATCTGAACTTTAAAACCATTTGGACCAAGAAAATTTCTAACAAAGACATGTATTTTTCTGTATACATTTTCTTATCCATTGTCTGAAGAGCAAGTACTCCTGCCAGAATTCACATCTACAGTAGGGTTGGAAGAATTAATGTTTAACTGTACTTTCAGAAAATTGCCTGTAATATCAGTGGTCCAAGTCCCTAACAGACTTTAGTAGCCATGCTTGCAACCTATTTAAAATTTCAAATGTGCATATCGTCAGTAGACATTGATATCATTACTCAATTTACTGCAGTATTAATTGAGCCTGATTACAAAAGCTGAAGGTTTCGTTAATGGAAGTTTAAAAGTAATTATAAAAATAACATAACCTTATTTTAATACTTTTACATATATCTTCCAAACATTTCTGTAAACTGTCATCATCTGCTTCAGTGCATGCCAGCTATTAAAATCAGCATTTGGAGTTCTCTAAACCAGCACTTTACATTCTGCCCAGCCTAATTTAACTGATAATGGGCTTGAACCTTCATTTTCTTGTAAGTTTATATTGATAATATGCACATATTATTTTAGTTTTTCAGTGAATGTACTACTGACACAAACTGCTGACATAATGTGTGTCAACATTTTTCCAGATTGCAACATTTTGCCTCTTTACTTCCATTATTAACTATACATTATCATGCCCATCAAGAGGCTTGACTTTCTCATTTGATAGCCTTACATTCGTATCCAAAAATGGTGTGATTTATCAGTAATCAACAAAACTTTGTATAAGCCTGTCAGTGGGGAGATTATATTTTGATGCTCATTTATCCATCCAGCTGTCTCACCATTCTGCACAATAACTAAAATCGCAATTTATAATTTTCAAACTTTGTGGATGGCTTATATGTGATGTGTCAGTTTTGGTTCAAAAGGTCACATGTCATGGTCTTGTAAGAATAAAAAATAATTTGTGCAAAAATGTTATACATAACATTCCAGAGAGAAGAAAAATAGTTTCCTTGTAATTTTAGTTTTGCACTTTTTGCAGTCACAAAATAACTTGCACTTATAGTATGGAAAAGCCTATTTGATTTTAAAGTCAAAAGGTCAAAAGTTATGATTACTATGATTGAAAGTGGCATTAGTTCAACATAACTGACTTTGGCCAGAATTTGCAGAAGACTTACACTTATTTGGGGTAAGGCAGAATCTAGTTGATTTGGTGCACAAAATTGCAAAGGTCACGGTCACTCTTGCCAAAAGAAAATATTTTCTGTGCACAAATTACAGTTATGTATATAGAGAATTATTAAACATAGTGAAATCATATCATGTTCTGTTTGCGGTAATTTTGTTTGTCATTACTTCAGGAGGCCAGCTGATTTTTGATAATGAGAAGGATATTGAATTAAAGTCAAAAATTATTCTCATCACTGATGGTGGACTCCTTCAGGTCAGTAAAAGTGTTACTTTAACCTTTAATTTATTTCAATGTTCAGTGTTTTTGGTATGTGTTATTTGCCATGTCTTTATATATGCACTGATATTCAAACAGATGAATCCTTTTCTATCTCAGTTTAGATAGACAATCCTCCTTTTGGATTGATTAAAATTCTGGTAGACACTTCATTTATACATTGATTACCTCTGTTACTAGAGTGTTACTTTCTTAGTTCTTGTATAATTTTAAGATGTGTGTGCTGTGATGCTAGTGTCAAGTACATATTCATATAATATATATATACTACACAGTGTTATGAACATTTTCATATAATATTACTACAGATCTAATATGAAGAATCTGACAACAAATAACATTAATTGCATTAGCAAATGGAGTTATGTATACATTGTTTAATTACTTTATGGTATATATGATTGAATGAATGAATAGTTTACTGATGTATCTCACTGTTGGAATTTATACACAAAACATTTATTCGTCCTTTGATTTTGAACAAGGATATGGAGCAGGTCTCTTGTGCCCTTATACCTGTCATAAAAGGCTAATAATGGATGCTGGAGCCTTGTTGGTTTACAGTTTGGAATGCTTGGATTACAACCTAAAATGAGGGGTGTGGTCGAATCCTGTCTATAGATCAGCCCATGTTGGCTACCATATTGTGACCTTGGGCACAGTACATTACTATGACTGCCTCAGCAATAAAATAATAACCTACTAGTATTGCTGTGCTGTACAACACCAAATACAATTATATAAATTTGTTGAATTAAGAATGAAATACTACAGTTTACACATGTGCGGAAAAAACTGCAATAGCATTTAATTAGTCCCCTTTCTAGGCTGGTACAGAGACCGAGCGGCACCCAACAAAAGCCACCATTACATTGTATGGACACTGCAGAGACAGAGAACTGCCCATCTATGGAACCAAGGTGTTGGCACTCAGGGAAGGAATCCTGGATCTTCATGGTAAATATTGGACCCTTTCAGCAGCTCCAAAGTTTGAGAATTTAACATGCTCTAACTTTGCTTGAAAACTCCCTAATAAATTTGCGACAGAACTGTTTGGATTTTCTTAACTTTTACTTTGTATGTTTGGATTTTCTTTAACTTTTACTTAACATATTGCATGCAGTATTTAAATGACATAGATGAACTCCAAGTACTCTATCAGAATGAGTAATTGTGAGCTGGATTCTTAATTTTTTTGCTCAGATAGTTTTGTGAATACTGGCACAAAATAAGCCAATGCTTCAGGGACATCAATAGATATTATACATTTGAACTCTCATATACCATATGGTTTTTGCTGGGCCAGACCAGCGAATGAGTTAAACCAGTTTCAAATCAGTTTCAGTATTTATATACGAGTCATTTTAACCACTGTGAACCATATAAATGTTACATAATTAGACCAGACGGACCAGCTGATATGTCAGAGTTACAAAGCACCATTCAAGCATGACTTATTTTGAATAATGTAATCCAGTGGACCCCAAACTTTTTAGTCGCCTCGGACGGGTCAACATTTATTAATTTTACTGCAGCCCGCTGAGGGGTGGGACGTTGATTGTTTATATTTAAGATTGTTTTGATTTAATAATTTTAATTTAATTATATTTTAACATACCTTCAAAAAAAATACAGTTACACCAAAAATGAATATAAATGAATATAAAGTGAATATAAACCCAAGAAAAATACACAACAGTAAATAAAATGGAAATAATTTAATGTACCTTGGGCGGCCTGGTACCATTTCACAACATGAACTTCAGGGTTACAAAGCACCATCCTTAGACTTGAACTGTTTTTGAACAATGTCAACAAAGTAACATTTATAAGGCAAATCCATCCAGTACCTTAAGGTTACATAATGCACATATCTCATTTTGACCACTGTAAACCATTTACTATTTTCTAATCCTGACCAACCAGTACCTCTATGCTACATTAAACTATATTTAGACATAAACCTTTTGAAAACTGCAAACCATTTAAATTTTTAAAAGTAACTCTAAATGCTGTCCAGTCTCATATATCCTCTGCAAATGTTTGCTACTGAAAGTGTTCATATAAAGGTGATTTTCCAGTATATGGATTCAGTGACTTTCAAGAAATTATTCCATATATGGCATATAATGAAAGTGATTAATAAACAGATTCAAATAAACAAGACCAGAGTGTATATGTGTGACTGTTAGCAAAGTGGAAGCACATAGTCTATAGATGAACCTTGAAGCAGCAGAGGGTCTGACTGGGCCATACATGTCTTTCCCCCCCCCAACAAAGACTAAAAGTAGCACTCTATTCTCAGCTGCTCTACATCTTACCTGACATAACCATTGATAAAGTATTGAAAGAGTTGAACAAAAACAAAAGGTCATGAAAAGACTCATTAGGCTGTCAGTTTAATGAAGCGCAAAATGTTTTGGTGAAAAAATATTGAATCTATAGAATTTATAAAGGAAATTAGGCTGATCACATCTGTAAACCCTATGGAAATCCTTTACTTTAAAAGCACTTAGACTGTAAAAAATAAAAATATTTTCATTTTTAGTTAGGTCTGTTTTGCAGGTAGCTGTCTTTGCTTAAATTACACATAGTTAAATTCAACGCCATTTGAGTTCCTAGGATGAAATGCTAGAAACTCAGAACTTTATTTAGATTACACAGAATCAAAGGTTTGAATTTAACCTTCATTTCAATAGGTTGAAACAAATTTATCAATCTGAAGGTACTGTATATACTAGTTCACATATAAGCCAACTGCCCCCCCCTCCAACTGAATAGATATCAACACTAAAAAGTGCATGTCCTCTATATAAGCTGACCCAAAAGTCAGAAACGATATCACAAGATGCAGGTAGTACATTCTAAATGCATTTATTTAAGCAAACTTATTTTAGTAAAATTACATGTATACCTCTCTTGGGGTTGGCACATATGATTATTACATAGAAATGATAAAAATTTGTTTTAAAAATCATTAAATTTATTTAATTTTCTGTTTTCTTATTGTTTCTAACTAATTCAGATTTGTCTTGGTCAGATAATGACAAGAATTAACCATTCACAGGTTGATGTTACACTGCCACTCCATTTTGACTAAATTATTGTTTGTGTATGCATTATTGCATTAGACATTTTATATCAAAGCATCTGTAGTTACATTTTTATTTTGTCTGGAAATTGTAAATACCTAACCCATTAAAAATGTGATCCCAGTATGACGACAATGAACAACAATATTGTTTGATTCAATGCTTAGAATTAAGCTAATGAGTATTTACATAATGGCACTGCTGCTTGTACATTATAGTTTTAAGCTCATGCTGACTGAAGTACATCCCCTGGATAGGAATCATGGCCACAACTGCACTAAACTTTGATGACATCTCCAAAATAAAATAATGAAATTATATAAACAATGCTTCGATAATTATGCTAATACTGTAAGAACTGAGTTGTAATTTGCTTTGATGTAAGTGACCTTACACCCCATTTTACAATAATAATAGTTGTTCCAATATTATGGAGTGAAAGGTGATTATTACCATTCTTTCATGAACATGTAACAGTTTAACTTGTTATGTGCAGCTTGCATAATTCAACTTGTATACCTTTTCATAAGGATTTCCTCAAGTTATAGCATCACTTATGACATTAAAATTTAATTTTGTGTTGGAAAAATTAAGACTTATGCACATGCAACATAATAACAAAAGCAATCAGAGTAGTTCGAAAGTTAGTAAGTGATGGGATATCAATAATATATTTTTTACATGCATATTTGTCTTAGGACATGGAAAGACATATTTGTTTCATGTCCCAGGATTTACAGCCATTATGGTTGTCAAAAAAAAAAAAAATCTTAAAAACTTTGAAATTTTAGTTCTTGATTAGTGGATAAGCAAACCACTCTTCTGGGCCTTGATTTTTCCTAAATTATTTGGCTATATGTGAGTCTGCACAGTATTTATATGAATCGGTCTTGACATTAGAAAAAATATCAGTCAACAACATGAACATAATATTTTAATGAAGCATAAATACATGTTTAATTGTTCAAATGCTTTTTTTTATTGTTTTTATAATATAATTATATAAGTTTTATTTACTATCAGCATTATAAACAGTTTTATCAGGTAGAATATTGTACTTTTTAAATTTTAAGGTAGATATTTTTTTTTTAAATACAGGATAACTAGAAGCAATCTCACCAATACTAACTTTACTGGATGATTTTAAAAGTCAGCTTGCTAAGAAAACAGGGTTTATAGGATATGTCATATAATTTGGTTTAAAAGATTACTGTGCATGTATGATTGAGAAGTGAATACCAGAAGTATCCAATTGCATATGCTAGTAATTCTTTGTAAGGAAGCTAAATCTTCTCCTGATTTGAAATCAGTGTATCCATCAGAGAACCAGGATGGACCATATAATAAAACAGACATGTTTTGATTCAAACATTCATATTTATTCCTGCTGTTGTTATAATTTAGGCATTATACAGTGGGTTTGTTTGTTAGCATCTTTTTACATTTTTTTTATTCAAAAGTATTGCCATATTTACATAAGCAAAGCAAAATGTGTTTGATGTTTTGGGTCAACATGATGGTGTCTCTAACCACTTGAACACTTTTGCCAGCAGGAGTTGCTGTATTTGTCATTAATGCTTTTGGTAGTGTTACTAATCCATCATCTTCTGCTGTGAAATGGTTAGGCCAGGGAGGCAGTAGTATATTTAAGAGAGGTGCTGATAAAAGATTAAATGAATATTAACAACTTTTTACTCATTGTCTTGTGTTGTAGGCTGGACCCAGACTGTTTATATGTATTGCAAAGTGGCATGTTAAGATGGACACAAAGGATCATATGGTGGTGGTGCATTTGGAATAGGCCTCATGCTTTGTTCTTCTGCTATTTAAATTGTTTCTATGATCTTAATACTGTCATTATTTTCTTTTGCTTTAGCATTTCTCTTTAAATGCTTCAGCTTTGCCTTTTTCCTTTTGTTTGGCTATCAACTTTTTTCTACCTGTTGTAAAGAAAAATCAAGTTTGGTCTCTTGTTTATTTATGTACTTTTTGTATTCAACAAGTATGAGCCTGAATTCACCTTCAGAAATTAAAGTTTCTTTAAGAATGAGGATGATTCCATTATGCCCAACACATCCAGATTAATATTCACAATTACTTTGACTGGCAGAACACCTCAAACAGATTTCAGCTGTACAGTCGTAATAAACCTCAGTTACACCATTGTGAGAAAGATCACAGTAAAGCTTGCTAATGAAATAGCATCCTTGGATGATGTAGACATTTGTGATATCTACAAGAATGTTTGGTTGACTGAAAAAGAGAGAACCAGCAAAGTATACCAAGGTATACAAAGGAAATGACACAGCTGCTATACATGTTGGTGTTTACAATGCTGTGGCAGTCAAAGAACTAGATGTTCTTTTTGCAACTTGTTTGAAAGCTATTAAATGCCATACTGCCAGTCTCACCTGTATGACTGCCTCACATTGGAGAATACATTTAATGTCCATGGCTGCATGATACAGAGTTCTAACTACAAAGCAAGCTACACTATTAGCGAATGCTTGCTGAAATTAGATATAATTGCACAGAATCAGCAATCCATACATGGGGAAAATGACATGTTCTCATGAGGAGGGTAGTAATCAAGAGTGATATTTTATGGAGTCTCAATCTCAACACACCTACAAGGAGCCTGAAAGCAACCGTCTTGCTATTAGAAGATACATCCAAATGGGATTATCTGTCTTGTAACTATAAGAACTTTCACAATCTGCTTATCAGCATGTTTTAATTGACAACTTAGGGTATACTGAACCAGATCTATGCCCAGGAACAGGCTCAAGACCAGCAATGGGAGGCCCTGTAGGTAAGAGTATGCTAGTATATCAAAATTGCAATGCTGTCCAAGTTAGATGGGGATTTCTGCCAGGACAAGTTCATCCCAGTCCTTGATATGAGGATCTCAGGTGATCACATACTCCATGGCTTTGGAGGCACATAGAAAAAATGTCATCCCAGTCCTTGATATGAGGATCTTAGATGACCACATACTCCATGGCTCTGGAGCCACATATAAAAAAATGTCATCCCAGTCCTTGATATGAGGATCTCAGATGACCACATACTCCTTGGCTTTGGAGGCAGATAGAAAAAATGTCATCTCAGTCAATGATATGAGGATTTTAGATGACCACATACTCCATGGTTCTGGAGGCACATATAAAAAATGTCATCCCAGTCCTTGATATCAGGATCTTAGATGACCACATACTCCATGGCTCTGGAGACACATAGAAAAAAATGTCATCCCAGTCCTTGATATGAGGATCTCAGATGATCACATACTCCATGGCTTTGGAGGCACATAGAAAAAATGTCATCCCAGTCCTTGATATGATGATCTCAGATGACCACATACTCCATGGCTTTGGAGGCACATAGAAAAAATGTCATCCCAGTCCTTGATATGATGATCTCAGATGACCACATATTCCATGGCTTTGGAGGCAGATAGAAAAAATGTCATCTCAGTCCTTGATATGAGGATCGCAGATGACCACATACTCCATGGCTTTGGAGGCACATAGAAAAAATGTCATCCCAGTCCTTGATATGAGAATCTCAGATGACCGCATATTATATGGCTTTGGAGGCACATAGAAAAAATGTCATCTCAGTCCTTGATATGAGGATCTCAAATGAACACATACTCCATGGCTCTGGAGGTACATAGAAAAAATGTGAGCATGTGAGTTACACACCACATGGAAAAGACAGCCCAGGGGACAGGTGTGTTGACCATGTACTTGTATTATCATGGACCTGCAGCTTGACATCTAAAGGGTCCGTTTGTCCTGACAATCTACTAAATCACTCAACATCTGGAAGGTACAAAGAGCTGGTGTGACAGCAAATCTTTAAAAACTTGCTGTTGCACTGTTGTATGATCTTTGACATCATGTCAAAAATGTTGTATCTGTGAGCTTCTTGAAACAGAATTTAGGGTCCATTGACCTACCAGCACCATGCAAAATTCCATTGCTGCAATTTGATATATCATCTACTCCTAAGATTAGTGAAAATTATGTGTTTTGAAACATGAATGTGTCTGGGGTTATGGCAAAATAAAGTAATTTCTGGATTTTATGATACATCATGTTACGGCAGATATGAATTTAGTTTTGTAGCAAATATGATGCTTCATGGAATTTATATCTTTGAAATTCTTCTAAAAAGTGTTTTCTAAACATTGCTATTCAGGGTAAAGTATGAAGATGGGCATAAATCTCTCCTTCCCATCCTCTCTCCTTTCTCCCATCTTACTCTCTGTAATTAAGGGGTAACATAATTTTGGATCTTGAGGTATGAGAATAAAGGTGTGATGATGGGATAACTATATGTCAAAGTTATTCATTTTCAAATTTATCCATTACAGTGCATATATAATTATAAGCAAATCCATGGTACTAGTGCATAATTTTTTAAGCACAACTACATTGGATACACATGACTTTATTTTTAACAATGTTGTTGATATTGTGGAGTCCTCTTCATTGTCAGATCTTTTATTTTTTCATACAGGATCCATACCTTGAAAAAGGTAGTAATTATTGTGTCAGCAAATAAGTACATGAAATGGTTAATATTGATATTAATAGTTTCAAAGTCATCACTTACATAACAGGCAAAAGTGTTGTCTGTTAAAAATATCTCTTAGATGTTCTTAAATGCTTTTGATTATATTATCCCTATTCATTTTCCAGGCAAGCACGTTCCTCTAACATGGACCAGACTTCAGACCACAGCTGTGACAGGGGGAAACACTATTACATTGACTCATCCCGTGGAGTGGAATGTGGGAGATGAAATTGTGATAGCTTCTACTGGTGGGTTCCGGAGCCAAAATGAAACTGAGAAACACATAATTTCTGCCATATCAGCTGACAAGCAAACCTTAACCTTGGTGTCACCATTGAAGTTTGAACATCTTGGTGTCATAGAGACATTTAATGGAACACAGGTGGAGTTCAGAGCAGAGGTTGGTTTGTTAACACACAATGTAGTTGTGCGTGGCAACTCTGACCCAGCTTGGAATGACAACATAGAAGCATGTCCTGCAGGGTTTGATACAGGTTAGCGAATGACCACAGGTCTTGAAGAAACCTGTTTCCAGTGTCAATATTTATGATATTTGTTAGATTGTCAGTTGTATAATGAAAATAAAGTGGGGGGTATTGTGCTGACCAGCTTTGCTCACATCGACATAAGTAAATCTGTCTTCTTCTGCACTATTTAAAACTCAGATTCAGAATTCTTTCACATTGTCGAATATTATGTGTAGATGAAAAAAGTTATTTTAAAAATTTAATTATTTTATTTATTACATATTTTGATCAGGCTTGGGTTTAGGCATGCCTATAAATACCCTTCCAAAATTTTAATTTAGGTGATCAGACATATGTCCAGAAATCATTACCCACTGTTGGATATTTAAATTTATGCCGACAAACTGTTGCAGAAGTTTTAATTTTCCTCATACACTCTAAACATATTCCCTGTTGATCTTTATCTCTTCATTTCAGGGGAATTTGCCATTCAGACTTGCTTCCAGGGGCGTTTTGGAGAGGAAATTGGCAGCAGTGGGTTTGGAGGTCACATTTTGATTCATGCACCTGAGAGGAACAAAAACCTTGCTATTGTCAGGATGGAGAATGTTGAGGTGACATTTGCTGGTCAGGAATTCCGACTAAAAAGATACCCAATATACTTCTATCTGAATGGAAACATGTCCAGCTCATACATACGTGGCTGTGCAATCCATCACACTTTCAATCGTGCCATCAATATACATGGAGTCCACAATACTCTTGTTGAGCAAACTGTACTTTACAATATCAATGGAGGAGCCTTCTTCCTACAAGATGGTATAGAGACTGGAAATACATTCCAGTATAATCTGGCTATATTTGTACGCTCTAGTACCAGTCTGTTGAATGATGATATCACTCCCGCCTCATTCTGGGTTACAAACCCCAATAATACAATTCAGCATAATGCTGTTGCTGGTGGTACACACTTTGGATATTGGTACAGAATGCATGAACACCCAGATGGACCATCCTTTGATCCCAATATTTGTCCTCGCAACATTCCTCTTGGACGTTTTTACAACAACTCTGCCCACTCCTGTGGTTGGTATGGTCTGTGGATATACAAGGAATACCATCCCACTACTGGTGGAACTTGTACATGTGGCAAACCACAACAAGCCATTTTTGAGGCATTAACTTCATGGAATAATGTAAAAGGTGCTGAAGCTGTCAATGGAGGTGCATTGACTTTTAACAATTGTATATTTGTGAACAATGATAAGGCTGGTTATGAAGGAAAGAGTGTTGACAATGTTCCACAATATCCAAATGAAGGGGCTATGGTTAGTAATGCTCTAATTGTAGGATCTACCACCACTCTAGATTTGTCTCAAGGTCCCTCAGCTGGTATAGTTTTGCTGTATGGTAATGGATTTTTGGTGAAGGATGTTCGCTTTATCAACTACAATAGCCCTGGTTTTGTGGCTCTGTCCTTCACCCGTATTTATGGCACATGCTCATCATACTGTGGGGGTTATAATTACCACTTCAAGGGCATACAGTTCATCAACACACCCAGAAAAGCTCGATTTGAATGGGACCATGAAGGTGTGCTGATCGATGAAGATGGAAGTTTGACAGAAACATCTGTGGGGAGCAAAATCACACCAACAACAGGCACTCTACCAACTTCATTCTGCTCTCCAGGATTTGCTGGTTTCAGTGAGGGAGTTGATGCCAGTATATGTAATGCTTCAATACGCTTCCATCGTCTTGCCATGAAAAAGATCGTCCCCATGCAAGGAAAAAGAATGCTACTCAGCAACAGCTATGGAACAAGTGCCATACCAGATAATTGGAATACATGGGTTGGGACTGTGATTGATGGAGAGACATACAGAATAGCATTTGAGAATGCAGTGAATATTAGGAATATCAGTTTCTCAGCTGTTTTTCATCAGTTTGAGGTATGCATTTTTGTTGATGTTTCAGGGCTTAACATAAAGAGCTACTTTCTACTGGGGTAATTGGAATTAATTGCATCAGTTTTAAATTACCATTCATTTGACGAAATAGAACAATAGATGTGCAACACTATTGAATTATATTTTTTTTGATCATTTCAGACTCTTAATGTTGCTCAAATTTTTAAGGTGAGCAAACGTAGCTGTAAAGGTTAGCACAAGGTTCGTAGTTAAAATGAAATCATTTATGAAATATATTTCATTGAATTTGCTGGATTTTATTGCAAATTAATAACTTAATAAGACATGTGTACTATAGTAAAAAGTTTTGTCTTGCCAGACACATGTATTACTATTCCAGTGATGATATGGTAAGTGTTGGCATCAATGTTGAGATTTTGTAATTAAGTCATGAAAGTTGTTGGAAATTGAACTAATCACAAGTGAGACATTGCATTATGTAGTGACCATTGTTTTGTATTGGCAGATGTTACTATTAATTTGATCAGTGCATATATATTTTCATGAACTTCTACACCTTTTCTCTTTACTCAGCCCTCAGATTATGTTGTATTTGAGTTGCAAATGGCCCAATTTCCAGACAGAATAACCATCGATGGTTCAAACTACATCCAACCAACAATTGGAGGTCTGAATCCTACCACTGCTATAACTGGAGACTGGGAATGGGACAATGTGAACAATCTGGTTCGAATAGTTGGTAAATATCATGTGTCATCAAACTTGAATGTTTATTTGAAGTCAGTATGTCTCTTTTTAATTTTCACAAGGCCTTGTTACTTTCTATAACATGATTACATACAAGAGATAATAGCTTTGTTCCAGGCATTGCTTAGTGGTTAGTATGCAGGGCTTGGGACCCTCAAGACCAGAAATGTGTGGTTTGAATCCTGCCATTGGATGAACCAAGGTCAGATACTGTGAGGTGACTTTAAGCAATGCACTTTACTCTACTTGCATTGACAATAACTGAAATAATCCTCTTAATGCTGTTTTGCTGTAAAACGTCAGATTTAACCAAACCAAAGAGTCAGTTCATAATAAAAGATCAACTGTTGGCTTTGAATAATTGTGACAGAAAAGAATGCTGGCATAGGGCAGGTAAAGAGATTTCCAAAATTAGTTTAGAAGATTCTATTTCAGAACAGGATTTTTATTGACCCAATCTTAACATGCAGATGAAAAATTTGATAACAGTTGTATAAATGATCATTTGATATATTAACATATACACAACATATGCATATATGCACCTCATCTCATAAAACTGGATATTTTATAATAAATTGTTACCTTTTATACTGTTCCTATATGTAGAACAAGCATTTTTAGCTTTCCTTAGCAAATAATTACCTGGATTATACTTGTGCCAGTCCTCATCATTGTGGATCTCAACAATTTGGACATAAACCACATCTTGTGAGGAATACTTCCAAGCTAGGAGGATTACATGTTTGACAGATGCAGTTGATACACACTCATTAGATTATAAAATCAAGACTCCAGTTAAATAGTGAAAAGGGTCCCAAGTTTCAATAAAATACCTAACAGTTGGGTGTAGGCTGACTTCGAAATAAATTGAATATATTGTGACTAATAGTTGGGTGTAGACTTTATTAAAGTTGCCACTTGTAAGTTAATGAGCATTTTTAAAAATGGAATATGTGTATATGTGTTTTGTTAAATGCTGTTTTTAAATTAAAAAAACCCAAACAGTGCATTTTTATGTGCTAAGGTTTTTAAAAAAGACTATTTAGCATTGTAAGGTTCATGCTATCAACACTGAGCAAAACAAACATTATTTTAGATGAAGAGTGTCACTGATTACTTTCTATGAGGATGAGTCGAGTCTGGTTTCTTTTTTGCCATTGAAGTTATATTTGGATGGGTCATCATGTTCAGATGTTTCTTTGGAATACATTGAATTAGCTATACTTTAAACAATATAAAAACTTGTTGAACAAAAATTTGGGTCTCATATTATTTGCCATTCATGTGATTCCACTGGCAGTAGGCCAAACATGCAGTTTTAAAGGCTGTCTTCTGCACATACCAAATTTTTAGTATAAGTCCACTGCTTTTTAAAAGATCAAGCATATTTTTAACAAAATGAATGAAAAAAACCCAAACAGGGAAACCAGCTTGAACCTGTCTGCTGGGGGCTAGAAATGTCCTACCAGTACATGTGATGATATGTGCCAGACCCATTGTTCAAGAATACTTGACACTTGCACACAAGAAGCTGTTCATTGGTTACTTTATTGCTGAAATATGTAGTTTAACCCAAATATCAGATCTCGTTTAATGTGTTTTAAGTAATAAAGGAATAAAAAGTAGTTATGACACATTCTCTGAATTTGATGAAAATCTGTGGACCATTTCAAAAATGGAGATAAAATAAAGACCAACCGTAATAAACATTTTTGTCAGACACACTTGTGCAAATATTTTGATTTTTGCCATGTTTAATTGTTATTGTATTGTTCAAGATGTTTTAGTAGGATTATTTAAAGGCAAATTATTCATGGGGAAATTTGGACCAGAGAACTATTGAGAGTCTGTTAAGTGTGAAGCTTAATAATCACAATGAATGTCATCAGTGGCCACCAGACAGTAACCTTGTGAAGAAAACTTGAAATGCTAAGTGGGTTTACTGTTTACTGAGATAATTTTAATATCAAAACTATGTTTCATTGTCACAACGGGAGACACCCGTACAGAAAAATCTCACCAATTCACATGAGCTGCTCATAAGCTGCACATGAGAACCATGTTAGATACATATGCAAATTGGGTAGATTTTGCTGGTTCATGTTAGTAGTTGGTTAGATGAGGTGAGCCAGAGAAAAACCTAACCTAATTCTCACGTGTGCAGATGTTGCTCACGTGAGAATTTGAAAGCTCACATGAGAAAGTAGAACTTAGAAAATGATGCTGTACAAATGTTTCTAAGAAGTTTAAAAATAAGGCAGAGTTCTAAATTCTCACGTGAGTTATCATGTGAGAAATTTGGACTTTGAGTGGATTTTGTGGTAAACAATTATTTCAAATTTGTTCTAAGTTGGATTTCCTCATGTGAGTTATCACATGAGAAATTTGGACTTACATATTTTGTGCAAATGTTGGATTTTGAGCAAGGCAATCCTAATTGTTGCCATTAAACAGACATCATTTCTATTTTGAAATTGTTGTTACTTTTGTTTTTTATTTTAAAAAATCTGTTTTCTTACAGACTGTTTTAGTCTTACTTTGACATAACAGTCATCTCATTTAGACTAAAAACATGTTTAGATGCTAAAGATGAAAATATTGTCTTGAAAATAGAAAACACTCATAATGGTTAATTAAACAGTACAATTCTGACAGATGCTAGGTAATGAAAAACAGATTTTTTACAACTTTGCCTCACATATGCTGTCACAAATTAAATAATAGCCATGTATCTTATCAGTTTCAAACATTGTTTATACAAATATCCATAAATTTGTATTTGAACATATTAATGTTTCAATCACTATTCATAAAAAAGAACTACCACTTATGTCTGGAATAACCTGACTATCCATTAAAATATAACAACTTTCAAAGAAAAAAGTTAATACCTTAAATAACTGTTCATGTCTGATGTTTAATTCAGTAATCCTTGAAAAAATTAAATGGTTTTTTTTTTCCCAAAAAAGTATGCAGTTTACTAATATAACAAGAAAATAATCCTTTCCTCCCAAAAATGAATGCTACAAAAAATAAACATAATTCAATGTTTTTATCCAGAATTGAAAACAATATAATATTACTTCTCAATACTCCACTATAAAACTGTAAAATAAACACACACACACACACATATCTTGAAAAATTAACCACTGATGTGTAGTTCTTAAGACTTAATAAACTCTGTCTTTTTCCAGAAGATTCATACCTGTGTTATATGCAGGACTGCACTTTTCTGAGGTGCTTTATAGTGAGGGCTTACTGTATATTATCAGTCAGTACATTTTAAGATGAATCTTGATTGTCTTCTTGAAATATTTTACCTGATCATAATACCTGAGGTGTGCATAAACAACCTTACAAATTCAGCCCTCCATCCCAATTTTTAGCAATGAACTGGTCCAAAGTCTTCTACCCACATAGACAGGAGTCAGGCAGGAATGATCTCCAAAGGATAGTGGGACTGGCACCTATCCGTAATTCATTGATTACTAACACTCATGATAGCAAAAATTCTCTTTTAGTGACTTCACAAACATGTATTCATTTGGAACTATATTCATGTTGGGAACATGTGTGTGATGTTTTCTTACAAAGAGAAGTTTGCTCTATCTATATTTGTATCCATTTCTCACCCTGTTCTATTAGGGATGAAATTTCACACTTTATATGCATGATTACACCATTTTAGTTACTTAGTTGCCTTATGGCTTGTCGTGTGTTTATTCCAATAATGTGCACTGTAATGTATCAATTCTGTCTAATGTTACAGACCAAAATGATCATGGATGTAATTATTATGGACATTTATGTTGGTCATTAGTGTTCTCTTAAAAGTAAGTTTGCATTTATGCTTGAATGATTTAAATTGTCAAAGCTATCACTTTGCTCTCTGTTTACTGTAATTAGCAGGATGAAATGCTCTGAGTTGAATGCTTTACCTGCTGAGGATAACTATGCTGCCTTTTGGACTCCTCAATGCAGCAGCAAACCTCATCATCATAAGCTTCCAGTTTATGTGGTTTGCCCTCCTCAGACCAAGCAACCTCTGCTGCAGGTGTTAACCTCTACTACCTTTTGAACTCAGAACTGTTGAACCAGCTTGTCTGTATTAGATCAAAGAAACCTAAAGGCAAATATTTATCAGAAACTTTGGTAGACAGAATAACTTGGCTGTGCACAATTCTACCCCTCCAGATGCATAGAAGAGGAAGTGGAGTGTTCTTCCAATGATTTGAGTGGGAACACATTGTGACACTTTAATGACATTTAGCTTTTCCATTACTAAAAACTAGGTTAGAAGGGCTGAATTTATGCTCAGGTACAGGTAATAGTTATAAATTATTATGATTAATTAATTACAGTTGGGTAAGTTGTATCAAAGAAACTTTTTTATTTAGTTAAATAATTGATATCACTGATTTTTTTATTTACAATGGCTATTGCAGTGTCGGGAACCAAGAGGATGCAGAAGGGATGCAACTTTTATGATATAGACCAAGAGTTTCCCTATTTTTTTGCCTTCAAGTGCTTTTATGAAGACTGTATCCCTCCACAGGACCCCAATACTGTACCCCCTGTGGACTCCAGGTCAGCTGTTTTTGTTTATTGGTCTAAAGCTATTTGGATTGTGGGAGAGTTCATTGACAATACAGTCTACTATACCATTGGGGATGATTCTGCTTCAAATGTAGGCATGCCTCCAGCTTATGCCTATGTTGTCATCCCTGAAGGTAAGTTAATAAATCAGCATGCAACCATATTCAGGGCTACATCACATAAACATGATTTTTAATTCATTTTGATTTTAAATTAACAACAGCGGCTATTTTATCATTTAGAGTAATTCTTTACAAAGATTGTAACAATTTTTTTGTGCATTCTAATGCTAATTCATTTTTTAATTCATTTTGATTTTAAATTAACAACAGCAGCATTTTATCATTTAGAGTAATTCTTCACAAAGATTGTAACACAATTTTTTGTGCATTCTAATGCAAAAAAATGTAAGAAAGATTTCATCATATATTTATGCTAAGCACTTTTATGTATTTGTGTCACTATCATAACAAACATGTTGCATAAGAATTATCAGATGTCCCTTTGAAGTTTTATCTGTTATCTAATATACATTATTACAAAACATATATTATCTTAATGTATGATATGCTTTGTGGTTATTTCTTATCATTTTATAGGTAAATGGGTTGTTGTTGATATAGAGGACCTGAAGTTTAGCACACTGGAGGTGAAAGGGAAAATGGAACTGGATTACTTCCCAGATTTCAATGGAAGCTACTATAACTTCAAAATAGAAGCAACATACATAATCATTCAGGTACCAACATTTCTGTAGTAGATTAGTGTCTCAGCATTTAATGCAACATGAAGGATATGCATACATGCCAAGTTTTCTTGACTCAAATCAGGGAGATTTGTGTTCAAAATCAGGGAGATTGTGTCTAAATCAGGGAGATTAGTGTAACAACTTTTTTTTATCATATGTCTAAGCGCAAAAGTGCAGAATATACCACAACTAAGTAAAATAACTATGATGAATAATATTTACTGAACTTTGTTAATTTTGTTATATGTTGTTTTATTAATCTCACAAAAAAATTTAAGAATCTTTACAAGAATGTCTGTGATTTAAATCATAATGACACATTGAACCTCAAATTTTTCTTTTCAACATATGTTGGTTGTCTCTGTTTAAGTTTTGTAGAGAAGCTCCTTTAGCAATTTTACACAAATTATTTGAAGGTCTGAGCTGAAAACAATCAACTTTGCATTTATCTTACACGATATTAGTGACGACACAGTTTTTCCACAAATTTATACTGTGGTCTTTCTGAATCTTCCTCATCACCACCGTCTTTAGACTTGTCCATCATACTTGATTGTCATACATTGGACCCAGTGCATTGTTAATAATGTTTGTTGCCTTAGTTTTTTTTGCAGGGAACTTTCTGAACAATTTGCAAGTCAGGAAACATAACTTTACTCAGCTCACTAAATGATCAGCAACCAAGAATGGTAAATTATGCTCTACCACAAAGTTAGCAAGCAGATCCTCTGCTTTAGTGACACTGTCTACTGATGTTGGTACACACATTTGCTTTACTTTAGGTACATTATGTGATGTTTTCTTATTTGCTATGTGCTGCATACTTTTCAAGTGCCTTGTGAGATCATTTTCCCCCCACTAGAAATGTTCAAATGTGTGTTGCATGCTGTGCCATACAGTATGTGAAGTTTTCTCCCTTTTCACTGCACTTCACTCATTTAAATTAGCCAATCCAAGCACTGCTGAAGTTGCAAACATACCTCTTTTTTTTCAAGGCATAATTTCCTTTGAATACGTTAGGGGATGTTTTGACATGGCACCAGAAGTTTTTAAAAATCCCGGAAGTAGTTGTAGGAATATGCATCAAATTTTATGTGTTTGCTGATTTTCCTCCAGTGGATCACACTACGTACTGTACAACAGCAAAGGTCAATGATATTTCGACTGTGATGACTGTGTCTCCTATATTGTTCCATGTGAACAAAGTAATTCAGAATATAATTCTCAATGGGGATGAATTACATCCAAGGTTTATTTCTGGAATTGTTGTTTTAGCTGGAAATACCTATGTTGGGCAGGGTTTTTTAATTTCCAGGAAATTTTGTTAGCAAATTGGTAGATCAAAATATGGATTTGAAAATCAAAAGACTCCCAGACAAATCGGGAGACTTGGCATGTATGGATAAGGGCAGTAATTCTAATGCTATTTGATCAAGCCATATTGGCTACTGTTGTATGACCTTTTGTAAGGCTGTTTACTCCTAATGTCTTGGGATTAAATAACCATCATATTTTATTTTGCCATAAAACTTTAAGTCAAAGAAACAAAAATAACTTAACTCCAAAACCAGAATTTCTTCATGTTAGTACTTTCAGTTGTAAAAATTAAAAAATATCGTTGATATTGAAATTAATGGATTGCTGATGCCTTCCCCCATCTACTTATCTACATGATGTAATTCTTGAAGGGGTGTACATCCTGTCCTGTCCTGTGATACGACTGTTGCATCCTATCACAAATTTGTTTATGTTTTCCCTTAATGACTTATCAAAAAAAGTATAGATTTAAGTAAAATTTGGTATGAAGCTTTACATTAGGAAGACCTAGCTCTGGCAAAAATTCATGGAATAAAATTATGGCCCCTATTGGACTTAAAACTTTTCTGTTCAGTTTTGTAGTTTGCTCTTGAAGGGCTTCATTGATTGAAATACATTTACATTTACTGAGAGGCTACAATTGGGAAGCCTTTGCTATGCTTCAGTCAAAATTTTAAGTCAGAATTTACTTAGGTAACACCGAGTGTAAGTTTAGGCTTTTCCCTTCAGTTTTATTTCCACTCAGTCACTTTTGGAGGACTTGAATGGATTGAAATTAGATTTAGGCTGTACATTAAGAAGACTTATTTCATATTGATTTTTACTATTTAATCCACAACTTTGAGTTATCTCCCCATTAGACTATTATTTTTTTTTTCTGTTTTAAAGCTTATGAAAGACCAAATGGATTGAAACTAGACTTTGTGCAATTTTACATGTACATGTATGTAAAGTAGTGCTCAATAATATAATATTTGTAGTATATAGTGGTGACAAAAAAAACAAACAAAAGGAATGAAGAGGATGATAAAATATTTATGCTAGTGAACTAAGTAGATACAAAGACACTTGTGGTGACTGGTAACATTGGTATATCTAATGTCAAGAAAGAGGACTTTCAAGCTGATAAACAAAAAGATAATTGCATTCATTGACAGTTAACACTGAAATATATGCAATGATGCCATTATTAAAAACTGAATTGCATACAGAAATTGGTACAGAAAGTGTTAGTATGGGAGTTAGAATGAATGAATTCAGAAAATAAATTAATAAAACTATAAATTAGTTTCTTGAGAAATACATTAAGGCTGAAGATCTAATTATGCATAGTTTTCAAATTCTATTAAGTCAGGACTCATTTCATCAGTTTGATACTGAAGTTAGTTTTGAAGAAAGAGAATATAGTTGGTTTAAAACTAATTAGCCATAGAAAACCAGCCATTAAAAAAACTTTAAATCCAAAACTTTCCTACATATGTACTATATATAGTATACAGATATCATATTGTTGCTAACTGTTCTTTTGGAGTTATATTCCTCCATTCGTTGAGTAGCACCTGCTATCTTCTGTTCACTACTAAAGTTATGATTGCTGCTCTGATCTCAAAAGCAAAGAGACCGAACATATTAAAATATGAGTGTGAATTACTAAGCTAAAGTATGTCATGCCATGTTTTAGCTTTGATATATTAAAGTAGGCATTTTTCATCCAGAATAAAGTGGGTTATCTGTCTTATATATTGGAATACACCCACACCAATTAATTTGCCCCACATATTTGATCATGATGTTATACCAGTCAGCACAATTGCATATGAGTGAAATTCTTTGGCATCTATCATTATCCGTGGCATGGGATGGAGAGCAAAGTACACTTTTCCAATTCTTATTATAGATATCTCATCCTAAAAGGCCCAAGTAGATCTTGAGGAATTTTTGCCTTGGGCACAAATGTTACCCTTTCCTTTGTTAAATAGCTTCAAACAGATATGGCTTTATCACAAATGCTGGATTTGTGGGCAGGAATATTTTTTCATTTCAAAGTCACGCCCTTATAGATAAATTGATTTTCAGTTAGGTTATCTAGAAGCTGTCTCACATATCATGGAGAACTGGAGATGGTCTCTTGGGGATAAGGTGATGTATCTCCATCCACTTCTCACGTCTTCTTCTAAGGTATTATGATTGGGTAATGTATTGAAAGAAGAAACCAATTTTTTCTTGCATGTTATCTTGCTTGGAGAAAATTTACCCATCATAATGCACATGTAACACCCTCCAAGCCTCACCACAATTACATCCAAAAAGAGAACTCTCCAGTAGTAAGTAAAATTTCATGGAATTTGGCACCAATCCTTACACAAGAGGAGATCACTCTGTTAAATAACCACATGGGCAGATAACGTTTTGCTCTTTGTTTAGCAAAAAGTGTTATCTGGGAGGGCTCATTTGCTTGGAAGCAATAGTTTTCCTATGGTTTTATGATAATATAAGTATTCTCAAAGAAAATTTTGTACTAGAATAAAATTGGATTTTAGTATTTGTTAATTTCAGTAGTGTTTTCTTATGACTGGGAAGTATCTAGAGTTAATACATAATCAGAGTATGAAAGGGCAGAAACTTTATTTAAAAAAGTGAAACATTTAATTTTTTATTGTGCAGCAACAACAGTCAATAACAAAGGATTAAGCTATTTCAAACTTATAAATCCATTGATTGTTTCCAGTCTCATGTACATATTGGATAAATTGTACATAATGCAGAGAAGTGACAGTGCAAGTGTTTAGATAATTAGATGTCCTTCATTTTTTCTTTCAGTTTAAATGTTTTCCTATTTTTTAATTTTCATACAATGTGATCTCATTATACTATTGTCACCCAATTGCAACCACTATCTATTAAATGATGCCTTTTCTTGTGTATGTAATTAAAATAATTAGAGATAATTACACATTGACATAGCCATTACCTTCTATAGATAGCTTGATCCAGTTGCCAGTGTATGGCCATTCATGATGGTTTAATATTTACAATGACATAGTCATGTGATTGGCATATTATGAAGAAGTCTACTGATTAGTTTTATTTCAGTTGTTTCCACTACCTGCTCAGTAGATATGTTTGAAATTAGTAAAATCATGAGTGCTCATTCAGTTAAATAGACACCAGTCATACAAAGGATATAAAATTATCTAGTGCCAGGCTTGTGGATTCTTATTGAGATTGCTGGATTTCTCTCATGAAGGATAAGAAATATCCTAAGAAGAGAATGTAATGGAATGGTTCAGTATTGAATTCTTGTATGGAAATCATTGGATTGGATGGTAAGTCTTCCATGTTACTAACATCTGGTTTTGATCTACTAAGTAACAGATGAGATGGGGTAGGTAATGTAGAATTGAATAAAATTGCTATGGCACCATCTCAAGATATCACTGTTTTTATTGTTATACTTAAAGTAGCAGTAAGTAGTATTAGTTATCATTGTCATTTTAGTTGTTGTTTTATATTTCCCTTAACTAACTTGATGAATACATTTCCATGAGTAAAAATTGCATGATTTGCTTTTATATTTACATTGTATACTTTGAAGAAGTGAAAGAGATATATAACTCAGGTGCATGCTGCCCTGTAAATTTCTTTTTATATATCCAGATAAGAAAAGGAGCACATGTCAAAATTTAAAGTTGTGAACCTGTGTATAACAGAAATAGTTTTCATCATTCCTTCATGTAGATTTGAAAAATTATTCAAAATATGTGAATAGTATTTACTGTGTCTACATCATGCAAATAAAACATAAATTTTCAACAGTATTTCAGCTCTCTGACATTTTAGAAATTAAATCATAACAAAAATATTGGTCTATTGTTATTAAGGGAAAGTAATATACATTATACTGCCATTCTGTCATTATTGTTGAAAGTTATGTCACTGCAGCCTTGATCATTGAAAAATTGTTTTTCTTTTAAATTTTTTGTTACATCCATTATTGAACTTGTTACATTTTTTTCAGGCCATATTAAACTGAGCATGATCAAGAGTGTGTCATGGAACAAACTGTTACAGTGGATGCTTAGTTATTCTGTAACCATGAGCACAGCAGGGCTTTCCTTTAAGGACATTGGCTTTAAAGTGATAGTAAAATGATTTTGGATAGTGAAGGAAAGAAAGATATTTCTTTTTAAATTGAAAGACTGTATAGTGCTTCGTCATTACAGCATGAACAATTATGGAAATAAAAACTACTGTATAAATGTTTGAACTTTCTTTTATATTTAATTAAATTTGTTAAATTTTATGATAATAACATGTCTGTTCAAAACCTTTCCCATTATGTTTGCTGCTGCAAGCATTCTCTAATCCAATCAAAAGTCCTTGTGAGATCCACATTCTCATACTGTCACCCTCCTCCACTCAGCTGTCAATGATTTAAAAAAAACAGCTTTCATTATTGGGTCCTTTTGAATAATTCCAGTCTTTTATAGATTCAGTATGAGTTACATTGAATTCTTTTAATCCAATTCAGGGTGGTTATTTTATTGGTGGCTGGCAGAATAATCCTCTTCAAGGTTCAGCAGAGATAACACTTGTTGGTGATCACTCAACCCCAAAGTTCCCAACTGCAGATGGACCTCCAGTTGGGAGTAAAGTCATAGGTAAGCTAGCTCTTTTTTGCAAATAGAAATGTCACTGCAACTTTCACAGCACCAGCTTTGCATTACATCAATGTATTCTTGAAGCATCACTCTGGTGACATCACTCTTGACATAAATGAAAATATCAAGACTTTAATAATTGATGCAAAAATATCCCATGCAGCAATGATGTTTTTTTTTTTCTTTCTGGGTTGTGACTTGTTAGGTCAAAGGATAGATTACATTAAAATAATTTGTTCCTGTGAGATTCATTACAACAAAAGACATGTCATTGAAAAAGGTTTATAAGACTATATAAATGATTTTTCTCTAATGTAGCCTAGATTATTTGTTTTTGCATTGTTTACACATAGAATTGCCACTTGAGGATATGATTTCATGAGAATATCATGTCATGTAAGAAAATAATGTTTTTTTAGTCAATGGGTTTTGAAAATATATTGTAAATATCTTTCATAATTTTTATTTTTCTTTCCATTTACAGTAGGTAACATGATCTGTATTGGGAGGGTTATACAAAACACTCCCCAAGCTAGGCAGTTCAAAATGTTTGCGTGATCAAAAATAAAAGTGAGTGTTTTTGCAGGTGTATTTGGACATTTAGACCTGCATGGCAAGAATGTCAGCCATACGTGGACCAAGTTGAACACCACAGCAAATGTGGGAGACACTCAGATCAAGGTACAAGATGCTGTAGACTGGAAAGTAGGAGACACCATTGTGATTGCCCCCACAAGCTATAATGCCTGGGAGACTGAAACGTTCCAGATATCTGCCATATCATCCACAACAATCACCCTTTATGGAACACTAAGTTATGAACATTTAGGTATGGATGAGTAAAAATATTTGATTAATTGATTGTAAAAAGATTGTATAAGCATTACAGAAGTTACTCTCTTATAATTGTATGCAAAATGAAAGCAGTTCTGACTAGCACTTTGAACCACTCTGGTGTCCTATATGTTTTGAGCATCTGCCTTGGATGCAGTAGGTCATGGGTTCAAAACCCAGCTGAGTCATACCAAAGACTTTAAATATGGTACTAACAGCTGCCTTGCTTAGTTCTCAGCATTAAGAAATTAGTGTTAGGATGAGTAGGTCTGGTGTCTGGATAATGTGACAGGGTGGGACATGATGCTGTAGCATGATGCTTCATTGCTAGGCATCACTATAAACTGCCACACTGCAGACAAAGCGATATGACAAAAATTGTTAAAGCTATGTTGAGAAAGTCAAAAACTCCCACAGGCTTGCACATTCTAATTTTATGGTACTGGGTACTAAATGATTGGAAACAGAGCTTGATATAGGAAAAAAAATTTGTACCATGCTATTTTTAAAGTACCACAATATATACAGTATACTTCAGTTAATATGAGGGACCAATCATTCATTGTTCTTGGTCAGGCACCCAACACTCTTGTGTTTAATTCTGTCTGTCAGTAACTGCACAAAATATATTGCTTTGAATTATAGCAAATTCATAACATATTATATCCATGAAATTAGTATGAAAAACATATCTTGAGTTATAAGAAAATAAAATATTGCAGCTGAAAAGAAAATCACAGTTGCCTGTCATTAATTAAATGACCAGTACCTTACTGTAGATGAGTTTGCTATGTGTTTGCTAATTGTTATAAAAGTAAAAAACTGTAACTAAAGTGGGATGATTCTGCTTACACAATAGCCGCTACTTTGAAAGGCATACTGCATCATTCTAGCTATAATATTGATATAATAGGCAGGGAAACTTTGAATTGTATGCTAACAATTGGGCAAGACATTTATCAGAGAGGGCAAGTATACACTGAACAAATGAGAACATATTTAGTGGACTTGAGAGAATGTTCAGACAGAAAACAAGTGTGCTCCTGAAAATCATACAATGAATGAAATCTTTCAAATGAATATATATACTTAACACATTCATTTATGCTAAAAAATAACTAAAAGACATATTTTTTATGGTGGGTGTTTCTTTCTTTTGAATCCTACATTTTTCTAAAAATTGTATTTTGCTTTAATCTCTTTAAAAATTCATTTCACCATACAATGGCAGGTGTCAAAGATGGTCAAAGGATCATAAATATATTATATTTGTCATGATTAATTTGTCACAGATACACCCATTCTTGTTAAAAAGGAAAATATTTCAAAACTTTTTGTCTTGAATAATGAAAATATGCTATAAATATCATTAAAATCTTAACATGATTTTTTTTTTAATTTATATACATTCCTTACTGACAGAAACTACCAACATACTGGTACAGTGAAATAGTACCATGTTACCACAGGACAAAAATGCAGTAGTATACTGGTAATACAGCACATCTTTAATAACAATTGATTCAGAAAGGTTAAACATAATTCATGACTGAGTACGCATGACTGAGTATGCAAGTTGTTTCTTCCATTTCCATACATTGTGTGAGAGATGTGTTCAGGTTGTCATTAAGGTATTCTAATTTTATGGGGAAAGGATGTATTTTTCCATTGTTTCTTAAGTTAGGTTACGTTTACAAAATTACTGTACATCTGTAATTTTTGGTCTATGGATGTTATGGGAAAGTCATATGCTGGATGTATGTTTTATTTTTTTGATGTTATTATTTTAGGCAGACAAGAGAATTCAAAGAAAAATATACAACAGTGTAAAGTATATAGTTGGAGGAGATTTGGAAGTTAATAATTTTAATGAACCAAATATGTGTTTGACAAATTATGTGTTAAACAGTGTTATACAGTCATCCTTTTGTACTTTATAGCTTTCTCTGAAATGCTGTCATCTGGAAAGATCATTGAAATGAGAGCAGAAGTTGGCCTGCTGACGAGGAATGTTAAAATTATTGGGAAGAGTTACAGCAATATGGATAATGAATCATTTGGAGCCAGGATTATTGTATCAAGTAGAAGTGAAAATGGGAGTGGCTTTTTTACAGGTAAGTTTAGACTTTCATCACTAACTGTATATAACCATGATCCATCGACAAAGGCCCAGATTTACAAGTATAATATAGTTGCAGAGAGAGAGACAGGGAGAGTTTACAGATGTATAGGATCAGGCATGGATTGGTAGACACACACACACAGAGAAATCTTTACATCAATTTTTCTTTGTTATAGGTAGGAGTTCCTATTTGGCAGATGTATTGGCAGACACAGATGGGTGCACACACACACACACAAATCTTGACACAAATTGTTCTTTAGTTGCCATTGTTTCCATATTAACATAAAATTTTCCTTCTTAACAGATCTGATTGCAAAGTATTTTACCAAATTATAGTCATGAGGAGAATGTTATAACCCATTTAATCTAGGTACATTTATACACATACACACCCATTATAATCTAGGTACATTTTTACATATACACACCCATTTAATGAGGTACATTTATAAACATACACACCCATTTAATCGAGGTACATTTATACACATACCCATTTAATCTAGGTACATTTATACACATGCCCATTTAATCTAGGTACATTTATACACATACCCACCCATTTAATCTAGGTACATTTATACACATACCCATTTAATCTAGGTACATTTATACACATACCATTTAATCTAGGTACATTTATACACATACCCATTTAATATAGGTACATTTATACACATACCCATTTAATCTAGGTACATTTATACACATACCCATTTAATCTAGGTACATTTATACACATACCCATTTAATATAGGTACATTTATACACATACACACCCATTTAATCTAGGTACACTTATACACATACACACCCATTTAATCTAGGTACATTTATACACATACCCATTTAATCTAGGTACATTTCTACACATACCCATTTAATATAGGTATATTTATACACATACACACCCATTTAATCTAGGTACACTTATACACATACACACCCATTTAATCGAGGTACATTTATACACATACCCATTTAATCTAGGTACATTTATACACATACCCATTTAATATAGGTACATTTATACACTTACACACCCATTTAATCTAAGTACATTTATACACATACACACCCATTTATTCTATGTACATTTATATACATACACACCTATTTAGTCTAGGTACATTTATACACATACACACCCATTAAAACTAGGTACATTTATACACACACACCCATTTAATTTAGGTACATCCCATTTTATTATATATATATATATATATATATATATAATAGTGAAATTCTAATGCACATACTCAACATGTTTTTCCTGAAACATGTAGCAACATGCAGTCCATCACCAGCTTGTTGTTATAATTGTAGTCAAAGCTAATAAAAGTATTTGCAAATTAGTTAATTGTGTTTGAATATAATTGAACCCAGCTCAAGGCATAATGTGTGGCCAGATGAGGGTTAAATCAATTTTTTTTAAATCAAACACAGAATAAATATAATAGATCTTCTTTTGTGTTATAATTTGATAGCAGATCAGGCTGTTCACAGTGAAAATTGTATGCAGATAAAAAAAAAAACCTAATAGATCTAGGTCTCTTGGACTAATGTACAGTGGAGATTGCCTTTTGTGTGATTTATACTTTACCCGGGAAGTTTCAGTCACCATTTAATGTTTTTAACCATTTTTGCATACAAACCATGTAGAATTAGATCTCCCATCACATGATTCATGCACAGATCAGAGTGAACAATGATTGAATGAATAGCAAAGATCCTGATATGACAAAACATTGTGTAATGTCAGATGTTGGTATACATCATTTGCATTTGTATGCATATTAAGTGTAAATAAATGCAAACTAATTAATATTACTAGGCATGCTAGTTCAACAGGTTGGTGTGAATGATGCCTTAACAATAAGGAATGTTGTTGCCATTTACACTGCCATTGCTGATTTCTTTGCTGCTATCCATATATAGCTATATCCATAAGTCACTGTCTTTATTTATGAAACAATTCAGCCTGATGCTACACATGGTTTTTAACTTAAAGCCATACAATTGTATACCCTTTAGCAAGGTCATGAGTAGATGACCAGATCAGATTTTTAGGTCATTACAGCAGTTTTACAGTTTTGTTTACATTTATTAAATTGATGAACTTGTTTCTGTTGTTTTGTTCCTCCATCATATTAGTCACCCTGAACCCCTTCTGCACAGTTAAATGCATGTATAAAGGTGTTAGAATTTGAGCATACTAATACTACTACTACTGCTAAATAAATAAATATAATTATAATTATAACGATATATAATATTATCTGTATTATATGATTCATCATTTGATTCAGGTCATGCTCGACTGTCTAATGTGGAGTTTGTCAACACTGGCCAGAAAGGCTACTTTGAGTTGGATGATGCCCGATTCTCCATTACATATTCTGATACTGGAACAGTGTCCAGTATCAAGCCATCCTATGTGAAAGGGTGTGCATTCCATGATGGCTTCAGTCCTGCAATAGGGCTTTTTGGAGCCAGTGGGATGATCATAGAGAACAATGTCATACATCATACTGTGAAACATGGTAAGTTTGTGCCTGTGAATTATCTGTATATCTTAAACAAGTGTATCTATCATTAAACATTAAAGGGGAATTTTACCTTAATTATTATATGTACATAATTTGTATTTAACATTTTATAGATTGAGAAAGGTGTTTTTTATTGCCTCAGTTATGTAGAAATCTATTTCTCTGGTTCTGTTTGTTAAAATAGGAAATTTTTTCTTAAATCATGAAAATCTTTTTCATACATCTTTGTTTTAAATATTTATTTCAGTATATTTATATTTTTGTTTTCTAGCAGTATCAACATTTTATTAGGAAGACCTTTATATCCTCTTAGACAGCACTTTCTTTTGAATATGCAGTGTAGGATTTTACAGGAGTGAGAATCATCATTAAATGACTTTTACAAAATTTGTCAGACTTCACCTGAGTGGCCCTGAGTAGTTTAGTTGTCATTGCCATCTCACCTCTGTCTGCACAGGTTTGAGTCTCCGGTTTGGCCAATGTGGATATGTGAGAAAGATTACCAGCAGCTTCTCATGGGTCAGTGGTTATTTCTGGAGTTTTCCCAGGGTTCTTCCTCCATCATTAATAAAAGCTGCAATGTATAATCTATCTTGTGCTGAAAAAATATGTTAAACCCTACAACAACAACAACCACAAACCTCTTGATCTGATTAGTTTACTTTTATTATGGGCATTAAGCAATCACAGATATTTTGTGTATTTTTTAATCACTTTTTAAGACAAAATATTATTTCTTTATTACAGCAATATGGACAACGTCTGTGAACACAACCATCCGTCGTAATTTGGCTGTGTTGAACATATGGACTGATAGATATAAAGCATCAATTGAGGCCATAGAAGCCACAAATCTGACATTGGTAGACAATTCAGTGTCTGCATCAGAGAAGATGTGCTATCATGTGCCTGGGACAGAATGTGACAGTGGTAACACTGGGAAATACATCAATAATATTGGTCACAGTTGTCTGATTGGAACAGGTCTCTTTTCTCATGATGCCAATGTCCACAGTTGTACAAGGCTGGCAAATTTTTCTCTATGGAAAAACCATGACTATGGATTGTATTACAATAACTACCCAAACACTAAGTTGACAGATAATGTGGTCATTGAGAATGGTGTGAATATCTTTTCCATGGTTGTAGGACCAAGTTCATTGTTACATCAGTATAAGAATAAATCTGCATATGTGGTAAACACTCATTGTGGGTAGAACGTCTTCTTTCAGCTGTTCTGATAATGGCCTGCATAGTCCTCCTGGGGGAATCAATGGAGGGATGGTTGGACTTACTTGGACCACGTTTACTTCTGGTTCTAACAACACCCCTGTGTATCCACTTGCAGGCATTATGGCCTATCCGGCTATTGGTGGCACAATGCATGTTTCAGGTAAGACTGTGTATTTTCTGATCTAATAGAAAATCAGGCTATTGGTGGCATAATGCATGTTTCAGGCAAGTCTATGTTTTCTAATCTAATAGAAAATTAGGATATTGGTGGCACAATGAATGTTTGAGGTATGTCTGTGTATTTTCTAATCTAATAGAAAATCTGGCTTTTGGTGGCACAATGAATGTTTCAGGTAAGTGTGTGTATTTTCTAATCTAATAGAATATCAGGCTATTGGAGTCACAAAGCATGTTTCAGGTATTAGTCTGTGTATTTTCTAATCTAATAGAAAATCAGGCTATTGGTGGCACAATGCATGTTTCAGGCAAGTCTATGTGTTTTCTAATCTAATAGAAAATCAGGCTATGGGTGGCAAAATGCACGTTTCAGGTAAATCTATGTATTTTTTAATATAATAGAATATATTTTGATTGTATTTTCAAGTACAATAAATAACTGGAAACACATTGACAAATGATTTGCCATATAGTTTATTCTACACAGCATCACAAATTTGATCCTATCAGTAACTGAGTAAATTTTCAGGTCATCATTATGAAATATAGCTAAAAGTACCTAATTCATTTTAAATAAAGCCAGAAGGTTTTAGTGAAATCTTAACTTTTCAACAAGTGTGAAAGACAGGGTGAAAATCATTGCCATCATGACTCAATTAGGGAAACGGAAAGGACTCTGAAAGTCAAATTCATTTAACATTGGAGATCAAAGTCAAGTTCATCTGAAGTATCATGGCACATTTACCATGTATGCCGTGGTCATACTTTATCTTGGAACTCACTAAAATCCTTGCTAGGAAACAAGCCTGATTTGAGTGAGGGTTAAGGAACCGATCTACACAATGCTGGGCTGGGATAGGGGCTGTTACAACCAGCTGCATATCTGCAACAATCACTCACCATTTTATTGAGCAGTGTTAACAGTCAGTAGAGATTAAATCAGTCAGCTGATGAAGTCCTTAGTGTGAGGACGAAAGCTTCATGTCAGCTTTCTCTATTGTTTGTGTATGTAGTTGAAAAGTTAAAAACATTGTTGAATACAGCTAGGAGGATTTTCATCCTGCAATGAGGGATGTCTCTTGTATCTCCTATCACTCACTGCAATATCATGCAAAGTTATTATTAAAAAATATAATGTTATGCATTTTTCACAACCTGTATCCATGGTAACACACACAGTAATACTACTCATGATCATGTGATTGAGCTGGCTTAAGCAAGGCAAGACAGTTTAGTTGCTAATTTCAAGTCACCAGGGTATGACAGTTTAGTTACTAATTTCAAGTAACCAAGGCAAATTGTTTAGTTGCTAATTTCAAGTAACAAAAGCAAGACAGTTTAGTTGCTAATTTCAAGTAACCAGGGCAAGACAGTTTAGTTGCTAATTTCAAGTAACCCGGGCAAATGTTTAGTTGCTAATTTTAAGTAACCATTGCAAGACAGTTTCATTGCTAATTTCAAGTAACTAGGGCAAGACAATTTAGTTGCTAATTTAAAGTAACCAGGACATTTTAGTTGCTTAAATTTCAGCAAGCATAAAACAGATAACATCTTATTAATTCTATTGGCAGGGTCAGTTTGTTTTAGTGTTTTGAAGTTTGTCAACATGATTTATAAAGTGTTCGATCAGATATAATTTCAAAAGGATTAAAGACATTAATTGATTATAGTTAGATTAATAAAGAGTTCAATAAACATAAAATAATTAACATCTCATGAAAACATATTAACTGCAGCAAAATATGCCATCACTGAAAACCATATTGATGGAATCTGTATCATATGAGGAAATATATATATATATATATATATATATATATATATATATATATAGAGCAAGATACAGTTTGCCAGTTTTAAAGCTAATCTCCTGTTTATGTTTGCAGATAATTGTTTCAGGTCTAGTCTAAATAATGTTCACTGATCCAGAACTGTATAAATGTTCTTATACTAAGAGAAGAGATAAAGTCAAAAACATGCTGCAATGAAAAAATTGCCATTCTCATTGAACACCCTCCATCGTTTTAAAGGAAAAATTTCTGACTAAAATTTGGAAAGCTCCTGATATCTTTCCTAATTGACTTCTCTGTTCTATCACATGTATGTTAATTGGAAAGGGAATATTTAGCTTGGGACTTAAGATATTGGAAACAGAAAACAATGCAATAGTAGCAGATGTGCAAGAATGACATAATTAAAATTATTTTAACCTCTCAAACAACTAAATTTCATTCTAGGGTGGATTGATGGAAAAATTTCTGATTTTTAAAAATTGTTTTGTTTCTGTATAATAAGTAAATAAATTAATAAATAATACATCTTTATTTACCAAAAAGTTTTCATTTACATGGTTCTGATTAAATGGCAGCTACCATTTGGAAGCTGTACAAAAGTCCAACATAAGATTAATTTGCTGATATGTTAATGTAACATTGATCCGAGATCAATAAAATACAAAAGGCAAATCAATAAAATAGGTTAGATACTGCAAGATTCCATTGCAAATAATTGGACATTTTAATTCATTAGGTTAGTATAAGTTTAGGGAGATGTCAGTTTAAATATAGTTATAATTCTGATAACATGGGGTTAGATACCTGATGATTCAATGTAATTTTGTTATCCAAGATGTAGGATAAAATAAATTAGCTCAAATTTCATTTTCAGATGTGACATTTGCATATTTCCAAACTTCCTGCCCAAACCAAACAGATTATGCCATTGCCACAAATGAAGGAAATGATGATGGTAACCATCCCCTGATAATAGAGAGGGCTACTTTGGAGTTTGTTGATGATGCTCTAAAGGTCTTCATTCACAGGCCTAACACGGAGTATGTCTAAAGTTAAATTATGTGTTGAGATTTCTTCAGGTGATTTTATGATAGAATATTCAAATTGCTCTAACAGACTAATTTTTTTTCACCAGTCAGTGGTATTCTAGTGTTTATTGATTAGATTTACCGAATACAGGTAATACTTAATTTATGCCATTATGATTTATGTGTTCATATTTCAACATCATTTAAATAGAAGAAATAGCATTCAACTGCTCTACAGTGCTCATTTATATGCCATCACTGGTGACGTGTGCTGTGAATTACATTTGATTTACGACAATTTTGTTTATGCTTTGACCTCATAAATGCATCTGTGTTAAGTATCACCTGTAATCTAATATGCTAACATTTTTCATGCAGTAGAAAGAAAGAATAGTTGGATGGACAGAGAGCTTGTTCAGTCAGTGGAGATATAGTTACAGACAGACAGACAGATAAAAGAACCAGACAGAAAGAGTAGTATAGATGTAACAAGATTTAGATGTAAAATCTAAATGATCAGGTAGTTTGGTTTTCTAGGAAGATCAATTCCGCTGACTGTGTGGACATGGACTGTGATGCCAAGAAGAAGACAATATTGACTGACTTGGATGGAAGTTTCCTTGGCAAGCAGGCATCTGTCATCTCTCAGTCAGAGTTTGAATGGGATGTGAACCCTGTAAGAGGATTGGGTGACTACAGGATTCCTAAGGAGCTCCTGACTGACTTTGTCACAGGGGCCAGGCTAGATGTCAACAGTATTGCTAAAAAGAGAGGTGTGTGAATTATAACTTTGTGTAATTTACTGTATTATGACATTTTGTGTAATCTTAGATGTCATATGGGTATCAATAACAAATCCTTTTGCTGATATACATTTTTCTGATATTTAAAGATAATGTTTGGTAAATAAGTAGCAACAAGAATTTGGAAAGAGTAGATTTTCTCTAGTGCTATTTTAAGTAGAATGATCTGAAATCCAATGTTTGCCAGATTTTTATATGATGTGTGCCTGCAATATGTATAATTCACTATATTGGTGTCCTTAAATATTTCAGGCATCATTCGTAATGAGAACTGCACACTGAGAGCTGACTGGCAGGGCTGGCTATGTCAGGGATTGGATTATCTGGTGCTTACCATTGAGAGTATGGATGCTGACACTGAAACACGTCGTCTGTCTCCTGTTGCAATTGTGGCCCACTATGGTGAAGGCTACATTGACCTGATAAACGGCCCCCAGGACCATGGATGGTGTGCAGGATATACCTGTAGGAAGAGGCTGTCCACTTTCCAGGCTGTTGTTGCTGCTGGTAAATTGTAATCTTCTCAATGATTCTCATTACAGGGAAATTATCGCATATTCATATATTGTCACTTAAAGTGATGTAACATAATTTCAAGCAGTGTGATATTTACAGTCCATATGGTTATTTTCATACAATTTTGCTTTTTTTGTGACAGTGCATTTAGTTTCACAACAGATCAATTACAATGAAAAATAAAAAAAATAAAATGACCACAGAAATGTCTCAAATTTACAGTAATCTCCTGATATAAAAAAGTCAATGGGATCCCTACATTGTATTGTCATATTATAATCTCATTGCAACCAAGGGAAACTATCTAAAGAAACTTTGTGATGTGTTTCACAACATCTTTTTATTTTATATAGTAATAGACAACCAAGTCATGTATATAGTCAACTGTGAATGATACTTTGTGCTACAGGGGAAACAGAATTAAAGCAAATGGCTTCACTAATGTTCAAATGGAGGTCTTTTTTTCATGGGATTTGATAATTTTATACTGTTCTTTCCCTCACTGTTGTGCATACAGAACTAAGATATAAATCCGGTAGATTTACAGATTTTGATTGGTTTCTAAATCAGTAGATTGACATAAATTTCAGGTGTTTTGAGGCAATTGAAGTTTGTCTAAAATTTTGAACATGGTTCAGTTTCAAACAGGTAATGTTGCCAATTAATTAATATTGGTAAGGATATTGTCAAGTAAATGACAAAGGAAGAGAAGTAACATTTTAAAAATACAATTATACATTTTAAAATTTTATACATTTTGATAAAATTGCTACCATTTTATCAAATCATGTTTCCTTGCAAGCATATACAGGCTTCTTGCTTCATACCTGAAAATAGTCAATGACTATTTCAGTATTTTTTTTTGAACTTTTTGTTTAGCTTCATAAAAAGTTTTATGTTCTTAGGTAGTATCTTTTACCACAAAAACAATTATAGTTGCAAATTATGACACATGTGCCAGTAGTAGATTCTGTATAATTTCATTACAAAAGATTTTAACTTTCAAGGAATAATGAAATACATGTTGCCTGCAAAATAGGATGGGAAATGGTATACAGTTATTTCTGAAGCATTCAACATAGAAAGCTTTCTTTAATTTTCAGAATGTGTGCAGAAATAAAATTAAGATTCACTAATAGTCATCCTTTGTAATGCCATCAGAAAACAACTGCAATATAAATACATGTATTGATATCAACAGCTAATCATTCTGATAAAGGGAGGTAAGGCTCATGTTTCACTTGAAGTATACAAAACAAAATCTCTAATGTTATTTAGGTTTGCTGTTGAAGGTAAAATAACACATAATATTAATACAAAATTTCATCCTATTTGAAGTTAATAACCAGAACACTACCAGTCTGAAGGTTCCTGATACTTTTGAAGATGACCTCAGTGATTTAAGTATGTCACAATCCTTATAAGCTCACAAACATTGATGAAGCACTACATTTGATTTAGTTCAGTAGTATACATCCAGTTGAAATTTGTGCATGACACTAATGTTTAAAATTCAAAATCTTTGACAGACTGCAAGTGTTACTGGAATCAAATTAAACTCAGATATTTATAGATCTTGACTATGGTCCTTTTCCTAGAATGATTGCATTAAATTCAATAGATTTACTCCAAGATTATCATTCAAATTATTTTTAAGTTTGGGTCTTGATTAGACCATTCTAATAATAAGGTGCCTGGATTTACTATTGGTGTTTAGTTGTATTAACATTGAAATTAATTACATCATATGGTAGGGACAATATCATCAGTGGTTAAGTGGTCAGTATGCAGAAATTGTAATCAGAAAAGTTTAGTTTAAAATTTTACCCTCAAGTCCTCCTGGGTTTGCAACAGAAGTGTGACATTAAGAAAGATACACTAATAGTCTTGGTACTAAATAACATACTTGTGTTTATATACCTTAAAACACTGAATCAAACCATTTCATCTATTTTGTTGAACTTTATTGCCAGTTTTCTTTACTAACTTTCACTACAATGTCATAGAGAATACTGTTCACATGTTTCAGAATCATAAAATCTTGGGTAGTAGTTGGCAGTACTTAAGTCATATATACTGTATCACAGGCAAGGTTTGTGGGGGTTTATTTATTTTTCAATTTTTCTGTCTTTTTTAAAATATAAACAGTGAAAATTTCATAAAAAGTTTCATAAGATAAATTTAAAACATAATGTCTACTGAACAGCAGTGCAAATATAAAACACTAAAAACCTTTCTTAAGCACAAAAGGAAAAATAGCCACATTCTCATCTCAAGTTAAGATCCTGCAAATTGTCTTGAGACTGTTGTTACTGGAAATTCTGACCACAATGTTGGTTATAGAATTAATGTCATTTCATCATATATTTTACTTCTAGAATGCAGCATTTGTTTATTTATAGACTTGCTTTTTATGGAAAATAATTTAAAACAAATAATCATTCAAAAATAACATTTATTTCATTATGGTCAAATATGTATACACATAAGTCTTTCAGTTTTCTGAAAAAGAAAAAACAACACATTAATGGCATTATTACACTACCTGCTATTGCTTTATACTGCTGTTTTTTTCTTCCTAGAATTAGCCTCCAGTCCTGTTAGTAACTGGTGGCATAGAATATAAAAAACATCATCATAGTCAGATTTCCTTAGCTATGTTTGTTCATTTGGAATATCATTATTCTTTTAAAGTTCTTCAACTTTTTGTGTAGGTCCCACATGTCCCAAAACACTCAATATTTGTCATCATCTGATTTGACTTTTGGTGACACATTGCCCTTCATATCCTTTTCACACTGTAATTAACATTTTAATAGCAGTCACACATTAGCTGTTATTATTGCATTGCAATCTCATTTTATGGCACTGGTCCACAGTCCAAGGTTAATAATCCCTATTGCAGTTAGTACTTGGAGTTTTACAACAACATAATGCTAGTCTGATTCCTTTTCTGTCCATTCAGAATGTCATCCTTTCCATAGACTTTTGTGTAGTTTTCTCTGGGCATTCATAATATTAATATCCTTTATTGACAAGAAAATGCTGCATGTATTTGTATATTTTTTATTTGTTTGTGTCCCTTTTCACAAGTTTTGGGGTTATTTTTGATGGATTAGTCTTACAATATATGCTACTCACCAAATACTCATTTTGGTTAAATTGTTTATTTTTGTATTTTCTTTTAACATTCAATGTGTCTTAAGGTGTAGGTAAATGCATTCATAAAATGGCTGCTTGCATTCCACCTGTTTATGGAAGTTGCCAGATCTAAGAAGAGATGGACATGTAAAACAAGTTATCATCCTACAAAGGATCATTGATTGGCATGTAAAGAGAGGTTCCAATGAGGAATGGCTTCTTGGCACTTCAGGTGGAGAAAGTCATCTTTACATGGTAATGAATCCCATATTTCCAACACAGGGAAGCTTGTTTTTGTTCTCACTCAAGTAGACCTGTTGGCAGATTGAGGAGATTTCATTCATCAGACCTGAATTCCCCAAAGAGAAACTGCAGTAAAGGAAGCCTTACTTTATTACATTACAATGCAACTGTAATGGAAGCCTTACTATATTGCATTACCATATAACAGTAGAGGAAGCCTTACTTTACTACTTTACAATACAATACAACAGTAAAGGAAGCCTTACTTTATTACATTACAATACAATACAACAGTAAAGGAAGCCTTACTTTATTACATTACAACAGTAAAGGATACCTTATGATATTACATTACAATACAACAGTAAAGGAAGCCTTACTTTCCTACCTTACAATACAATTGTAAAGGAAGCTTTAATTATTACATTACAATACATTACAACAGTAAATGAAGCCTTACTTTATTACATTACAACAGTAAAGGATACCTTAATATATTACATTACAATACAACAGTAAAGGAAGCCTTACTATATTACATTACAATACAACTATTACAATAAAGGAAGCTTTATGACATTACATTAAAATATAACAGTAGAGGAAGCCTTACTTTATTACAATACAAAGCAACAGTAAAGGAAACCTTACTTTATTACATTACAATGCAACAATAAAGGATTTCTTACTGTATTACTTTACAATACAACAGTAAAGGAAGCTTTATTACATTACAATACCATACAACAGCAAAGGAAGCCTTACTTTATTACAATACAACAGTAAAGGAAGCCATTATTACATTACAACACAATACAACAGTAAAGGAAGCTTTACTATATTGCATTACGATACAATGGTAAAAGAATCTTTACTATATTACATTACAATACAATACTATTGCAACATTCTACACATAAATCTATGCCCAGTCAAGGTTTTTTGATTTATAATTTAGTACCTTTCTTTATTTTAAAATTTAAGTCCAGGTCATAATTAGGCTCAAAAATACTTGTTAAACCATTTTTTTTACATGTAGCAAAGTGGAATCTCATTGATAAATTATGTCCTTATCACTTCTTCATTGATATCTATTACAGGGCATAACTTTGACATGTTCTTCACAAGCACATCTCCTCAACATTCCCGATATCTTCTGCTGGATGCTTCAGAGTCACAGGCAGTGCGTATATGTGCATACTACAGCCAGCCCAACCGACTTGATGTCTATCATGATGGGACATATGTACTGCCTAAAAATGCTGCTTACACTCCTACAGGAGCCATGGTCTTGAAAAGAGAGACTTATGAAGGCCAGTATATGCCTAATGTCAACACTGATGCATCTGGCACAAATTACATCAACATTAAAACGGGAATTATTTGCTTCATTGTAAAGAGTCCCAGAGTAATAGAAATCAAGACTGCTGAGGTCATCATGGTGGCGTTTGGGTTGCCAATGATGACTGTAGATGACTTCTTTGGACAAAACCTAGTACAGAATCTGGCAGCATTCCTAAGCATTCCATACTCCAAAATCCGAATTGTAAACATAATCAATGAACAGTCAAGCTCTGGGCGTCATAAGAGAGAAACTTTTGCAGGTGACAAAACAACGATTGAAGTGGAAATTGGAAATCTACCCTCATCTGGTAAGTATGTTTTAAGTTCCTTATCTTAATTAGTTTTGTAAGTGTATGAAGTTTTTAATGCATATTATTAAACTGCTAGCTATCTTTCAAGCATACAAATTTCAGAGATCCATCTTGATGAAAATTGATAGTCCTTAAAACTGAATCAAATATTTATTACAGTTATAGCTGTAAAACAAGGATTTTCAGGTTTTGTCAGTCATCTTCTTAGCACATAGACCATAAACCTACATTGACATTGGACAAGTGCCACGTCCCATATGTATGTCAATATGTGAACACGGTTATGTGTGTGTGTTGTGTGATTTAAATTTAATGTAGCTTTAATATTTTTCAGTGATATTACTACAGTGTTTGCAGTGTAGCAGTTTATAATAATGTCTAGCACTGGGACATCAGACATATAGCATCATGTTTCACCTAATTATATTATTCTGACACCAGGCTGACCAGTGTAATACTAATCTCTTAATACTGAGTGACAAGTGATGCAACTGTTGGTAACATTTTTATAAGTCTTTGGCATGACTTGGCCAGGGTTTTGAACATGCAACCTCCTGCATCTGAGGCAGACACTCTAAACACTTAGGCCACCAGATCATTTAAAAATTTTAAACTTAGCTGATCAAGTAACTATTACAACTGTTGTATTTACATACTTAACAATTTTGTATAACCCTCGTTTTTAGCAAGTAGAAGCATCCTTTGAATAGGAGACTGTTTGAACTTTTGATTGATTTAGTTATTGATCAGTCAGCTTGATACTTTATATGTTATAGTCAGTTTTAAATTTTCTAACAGTTTGTTTGTTGTTCATAATGTTTTTTTTAATGTTTTTTTTTTAATCCTCTTTCAGAGATCAATGGAACTGGATCTGGGGTTGACCTTTCTCATGAAGAGCTGATGAACATATCCTACACCCTTCAGAATGAAATTCAGAGTGGAACAAACATCAGTGATGTGCTGAATACAACAATTCTCTCCACTTCCATTGCCAACCCATTGCCCAGTCCTGGTTCTGAAGAATGGGCTTCTTTTAACCCCAAAACCTCACGCTATGTCATCTACAACCCTGTGCAGAGGTTTGAGTTCCACACCGCCCTCACTCCAGCAAGTGAAGGCTCACAATTCAGTGTCCAGCCTGTTCTCAAGTTCCTGGATGAAAATGTAAGTTTGAAATAGTGTACATTGTTTACTGGAATGTTATCATGGTCAGTGCAAGGAAAAAGCTTGGAGATTTTTTTTTAATAGGAATATCACCTGATAAATGTCAGTTTGCAAAATTCACATTACATCCTGTATTATGATTTCAGTCTTCCATTGTAGATAAGTCACATTTTTTTTTCTAGCCCATCAGAGCAAGGGTTTAACATGGAGATCATTTTGAATTGCATGTCCATCCATCTGTATGTCCATGCACAAGTCTGTCCACATCCTAGCTTAACTTAAAGTGTTACTTTTTTTTACCTTCCTCTACCTGGATATAGAAAATCCATGTAGCCATTTATT
Organism: Potamilus streckersoni; assembly: GCA_016746295.1. Classification (NCBI taxonomy): domain Eukaryota; kingdom Metazoa; phylum Mollusca; class Bivalvia; order Unionida; family Unionidae; genus Potamilus; species Potamilus streckersoni. Next base: position 352,249 of record JAEAOA010002355.1, on the reverse strand, counting down.
TTGGATGGCTGGTCAGCACACATTCTTTATTCCCAATTTTTGATCAGTTGCCAATAAACTTGGTACATGTTGTGGTCATCACCTGAAGATTTGCATATTGACTCATCATTGTGCCCATATCTGTAAAAAGAGTTATTGCCCTTTTTGATTTGCATTTGATTTCAGTGTGATAATATCTTTTGATAACAACTAGTCTCATATTTTTCACTTAATTGTAATAAAATGTTGTGATCAACATATCAGTATGCATATTGTCAAAATGATGCAGAATCCAGTAAACACATCTATTTTCAAAGTGTTTAATTGATCATTCTATAACATGTTACATGCAGTATGATCTTCATAATCTGCAGATCATATTGACAAATCAGTGTCATGGGATTTTCATTACAGTTATTGCCCTATTTGTCTTGTAATCTAATGCAATGTAAAACAAAATCTTGTGAATGCAACTTGACACAGTTTTGAGTGGACTAGCATATAACTTTGTACATGCTGTAGTTGTCATATTGGGATGGGATTTTCACCGAAAAACATTTTATGATAAAGAGCTTAATCTGACACATACACACACACACACACACACACACACACACACACACACATCCACATGTACACTCATTTGATACTACAGATTATTGACTTCAAGCTGATCCCATAACTCAGAATGTATTCTTTTCTTTGTAGGGTTATCTTGTGGTTGTCGGATCTGCTGAAAATGAGTGGCAAGTAACAGCAAGCATTCATCCTGGGTCAGGTTATCCTTGGGCAGTACTCAATGGTAATGTGACTGTGAGTTTTGTGAATGGTTTTGCCAACTTTACAGATCTTTCCATCTCTCATATGGGTTATGGCTATATTCTGGATTTCATCATATCAGCACCAACAGTTGCCCAGCACTGGAATCTAAGTTCTGAACCTTTTGATGTCCCAGGCAGAAAAATCAGCGCTTCTCAGAATATCTCCGGAATTGTGATCCAGAATGATCCGACTAAAGTCATCCTGGATCTGATTGATGCGATATCTCTACAAAAAATTGAAAATATTGCTTGGACAGTATGTTAATTTTAGTCTCTCAGTTTGTCATACATTGTTTACATTATTTCTATGCCAACACTATTTCTGTGGATCAAGCATTTAATGTGGCCCGTGTCCATCTGTCCAGTTCCATATGTCCATCTGCATTTCATGCATCTCTTCATAATAAATTGTATTTGCAACCGAAATCATTTTAAATACTGGATGGGATTTGGTATGTTGGTTTGAAGACCTTGGTTAAGTTCAATTTTCACTCCATTTTGATTAGAGTTATGGCCCCTGTCCAACTTGAAACTCTATCCTGGCATTCTTCTATTGTGCCATGTATTTGAGAATATCCACATCATATGAATAATTCTTTGTTCTTTTATTTCAGTTAAATGCCATTTTGAGTTTCTAATAACAAGGATCATTTTTGTTTCCTTTAACTTATCTATATAGAGCACATCAGGTAAAGTCTAAAAAGTACAATGAGGAAATAAACAAAAAAGGGAAGAAAATTTGCAGCAGAAGAAATAAATACATTGGTTGGTGTATATTCTACTATACTGGAAATAGGAAAGTAAATTTTCATCAATGAATGGGCTTTTTGGATTTCCTATGAGCTCAATAGATAAGATCAACAATGTCTGAAACTTTTAATAATGAAAGTTTTATTTTTCATTAAGATAGAGCTTCATTTTGTTGTAGATGTAAAATTTCTTTAAATACACATATAATACCTTTAATCATAAATGCAGGAACTTTAATCACAGAACTGTTTGTAATAAAAGTCAGGCATTTCTTTCAATTTGAGTTTTAAATTTCTGTTACAAGTAAGATATAGATCATGTGCACATATTAGACACGAATGTAGAAATTCTCAGTGCTCCTAAAAGACTAAAGAAGTCAATTTGTCTTCACAGGGTCACACATGGAATGTAACAGCATCCTTGGTGAGTGAGAATAGTTATGGTACACTGACAGGAACTCTTTCTACAACCTTTAATCCCTCAACGGGGAAGGCTACCTTCAGCAACCTGAATTTCACCGCTATTGGTCCAAACTACATCAAGTATCACATCTTGTCTGAGCCAGCATGGTATGATGAGATTTATATAGGAGTGATTCATGTGATGTCATCAAGTCATGTCAACATGGTTGTGGAAAAGACTGCAGATATCATTCTTAAGTTCCCTCAGGACTACAATCAGTACCTGTCCACAGAAACGGCACGCTCCGAATTCCACCAGCTTGTTGGACAGTACTTTGCCAATAAGAATCCTGATACACAAATTACTGGCATATCCTCCAGACCAGGTAATAGAGAAGTTTTACTTGTTGCCCAAGTTTAGAGCAGTATTACAAAGGTTTGGATAAATGTATTAAAAATACAGTAGTCCCCCTCTTATACGACCACCCCTTCTGCACCGGGAAAGTGGCCTTATAAGATGGGTGGCCTTTCCAGAGGGGGACTAAATTTTTTTGTGAGAAGTATATGTACGTAGTAAGAAAGCTTCATTTTTCAAAGCATTTAATATCTTCATTTAAAAGCAACATTAAATATTGAACGGTTCTTGTGCTATAATAGTTGACTTATTTCAACTGAATATGCATTAATAGTTCTTATTCTTGGCGTAAGCATGATATGCGAGCGGGTGTTGCCATGCACATTGCAGAACCATTCAAAAACTCTATTTGAATCTTGGTACATACGCAATTCTCTTTCCATTTGCTCCATTTTCCCACTGCTGCTAAATAACTTATCAGTTACAATGTTATTTAATCGAGTCTTTTCAACATAAAACTGTTTTATTCAAGTCTTTTCTACTTAAATTGTTTTACCAGTCCACCTCACCCGATATCGTAGACTATAATGACCGACGTTTTCTGAAATAATCTTCTTTGTTTACGTGATGACATGTTAATGTTTGGTAATGAGTTATTCCGATGTTGCTAACTGTATGCAATTTAATTATGCAGACGACACATTTGTTGAGCGGACAAAATGCTTTCTTCGTAAAGAAGCGACAAGTTGTGTTGTCATGTGATTTTGCGGTCTTTGTCTAGTAGTAAGTACCCTGTTTCTATTTTTAGCCAATGCTGACAGTGTGATCTTGACATTACGTCCAGTTATAATCATCAAAGTTGCAACTACAAGACTGATAAAACAATTTTTGATGCATTTAAATAAGCTGCCATATATTTTTAAAGGCAGCGATTGTCATGTGATTCATTAGCCATAGTCTGGTACCCTATTGTTTTTACATATTTTTTTTTTTTACTCTAAGTACAAAAAAACGGCTTGGATAGGTATACAGATTTGATCTGAACAATAGCATTCTGCGGCTGTTAGGATTTATAAACTTTACAATTGTTTTGTAATAGCCACTAATTATGTAAGTTAACAAGCTCAACATCCGGCAAAGGGAAGCCATAAAGGCTATCAAACCATTTTCCTGGCAGACTTTTGTATTGTACCTCAATATTGCCACTTCTCAGATGTTACTACTATTAATAAGTGTAATCTTAACAATTATCTGTGGGTAAACCAGACATCTTATAATAACACGCAGTAAGGTTATATGGATTACCTTGATGTATGGATTAAAATTTGAGTCTTTCTCGGCTTTATGGAATAAATGTGGCTTCTCGTGAGGTGTAAAGGATATAATATTAACCTTAGTGGTACATGTAGAACACTTTTTGGAAGAACAAAAACCTGACATCGGGAAACAGAAATCGGATTACTTAACACAATTAGAAAAAAAAATTGTTCTAGATACATATTACAAAATAAAATGCGGCCACTTGTGAGGGGTAAAATTTATGTTTTTGCAAAAATATGCTGGTCGCTGGTAATGTTAGCCAGGTGGTCTTTTGTGAGGTGTAATTTTGAACACAAATTCGTTGGTGCCTTCAGATTCTGGCCGTAAGGAGCTTGTTGCCGCTGGTGAGGGGGGCCTTTCATGAGAGGAATTATTGTATACATTTATGTGTATATACAATGGGAGTTAGAAAGAGTGATTGATATTGGTATTTCTTCCATTGTGAAGAGTACAGTAAGTAATATAAACATATAGAGAATATACAATCAAGATCATAGCAATAATTTTAGAGAATAATATCTAATATCAGAGACAGAGAGCAAGGAAAATGTTGTCTGTATGACAATAAACTAAAGAATATCTTGAAAGTCCCATCTTGTGCCATTTCAACTCATTAAAATTTCATATTAATACAATTTCACATGAACCAATTTTGATATTGTTTATAGTGAAGAGTAAAGATTAATGAAATTAACAAAACACTTAAAATTTTCAAACTGCTAAAGGAAAGACATTTAAATTCAATAAATTTCAAGTTTCAAAAATTTTTATTGGCAATGAAACCAAAGGGGTAACAAAGACGAGCATCAAAAGTCACACAAGAAGAATGAGACAAGCCTATCTATTCCCATGTGACTGGCTGGGTGGTGCTCACCAGTTATTATGTACTTTTGAGAGAGTGATGTATGTAAGGTGAAGTTGTTTGCATTTTAAACATGCACAGTGGAGAGAATGTTGGCATACCTATATACTACTTTCATGTAATGTGGATGAAATTTCTTTGGATATTGTACTTTTGGAAATTTTAAATGATCTTAGGACAGTGCTAACTAAAATGACTGCTCTCTTGTGCTCCAAAAATCAACCTAAATTTGTCTAAAGTACACTATTCTTGGCAGCTATTAAAATATGGAAAATGAATTTTGCCAAACTAGACAATACCAGCTTCTAAAAGTGCAATGACTGAATAACCAAATACATAAAATGTATAAATAGTTATCGGCTCTTTTTTTTACAATTTACCTCTGAAGTTCGAGAAGTGAAAATGAGCAAGTAGAGCTAGCACTTTTTTGAAAGGTGCACATCTGGAGTAAGGCCAAGCTATGTAATCTCTAACCCATATTACACCCATCAATTATACATCAAAATAAAGGGAATTAAAGGTTCTTTGAAAAATACCTAAGATATACAAAGTCTCTTTTAAATAACCAGTATAACTAGTGAGGAAACCCGGGGAAACTCTTTTTCTTTAAAATTTTAACCCTATGCTAAAATACGAAACTGTAGAGCGCCTTCCTATAGTGTGCATGTAGCTTGGGTTTTACATGGTCAGCAACTCTGGGAGAACACTGCTTATTGAAAGACCACCTGTTTTGAGAGATCAGGTTTTCCCTGTACAGATTTACTGGTTATATAGCATTAAAACCTGTCATGAGAGACCGTTATTTTTCAGCAGAAGGAATCTTTCAAGACAGTTTCTACCTTACAGGAAAGCAGGTTGTCAACATGGATGAAATAAGTCTTTACTGAAAGTGAATATGGAGTTGAACTTGAAATCAGCAGTCACAACTTCAAAGATGCTAAGAACTGATTTACACAGCTGTTAGGTGACAATGCATCAGGTGACTAAAGAGTCTTCCATTTTGAAAATCAAATGGCACTAAAGAGTTACTCAGAAAAGCATCTTTTTGTAGTGTGGTGTAAATAAAAGGGATTCATTACTGCTGCTGTTTTGATAGATTCCCGGCTGTACATTTTCCGAGGTTTGCTTGAAAATTTGACCAAAAAACCTCGGATGTCCAAGGTTTTTCCAAGGTTTTCCTAGGAAAACCTTGGACGTCCGAGGTTTTTCCAAGGTTTTCCTAGGAAAACCTCGGACATCATCTCATACATTAAAAATACACCTAGGAAATTCCTTGGAAAAACCTTGGACATGAGAACTTAGTACATTTTTAGCTCGGAAAAACCTAGGAAATAAAAACTTAGTCATTTTTTAGCTCGGAAAAACCACTTACCCACTAGTAGCTACTGGCAAGCTTTCTCACATATCCACATTCACCGAATCTTATCTAAACTTTGTTAAGTAATACAAATTCTACAGACCTAACTGTGTTTACTACATCTCATTATAAACCATTTGTTGTCAATGTCATCATTTATATTATCTTCATCATTTTTGTCATCATTACTAATTGTTTATTTTCTATTATTGTAATATTATTATTATCATTATTATTATTATCAGGCAGCATTGTGGTAACCATAACAGTTGATGGTACAACATACAATGTCAATGCAACACTGTTTTCCATCTGTGATGACATTGAGAGCCAGACTCCCTTCAACTTTTCCTCCACAACAATGTACCTATCCTCATACATGGTTGTTGATGGTGTCAGTTACTATGGGGTGACATGTGGACCAAAGGTAACAAGATTTTTTGAGTCACTAAGATTTTGCTTTTTTAGAAAAGTTTGTGTATGCATGTGTATCTGTGTGTGTACTTGCATGGAAAATTTTAGGAACCAATCAAAAGTGTTTCTCTATCTCCTTTTGTCATTGTTCTTCTTCAACTACTAATTGCGGAAAATAAAAATTGTCAATCAATGCTTTTGAAGTGAATTATTAGCATACTTTTGTGACCATAAGTTCTGAAACTGTCAAAAGAATAATAGACAGAAGGCCTCAAAAATATGAAAAATGCACAAAGCTTAGCCATTTCATTCTTATTTTTTTAAATTTCTGACTTGATTGTCACTAGGTGGTCCCAAACACTCTCAGCTTATTGGCATTTAGGATCAAACTGGAGTTTCCTCACCAACAGTCATCATTTTTGCTTGGGCCTGTCTATTTTTTCAAGCAACAGATGTGATTTGTTCACTGTCATTGAAAATCTTAATAATTCTGTAAACTTTATTCACAACTCTTCGAATATCTGTGTACAAGAGTTCCTACTATTTTTTTTGTTCAATTCGTGTTGGAAATATTATTAGTAGACATTGCAAATATTAGATGCAGACATCAGTTTAGACTGAACTAGACTACATTAGATACCAGAAATGGATCAAGAGCAATCTGACTGCATGTTTATATCCAGAGCTTCCATTTGTGTTAAATCACCATTCATTTGACATTCTTCTGGACCCCAGTTAGAAACTCCAAATCAATGATTGAAATGACTAAGTTTTCTACATTTTTTATATCATTGATGCATTTTTGTTTTAAAATCAGTGAGGGGCATTTCAAACAGGAGGGGCTACAAATACTATAAATAGAGTGTACAGTTTAGTGATATTAAAAATATATAATTTTCTAAGGGTGAAACATGGTGTAACTGAAATGAAACCTGCATAAACTGGGTTCTTGTATAGACTACTTGTTTTTTTTTTCATTATTATTATTATTAGTTATAGTAGTAGTAGTAGTAGTAGTAGTAGTAGTATTTTACAAATATGCTTGGATTGAAATAAGATTTATGGATTCCAAAGTTTTAGAAGTTGCAATAAAATAAAGAATCAATGATGACAGAGTAAAACTGATTTTTCACAAAATATTGTACTGAGCATTGAATAAAAATGTCCCATTTATATAAGCAATCCATTTAGATGTTGATGCTGACAGACTTCTTTGATCCATGTCTAATGATAAGCAATGAAAACATTATCAAATTAAATAGATAAAAAAAGCAGTTGTGAATAACTCTACTGGACAGCTAGGTTTATTTTGACAAGAGCTGAGAATTAAAAGGTCTTTTGATAAGCTGACACAAAAATAATTAACAGTTTAATTGTCTTTAGCTGTTGTAAGGTGCCAACTTCACAACAACATCCAGGTTCAGCTTAACATCTTGTAAACATCACATGAAGTTGATCAAATGCTGATCCAGATATAGTGTTCTAGAACAGTACAACTGCCGAGTACTATCTGTGTTTAAAAGCACATAAAACATGGAATTGTAGGCTAGTGCATTCCAAATCCAGTTAGTTTATGGCTGATGTTGTTGTTTTGGGTTTTATGCTATTTTTCAGTACATGATACATGGCGGTATAAATGGTAGAGGAAAACTCTGGAAAACCCTGGTAAAAACCACCCACCAACAGGGGCTGCTGACCAAGTTTCTCACATACCCACATTCACTTAGCTAGGGGTGCATGCCCATGCATACAGAGGTGAAATGGCAGAGATCAGCAAAAGTCAAGTGCTTTAGACCACTCAGCCATGTGGTGCCCCCATATATGGTTGAATTATGCCAGTTTGACTAATAATATTCTGAAGATGATGTGAATATCTTATCATGTTTTTAGTAAAATAATAAAACAAAATAGAGACAAACAGTCATACATACAATTATATTGTTATAAAAGATATACAATTTAACAAATTAAAAGAAAATTATACAATTTTATATAGTGCATTGGAATTAAGGCCATTAGGATACAAAGTATCTAATTTATGAATACAATAATCCAATAGAGACTCATGTATATTTTAGATCCTGTCATATATAATTGTTATGATGATACCTAGTATTTATGTTGTTATTTAATGACGTAATTGTTATTTTAGAATATAAAGACGTCATCCATTTCTTTTCTTTCAAAACATTTTGTGCCTGAAGAAGCATGTATTATATGCGAAACTAGTTGCACTGAATTATCTTTTTTTTTTATCCCAATTCATCATGTTTTCCAAACAAAAGTCATAGTATGGTGTTTTAAAGGATCAGATTTATTACACATATTAGATTCATAATGTCTAAACATTCATGTGGGGGTCTTGGGTGGCTGAGTAGCTTAAGGCACTTGTCTCTAAATATCACTCTTTAAAACATCTTGCCTAGGTCACAGCTTGAGTCACAGCTTGACCTATGTGGGTACTACAGAAAGCTTACCAGTTGCTTCCTGTGAGTATGTGAATCTTCCAAAGTTCTTCCTTCACTAAAAATACTGGCTGCCATATATATCATATCATCTGCTAAAAAATTGCATTAAACCCCAATATACAGAACATACATTAAGGTTTCTACAATGTTTTCAAAAGAATAGTTTTTTTCTAACAGCTTGAAAGTTAATGCTGGTAAGAGTAAAATGAGATTTTAAATTAAAACATGCAAAAAGATTTTGTTTTTTCCTCTTACTGTATATTCAAACCAGTATTATTGTTTTCTTGTTACTATTTATACATCTCTCCCTCAATTTAGTGCCATTCATTATATGATAGTATTAAAGGTATAAGGTATAGTTATGTATAGAGACTATATTATATAACACTAATATTACTTGTATAATATATTTCATATAATGAAGTATACTTTATTGTGGCACACATGGACTGTAGTATAACAAAGTATTGTACTGCTGCTTCAACTCCTAAATTCATTACTTTTGCTAATATATATTATTATATGTATTATTATCATTATTGCAGTCATCCACAGAGACAACACAGTCTCTACATCCAGTCATCTGGGCAGCTATTGGTGTTACCAGCATACTAATTCTTGTTGCCCTCATCATATTCATTCTTTGGAAGTGTAAAGCCTACCACAAAACTAAGACACATGGTGAGTTAAACTTCCATGGTTTCTTTGAATTTGTAATTTCAGTTGAAAGAATACAAGAATAGACATCTTAACTCTCTCTCTCTCTCTCTCTCTCTCTCTCTCTCTATATATATATATATATATATATATATATATATATATATATATATATATATATATATATATATACACACACACACACACCTGTGGTAAAGTCCAAAGAACAATATTATGAAAATGCTTAGAAAATATAATATTATGAAATGTGTTTTAAAAGTCTTATAGAGGATTTTATGTTTGCTAGTAATTATATATTTTGCACTGAAAAAAACCCTTTTGTATAGCATCTGAATATATATTTATGTATATAGTACAAGTCACACAGGACATGTAGGCATTCAAAACTATTTCAGTAACAGGTGTCATTTTTAGAATTCGATTTTGCATATCTTTAAGTATCAAGTATTCACTTCATTTGGAATTGTTTAGATCCATATTCCTTTGGAATGTAATAATTTTGATTTTCTTAGAGGTGCATACGGCAAAATCAGTGTTAAAGTACATATCAAATCTTGGAATCCAATGATGTGATCCATTGCAATCCGGATTGAATATCGATTGAATATCGTGATGTCACAATGAAAGCTAGGCATATTGATTAACATATTCATACTACCATCAATTGTGATGTTTCCACTCAAAGCACTTTTATGTTGATCCAAGTTTAGCACATGGCCACCATTGTAAACGTCCATAGTGATAAATAATTTTTGTCTGGAAGTTTCTTGGTGACAGTTAAGGTACAGATCATTCAGTAATCAGGACTGAATAGACTTTTCTTAAATAAAATTAGTGTTAACTTTTAAAAGAACATTTATATATATATATATGTATGTATGTATGTATGTATGTATGTATGTATGTATGTATGTATGTATAATTGAAAACTAATAACCCTATAGTAGAATTTAAATGTATCTAGTTGAAAAATGGTAACCATATTGTAGCATCTAAAAGATATTTTTTGCAACCTTGGTTAAATTCATCTCATTTTAGTGATCATGTAAATCAGTGTAGTTGAAAATGAAGTTGAATATTATTGTTGGATAGGCAGAAAAGAGAAAGACAATGGTTAAAAATTATTACTTACCTGTTTTCTTAAGTCCAAAGATTGCTAGTTTAATTAGATATTTTAAAAATACCATTTTTAATCTAGTTTATCAAATATCTGAGTGTTCAAAGTGAAAAAGTGTTTTAGTTTTTGAAGAGAGATTTTAGAACTGACAGTTTCATTGATGTTCTTTCCAGATATTAGTCATAAAATAGTGAATCTTTTGTGATGGCACAATATTCTACAACATTTATCAATCTATTAGCATTTATTGTTATTATTAATTTACTTACCCCTAGTCATTTCATCTAGTTTTATCCTTCAATGAGTTGGGCAAAAGCTTAATAGTGTCATCTTTATCTATTCCTCAGAACACCTTTGTCAAGTTTTATGGCCACACTTCTTCTGGTATGTTCCCTGATTACATTAACATTAGGGGATATAAGCCTGCTACATCTTGAATCCATCCCTACCCAAAAGATGAAATTTGTCTTTCCCTCATATAGACTTTGGCCCATAACTCCTCTTGTGACCATCAGGTGTCACTTGTTTTTAAGCTTTGCATCAATACAGCTTCAGATGAGACACATTTGTGAATCCAAAGCCAAATTTGTGTCAAATTTTACCCATCCATACAATATTTTGGATTTGGGTTAATATTCATTCTTAAATAGGTAGTAGTTATTATTGTTTTAAAAGTTGTAATATAAAATCTTTTACCAACTGATACAGTTGCTTATTGACAAATGTTGTTGGAGATTGTATGAAATCATCTGAAGCAATGAAAGTTTCTTTGGTCCACTTGCCATGATAAGGTTTTACCAATTTCAAGTCATTCTATCCAGTCTAAAGATCAACTCTAGGTCTTTTCCACATTATGGATTGCATCATCATCAGTGTCTTCTACAGCAACAGCTGGATATCTGGATGTTCTCAAAAATATTATTTAAGTTTATTTCTCCTCAGGAATGGAAGTGAACTCTTGTTTCATTTGAATCATATCGGGTCTGCTCATAAATTGGCAAAATTCCAACCTTCACCCATTCAAATGCTTTGTCCACTAGGTATGGATGTTATAAGCAGTCTCAATACTGTATGTCACAATCACGTCTGCACCATACAGAATGTTGGATTTGAACAATCTTTTCCAACAGGACATGGATTCCAATGAGAGCTCTTGCTATTCAATGCATCAGCAGATTTGATCATGCTCGACAGCTTTTATATGTTTCCATTTCACAAATGACTTTGCTGGCTCAATGGCAATTTTTCCCATTTCACTGAATCAAAGGTCAATATTATGAATGAGATATGACCATTTCAGTGTCAGTGGTGCAACCACAGTTGGTTCATGATAGGAATTTCTACAGACAAACCCAATTGATGATATTCCTAATTCTCTCAATTAGCCAGCTTTTTGTCTCTGGCTCAAGAAGGAGAAAAAATGGACACCAGTTTCCATGTTATGTGGCACATTCAAGCATCATGGCAGATATCAGTCATGATAATAACCTATCTGACCTATTAGCAAATTTTGATCAAAATAGAATCTGCCCTGGATCTTAGATCATGACTCAGTTCATCATCTTGCTGAAGGTGTTATCTTACTAAACTGTGTCCTGATTGCTTTTGGCATGCAGTTTGAGCAACATACATGCCTTCTCAGTTGAACCAGTCCAGATTGAGTGGCTTATTGATCATTGTGACACAAACAGGCTTAGTAGTCTAGAGCCAGTTATCATCAGTCCAAGTGTCATCATATCCTGAGAGCCAGTTATCATCAGTCCAAGTGTCATCATATCCTGAGAGCATGATCCTCTCCATGCCCTAAGCACTACTTAAAGTGCATAGAGACAAATCGTAACAAGTTCAAAAGCCTCTTTCTCCCTATAAAGACAATACAGCAGGTCATCATCTCCAAAGCCTTATTGGCTTAAGTTGGTTACATTGCACAGTATGAGAATTTCAGCTCATTAAACTTCACTGATCTATGCAAGTCTCACGTTTGAACACAATGTTTTGTTGATCACATTTATACCAACCTACCAGACAATGTAACTTCTGTTAACATACCAAAAGTTGGTCTTGGTGACCACTATCCTACTTTTTTGACAAGGAAGGTTAAATGCAAGAGAAATAAGAAAAATATACACAAAACTATCACTTACAGATCATTCAAAAATTTTAATGAAGATCAATTTCTCAGACCTATATAAAGCTCCATGGTAGATGATCCAAAATTTGGATGACATAGATGAAGCTCTGAGGGTGTGGACCGACTTATTTATGGATGTAGTCTCTAAGCATGCACCACTGAAAGTACATCGAGTAAAGAATGAAATCCAACCAAATTGCCTTACAGCTGAAATCCTTGATGCTTTGAAAACAAGAGACCAATTTAAGGCTATGGGAAACCATGCACAATATAAAGTATGGAGAAATAAAATAACAAATATGATCAAAAAAGCTAAAGAAAATTATTATCAATCACTGTATGAAAACAAAAAGAGCAACAAAAACTGCATTTGGAAAATCTTCAATGAACTCACTGGAGGAACACACAAAGATCAGATAAATAAAATCCACTCACTTCTGGTAAATGACACCATAGTCACTGATGACAATGACATTGCAAATGTTTTCAATGATTTTTTTCACCAACATTACCACAAAGTTAAAAGAACCAGTGATTGAAAACAACTTTATTGAACTGAAAAAGTTCTGCAGCAGCAAAATCTCTAAGGAGGTATGTTTCTCCATCCCACCAGTCTCAAAAAACTTTGTTAATAAATATCTCGGTGAACTTGATACTAAGAAAGCTACAGGACTTGATCAGATTGGTCCACAACTCATTAAATCTTCTGCCTCTGCTATTGTAGATAGCTTAACATTCATAATCAATTTAAGTATTGCATCCTCATCTGTCCCCAAAATATGGAAAACTGCAAAAGTAACTCCTATTCACAAATCTGGCCCTAAGGATGATGCTGATAACTACCGGCCAATCTCAATACTACCAAATTTGTCAAAATTGATTGAAAAGCATGTCCATGGTCATTCATATCATATTTAACCAAACACTTTCTGTTATACCATAATCAATCAGGCTTTAGACAGAAACACTCATGTGAGACTGCCTTGATCTCCCTAACTGATAAATGGCTTCAAGCACTTGATCAAGGTAGAAAAATAGGTTCTGTATTTGTAGATTTCATGAAAGCTTTTGACATGGTAGATCATGAAATCCTTTTGAAGAAACTGAAAATCTACCAATGTGATAAAAGCACAGTTAGATGGTTTACTTCATACTTAAGTGAGAGAACACAACATGTTTATATTAATAATATTCTGTCTGAACCTGAAACAATTAGATGTGGAGTACCACAAGGCTCAATTCTGGATCCATTACTGTTTATTTTATTTATTAATGACCTACCACTTGTATTAAAGGACTCAGTATCATCTACAGATCTCTATGCAGATGACACAACATTGTCAGACATCCAAAACACAAAACAAAAACTCGAAATTTCTTTATAGAATGCCTTAAACAAACTAGATTACTGGTGCACATGCAATGGCATGGTGGTTAATACTGGAAAAAAATAAAATATTACTTATCTCAACATGGAAAAAAAGAACAAAACTTGATAGTGATGAACTATGTCTGACATGGAAGGATAAAAGGTTGCAAATGGTCTGTCAGGATAATCTACTTGGTGTTTTGGTAGATAATAACCTATCATGGACTGAACATATCAAACATATCAGTAAAAATGTCAATTCAAGTTTATGGCTTCTCAGTAGGATAAGACACTTTCTCCCGGATAAGCACAGAAAACTATTTTATAACATTATTTACAACCCTATTTAGACTACTGTAATACAGTATGGGGTAATTCAAATGATAAAAACTTAGCAAAGCTGGCACATCTTCAGAAAAGAGCTTTTGAGTTAATATCAAACCAGAAAGAATGCAAGGAAAATTTAGCTGGTAAGTTAAAAATACTACATATTAAAGACCGAATCTGTTTAAGAAAAGCCAAATTAATGTATAGGATAGCCAATAATAATGCTCCTGAATATTTACAATCACTATTCAAGTATAGGCTATCTGGAAATACTCCCCACCTGCGATCAATGTCTACCAAACATTACAAAATTCCCAAACCAAATAAGGAATTATTTAAAAAAAAGTTTCCAATACTCTGGAACATTGCTCTGGAATAATATTCAAGTTGAGATTAGAAATGCCCACTCTATTTCCTCTTTCCAAACCCAGTATATACAATGGCTTCAGAGATGCAGCAAAAATAAATAAATTCCTTTGAATGAGGGCCTCAAGGTAGATTAGTTCTTAGCTAATTGAGTTACCCTCTTTAAATAAAGTCATAATGCAAGACATTGCAGAAGCTGTTAGCAGGCATGCTGCATCCATCTTCTCAATTTTTATATCAGGAGATTTACCTTTGCAGAGACAACCTGTAATTGTTGGATGCTATGACTGTAGCCCAAACAAAAAGTAGACCTAATTAAACTAACACAGCCTCTTAGCTTTCCTGGATTTGTCAGAGAATTTAGATGGTAGGAAGATTTCAGGAATCATCTTAACTTAATCAGTAATGGTTTACATGACCATATGCTGACAGCAGGTTATTATTCACATAAGAAATTCAATTTTTCTTCTCTAGAGGAATAGATAGGATACTCAGCATTCCATACTCCTATTACTTGTTCATGTAATGTTGCTTTGATCTGGGAATATATTTGAAGGAGAAAGCAAATTTGTAAGTAAGTTATGTTTCTCAGAGAATATTTACCAAATCACATTAATTAAAAATCTTCCAAACCACCCTGCTATGTGAGCATCCTCATTGGTATATTGTTCAGTTTAAAATTAATGACACCTGGTGGTGGAAAGGGGATCTAATGGACAATCATTATTGCTTTTTGTCTCAATTTGATAGAAAAGATGAATTTTCATCTTTTTGGTAGTATTGGATTTGCGAAGTATCACACTTATATCCCTAACATTAATGTGATTGGGTAAGTATTCTTGGAAAAATATAATTTCATTTCTAGTTTTCTTCAGCATTTACAAAATTAAGATATGATTATTTTTTGCCTCTTCTGCTCCTTGATAGAAATTGGCCAAAATGAACATCACAGGATTTCATTTATGTACAGCTCAAGTAATATCAACTTCAAAGCAAATTTTGCATGGCAGATTTTACATGGTTATATTTTATTCAACTTTGCATTAGTTATGGCTTGTGCAAAAATTATGCTGTCATTTTTAGTGTTCTGGCATATCTGCTATGTGTGTGTCTGCATGTGTGTGTTTGAAACATTTTCATCAGTTGTGTCATCTCAAATATGTAATTATTGTCATGAGTTCAAGAGAAATGGTCCATATTCTGTTGCATGTCAGACTGTTAATACTAGTAGTGAGTGTGCTATTGTCATGAGTTCAAGAGAAATAGTCCATATTCTGTTGCATGTCAGACTGTTAATACTAGTAGTGAGTGTGCTATTGTCATGAGTTCAAGAGAAATAGTCCATATTCTGTTGAAATGTCAGAGTGTTAATACTAGTAGTGAGTGTGTTATTGTCATGAGTTCAAGAGAAATTGTCCATATTCTGTTGCAATGTCAGAGTCAGATCAGGGGATTATGAATGGTCATATTGAAGAGCATGACATCAGTCCAGTATCTGATCTCATTTGAATTGTCAGTCAGAAATGTCATCAGTAATCATAGCAGAGAAAATCATTCTGAAGAGGGTTGGTACAACACACAGCCAGACTCCATAGGTGACTGGAAATGGTTTAGATGATTCACTATCATCCACAACAGAAGCAAGCATGCCATCATGAAATTGCCAAGCTGTTATGATGAATTTCTTTTTGCAGATAAATTTTGTCAGGATCTTCCAAAGGTGCCCTTGATTTACTGTGTCCAAGGCATTTCACAGGTTGATGAATGTTTTGTACAGGTTTCTAGCATTTCTCCATTAGCTGACATGCTGCAGAAATCATGTTTGTTATTGATCATCCATTCCTGATGCCACACTGACTGCCAGGCAGGAGTCTTTGATCATTGTGATACACAAGGTGATTTAGCAGAATTCGGGTGAGGATTTTCCTGGCTATTGACAGCAAAGAGTTGCCCATATGCTTGTCAAGGGATTGTATGCTGCCTTTCTGTTTGTAGAAGTGTACAATGGATGCATACTTTTATTCCCATGGTGTAATTCATGATTTTTTTATTGACTGGAAGGGCCCAGTCAATTTCTGTTTCATGTTTGAGCCTCTGGCTTTGTAGACTTCTGATCAGTGGCAGGCTGTGTAGACCTAAAGCAAAATGAGTACAATGGGCCCCCAAAATTTAATTTCTATAGCACTGAAAAATTTTGTGAAATATATAATTTATATAGATTTTGTTTTCAAAATCTGATTTATTTTGTAAATAATCTGCTTCAATTATAGTCTTTTTTAAACAAACTCCAAAATGCTTCTCCCCCAGCTTTGTGTACCAGGTGTGATCATACCTTTTGTACATAGCTATGGCAGCTACTGATTCTGATGCTATAGCTTTGCCATTTAACAACAGGTCAGTGACTTTCACAGTTTCAGTCACCATTGTTGGATTGAGAAGCAATTTATTAATTTCAATGTGGGCTAGTCATCAGTTGTCTCTTCATTGACAAATCATTGTTGATGTTGAAGTGTTCTGTCCATCTTTGTAGCATCTTTTCTTTGTCAGTGAGCAGTTTGGTGCTGTTGGTACTCGGTATTGGAGATGTTTTTGATGTTTTCAAGCTATCATAGAAGTTTTTCATGTCATTCCAGTCTGTGTAGTTCTGTGTCTCATCTGCATTTGTGCTCTGCCACAAGTCTTGCAACTAAGTTTTGTATTTGACATTCTCAAAGCTGTTGAAAGCCACATTCTTAGATGATAAAGTGCCCCCTGTTTTAAACAGGCCTTTTGCAGCTTATGTTTCTCATTTGGTAAATTTTATTGCATCATTATTCTGATCAAATCAATCTTGATGTTTTTTTTGTGGTGAGACAGAGGAATTTGGATGCAGCTAAGCAATGAAGTCAAGTTTTATTTTGAGTTCTTGGATTTCTCATCAATTGTTTCTAGTTAGTTGCACTGTTCTTTCACAAATGCCCATTTCATGTTCACCTATTTCAGTTGGAGTCATTATTTTTGGGGGACATTTATGCCTTGTACTTATCTGCTGGCTGAATCTGGATATTGAGCTTGGAGCCTCAGATGAGTTGGGCATTTTGCACTTCTCATGGTCTTTGGCAGGTGAAAGACTGTGTTTAGGACAATATGTTCAGTGCATTTCCTCAGTAGAAGGTCAGTTCATTGTTATTTGTTATTGCATTTTTCAGGGTCATTTTAGCCATTACCTGGTAATGTACAGTGATCTATGCTTACCCTTGCATTGAAGTTACCCAAGGATGATCAGCTTATCTGCCTTTGGTACTTCTGGAATAATAGACCCCAGGTCTTCATAAAGTTTTTTCTTTGTCTCATCTGGGTTGGTCATGGTGGGAGCATAGTTTTGCCAGAGAGTAAGAGTCTCTTTTGCATTAGTCTGTGATTTAGGAGATTTGTAAGCTTGCTGACCAGCTGTGAGTTTATTGCCAACCCAACACTAGCTTCAAGTTGCTCTTCTTTACTCAAGCAGAAGAATGCATACCCAGCTCAGAACATCCTGGACCTTTTCCATCACATGCACACAAAACAGCCTGAAACTGCTCTCAAGCCCATGGCTGTTATTATGTGATAATTACTTCATAACATCACAATGTCATTGGTAAAAGAATTTCAAGCAATAGTGTCAGTTTCAGGCTTTTGAAACCAAATGATATCTTCAATCTAGTTTCATGACAAAGTTGCAGGAAAACAATAAAACTTAATTTTTAAATCATTATTAAGTGTTATGTGCATCTGAAAAAAAAAATAACCAATTTAGTCCCTTTCAAAGAGTGGAAGTTATTTGACTCATATAAGAAAGTCATGGAGATATTCTGAATGGTACATATCATTGGGGGCATGGCAGTGGGTTCTACATTCTTTTCTATAAACCTCACATTGCCATGATTAAATAATTTTATGTTATATATTTAAACATTTTTGAAAAAATATTTGAATAAAAAGGAGAAATGAAATGAATAAAAAATAATCCTTTGTTCCAATTCAGAGGGTGGTGGTTGGTGGTGGTAAACCAAACATGTTAGATATGACATCAAAATATACATTTTCATGACAATCTCAGTGAACTCCTTTGCTGTATCAAACTCATGGTAAGGATTATTGCTGATTGTTTTGTGTCCTTGCTCTTTGCTTTATCATGCACTTTGCTTTATGGTTACAAATCTTTGTTATATATACAACTCTGAATCTTTGTTACATGTGTTACAGCTTGATGTTTAGCTGTTATATTTATAATCATATGTAAGTTCTCAGTAAAGCCCTTTAATGCATATTTTGTTCACATGTTTAAATCCTGTTACAAATTCAACTCTTTAAATTGTAGTGAAATAAAGGGACATATATACATTACAATGCATTAAATCATTCAGTCATATTGTGGGATCACTTCCACAGTGGTATGATGAGAAATAAGTTGGGTCTGTGTATACGTCAGACAAATAAAAATACCTCATGGAAAAGATTTCATGACTCTAGAATAAGCAGTGGTCATTTTTTTAACAGAATTATATATCCCAGTTGTAGAGTAGTTTACTCAATGTATTTTGAATGTATATTAATGCAGTAGCAATGTTCACATATTATTTTTAATAAACATTTAGTTTACTTATCAAGTGATAAAACATGCTTCACCTGCATGCAGTTATCACGGACTGCTTGTTACATTTGGTAGAATTCAGATTTTGTTAGTAAGGGATCTGCTTAATGCAATATGTTACTTTGTGTGGCAGAAACCCACACTTTAGACAGCAGAGCTACAGATCTGTATTGCATAAAAGGATGTCTTCTTTTCATTCCACATATGATTTCAAGAGAAAAGCTTAGACACTTATTACTTGGCACATCAAGGGATTGAATTTCTAAGTCTTTTGCAACTGCTTTTCTTTCCTTTCAGACAATGACAAAATCAGTTACCTGGGTGGTTATCAGAAAACCGTTGAACGGCAATTACTCTTTGAGAATTCCTTCACCAGTCTTCGAGGTGAAATGATCTCTCCACCACCTCTCGGCACACAGTTGTCTGAAAAATACCCAAAGCGAATTAGAAGCCCTCTCAATCGCATCCAAGTGACACCACACCCACTCTCCCAATTTTGAGGAGGCCAGCAACCAGGTGGTTATTGACAAGGAAAACAGGACCAGAAATGTATTAGTGCTTATAGGTTACAAAGACCTTTCCCTCTTGAGAATGATTGTATCTCTTTAATGCTGTTGCTTTTTTATTGAATAACATAAGGAAAATTAATATGTCAATGGTAATGTTTTTTATTTAACTTAAATTAATTGCATAAGCATATGATATAACTCTTAAATTTGTTTATTTAGCTTGTATATCAAAATGCAAACCAAAATTTGAGCCATGTTTTTTTTTAACAAAAGGTCACCCATCTTTATTGTAAAAGAAAATTATAGATGTAGTGCATTGTAAAATACCACTTTAGTGCTATAATTATTTTTGTTATTATTTGTGTAATATATACATGGTTTCTTATTTACTAATTATTTTTTTACTGTGTCTGTGATATGAAAAACCTGTGTACCAACATTGTTATATTTTTTCATTATGCTGACATTATATTTTTTTTTTGTAAATGCCAATAATATTTCTTATCCAATCATCTTGGACATTCAAGTGACACCACACCCACTTTCCCTATTTTGAGGCTGCCAGCAGGCAGGTGGTTATTGACAAGGAAAAGAGAATCAGAATTACATTATAGATTATAAAGACCTTTTCCTTTTAAAGATGATTATATCTCTTTTTCTAAGGTTTTTTTTTTCTTGCTTAATGCACAATGAAAATCATATGTAAATGGTAAGTAATGGTTTTTATTTAACTTACAACTAATTGCATAAAGCATATGATCTGACTCTTGCACCAAATTTAAACTGAGTTTGCATTTTAAAATGTTTTGCTATATTAACAGCTAATTGGGAATTTTATCTTTGTTAGACAAAAACCATTTATATAATTTTATAACAATTGGTAGCATTATTTATTGTATAATACCACTGAAGTGCCAAGATTTTGTTTCTATTGTTATTTGTGTGATATGTGTTTATATCATTTTTTGTGTGCTATATATCTGGTTTCTTTATTTTTACTCAATATTTTTTAATGTGCCTGTGATATGAATAACCTGTATGCCAACATTGTTATATTTTTCTTTTGTAAATGCTAATAGCCTTTTTTTACCCAATCAGTTTAGATGTTTTTAATGCAAAATGTAAAGAATTAAAATGGGATTTTTATTATTGTTTAGGAAAGAGTTCAGATCTCATTAACAGTGACTAAAAGGTGTTTTACAAATGACAGAAAAGAGATTTTTTAAAAAGTTATCATTGGTTTTAAAATCTAAATTTGTTACAGATTCTACATTTAATGTTTCTCTGTTAGGGGGAGGTGTTAAGATTTTTTTTAAATTGCCATTTTTCTTTAATGTTGCAAATTTTTTATCTTCACAAGAATATAATTTTATTAACTTTTTGCATTTTTTCAATGGATCCATAAGGTTTCAGGAATTGTTGATGAAAATTACATTCTAAATAAAGATCCTTGAATAAAACATAATTATCTGAATATTATCCTTCCATTCTCCCAGTATTGAATTGTTAGTGTTTTATCCATTGTCCCCAAAATCTTGAGTCCAGTCAACTACCAGTACATGCCTGTTCTTTATTAAGGAGCAAGAGAAGTAACATATGATAAGATCCTTACAGTCAGAAGTCTGGAGTTGTACAGAGCTCTGCCCCTTGCAGAAAAATATAAAAACATTTAAAAAGCTACTTTATAATAAAAGATGCCTAAATTTCACTAGAAAAAGAACATAAAAAATAACAAATAATACATCATGGATTATCATGAATGATTTGTAATTTAAACTGAAGAAAAATGTAAAATAGCAATTTAACAAGTAACATTTTTAATAAGTAATAGTCTTAGTTTATAATAATTTCATGATATGCTTATATTTCCAAAATTAGTTCATAGTAACAAATTTTATGACCTTGTGAAAGGAGATGTTTATAATGAGGAATTCTCAGTTCTCAACTCAAGCATATGAAAATCTAAATCCATTAGAAAAATAAAAATAGATAGTAATATTTCAAAACTTGGAGATTTAGTTAACATCAACAATAATCCCAAAAAATTGTCAAAACTATTAATATAATTTTTCTTTTCATGCTTTAAGATGTAAAACCTTCTGATATATATATATATATATATATATATATATATATATATATATATATATATATATATATATATATGTGTGTGTGTGTGTGTGTGTGTGTATCTATATATATATATATATGTATGTGTATATATGTATATATATATATATATATATATATATATATATATGTGTGTGTATATATGTATGTATATATATATATATATATATATATATATATATATATATATATATATATATATATATATATATATATATATAAAGAATACAAATCATATGGCGAATAACAACCCTTTCAAGCGTACTGGATCCACCAAGGGATCACGTGTCAGGGATTGATTAAAATAGATGCAATAAACTGACGACAAACAGTGCAAAACTAGTAACTAACTAGCCTGAGCGCTTTCGACTCTTAATGAGTCTTTTTCAAAGGCAAATTCAAAACATATATACGACAAACAAAAAAACACAAAAACGTTGTGTTTGTAAACCTCTACATGACTGTCTCGACATTATTATTTTTTTATTATTATTATGACTTTATTTAAAGAGGGTAACTCAATTAGCTAAAAACTAATCTACCTTGAGGCCCTCATAAAAGGCCCACGTGTTAAAACTATAAATACAACCATCTTGTATAGACTAGTTGCGGAAACTGAAAATGGTGTATAATTCCCTAAAAGTCTACAGGCCAAAGCGACATATATTTTTACTTTTTGTACATTTATGTAACGCAGATTATATTCCGGATATTTGATTCTATACGGGTTATTCTTATAGTAAAAATTGAAGGATAATAAGAAGATTTAGAAAGTGTTAAATTCTACTAGTGCATAGTTTTCATTTTCTAGTCTTCTTGGTTTAGACCACTTGATTTCAATGTTCTAAGGCGGCGTATCCAGTATGATTCCTTTTCCTTCCTGGTTTCGGAACTCCAGCTGTGGCTGTTAGCAATATCGATAAGTATTATATCACTGAAAGTGTGGCCAGGGGAGGAGAAGTGTTCTGTGACCGGGCTTCTGTACAACTTTTTTGTCATCCAATCAGATCTATGAAGGTTTATTCTTTTGTGTAGCTTTTCAGTTTCTCCGACGTACTGAAGGCCACAGATCTTACATGTGATGATCTTACAAGCGATATAATAGGTGATAATAACCTGGTTCTATTAATCATTTAGTTTATCGGTATTGATTTCAGAGTGACAAGAATACCAAAATATCAATTTGTACAAACTGAATTTGCACCTGTTTTGATAGAAACTGACAGTTTATATCCAAGATTGTTTTTGGCGAACATGCTGGAAATGTTATTATTACGTATACTGCACTGTTGATCTCATTATCAGAGGGCCTATCACTTGTTATTTTGGTAGTCTAATATATAATCAACATAAGGACGATTAATTTATTGTTGTTGAAGTTTTTAAACTGGCTTTTACTATTGTACATAAGACTCACATGTCTTTTTCTGCGAAAAAAAATGTTTAAGAAATATGTAAATTCAATTTTTATGTAAGATTTTGTCTCACAGTTGGATCAAAAGCATAAACATAAACAAAACAATTTTGTTGATGAAAGTAAAAACAGGTATCAGGTAGTCAGTTATCCTTAATAAATGCAAAACAAAATGTGTTATTGATGCTATCATTGACTGTTACATATATTGTGCATATTGGCTACTTTGCATTCACAAGTTAACCTTCACAAGCTTGTGTGTCAACTACAGAAGTGAGATACATCATGTGTACTTGGGTTTCTTACAGAGTAGTCTTTCATAGGTAGCTGGGATGTCTGTGTGGTATATTTTCACAAATTGCTTGATAACAACAACAAAAACAAGTTTGTTAGGGTCATCTAACAACCCCAGTCATCCTGGAGGTACTGATGCTATCATAATTAAAAACTATTTCATTTCAGAAGAATTTTCTGGTATCATTTTCATTTTTCAAATACATTTCCTGATCATAATACATTAAGAGTGGTGACATCAAATGCTTTTCAAATCTCTCCCAGCCTACCAAGCTTGATACTAGTGAAAAATGTGCAATAAATCATCACACAAGAGTCATCTCTCCATGGACTGAGTGATTGGCATCAAAACCTCATCCATACATGTTACTACATGTACTTAAGATCATGCTGGGTAACGTGTGCTTTTCAGAGACATTTCAAGACTACTTTTCACTATTTTGCAGGTCAAAGGAGTCTTTCTTGCACAATCAAGATATCTATTTTGCATAGCTTTATCATAAATTAAAAATTTAGACTGTAATATTGCTTAGTCTTATAATAAAATACCTGCCCAAAGATGATCATCATTGCAAAACAAATTTATCATGCATGAACATGAAATAAAAAAAACTGACATATTTCCAGTACTGGCCTGCTATTAGTTTTGTGGACCAATTCAAGGAAAACACCAGTCCCATTCTATCATGACTTGGTGCTGTCTACGGTGATGCTCAAGCCCCAGATAAGCACAGTATAATTTCCAAACTATGGACAATTTTCTCTGTATTGAAGTAACAGTGTAACAACTTCCCTAGGCACACCAGTCTGCTGTTTACCATGCTTCTTGCCAGTTTTTGGCTGCGCAGTAATAATTACAGGAAGTGTCTGTGCAGCCTTTTCTACTGTTTAAAGAGTCATTCACAAGCATCATCTTCTTTATCCAACTCTGTCTTCTGTTCATTGATTAAAACTTTTCTGGCCTCTACCTGCCTCTTCCTCTGTCATTATTGGTAACTTACAAAGTTGCCACATTTATTGAGCTATTACCCATAACAACCAGCTCACTTTCAAACTTGTCTGAATCAATGATGTATTATGTTATTTAGACAGGCAGCTCCATCAACCAATTATAAACAGCTCATTATTTTTACAGTGAAAAATCCCATGATAGTTTAATGTCTTTATGTGAGACATGTTTTATGTTTGTTTGTTTTGTTTTTTTTTAAACTGAGGTCCCAGGTATTGGTAAAGATATTGCAGGCCTGGATGTGTCAAAACCCACATCTGTTTGTATGGACTGGATGCCCTCTCTTAACACAATAACTGATTTAATATATTGTTTTGCTTGGTTTGCTCAAAATGCCTAATATTTAACAACTAGGTTGCTGTGTCAACAGGCATCTGGAATAGATGTTCCAAATATTTTGCTGGAAGTAGGCAAATGAAGTTTGTACACAAAGGGGTTAGATGACAATGGTGACATAACAATTGAAAATGGATATGACATTTAAGGACTATAATCTGAGTTAACTCTGACCTTTTCCACCCTATTTTTTATATTTGGACATCAGTGTTTAGATGTAGGACAAAGTCATTTGCCTATTGAAAAATTGGAATAGGAATTGAAATTCACCGACATCATAGAAAAATTGGAATAGGAATTCACCGACATCATAGAAAAATTGGAATAGGAATTCACCAGCATCATAGAAAAATTGGAATAGGAATAGGAATTCACCGACATCATAGAAAAATTGGAATAGGAATTCACCAACATCATAGAAAAATTGGAATAGGAATTCACTGACATCATAGAAAAATTGGAATAGGAATTCACCAACATCATCAAAAAATTGGAATAGGAATTCACCGACATCATAGAAAAATTGGAATAGGAATTCACCAACATCATAGAAAAATTGAAATAGGAATTCACCGACATCATAGAAAAATTGGAATAGGAATAGGAATTCATCGACATCATAGAAAAATTGGAATAGGAATTCACCAACATCATAGAAAAATTGGAATAGGAATAGGAATTCACCGACATCATAGAAAAATTGGAATAGGAATTCACCGACATCATCGAAAAATTGGAATAGAAATTCACAGACATCATAGAAAAATTAGAATAGGAATTCACCGACATCATAGAGAAATTGGAATAGGAATAGGAATTCACCGACATCATAGAAAATTTGGAATAGGAATTCACCAACATCATACATCAGTCAGCAGCTTACTAGCCGGTCTTGAAAACTTTATGCGTGGTTGTTTTTACATATCTTCAATTCAACACAGACTTCTTAAAAAAATGAAACTTAATGACATTGAAGCAAATGCCTTGCCCACAGAGAATTAAAAGGTCAGTTTCTAATGGCATGTTAAATTTAGCCTGGAAATTTTGAGCTCTACCCATGATGGGTCAGTGTACAGGTAAAACATTGACATTGGTCCAGAGGATTAAATATCAAGATGTCTACCTTGATTATTAAGTTATTAAAGCATTTCAAAGTGCATTTCATTCACAAATGCTAGAAGTTACATGTGGGTATAACCACTTCCACTACTACATAAGAGCTATTGATAATCTGAATAGGCTTAACAGGGTGAGTGCCTGTACTATATAGAGGATCTCAAATGGGTAATGATTTAATACTGAATTTATGAAAGGAGTTGAATAATGTTCAGCATTTGCGAGCCTTGGCAAGCAAAAGATGGACATTATTTAATGAGTTTCATAAATTTAATATTAAATCATTACCCATTCAAGATTATTTTTATCACAATTTTATTTTAGCAGTAATTATTTATATAGAAAGACGAATGCATAATTTCATTCATCCTGACATGCTGTACCTTTCATTTGTTGTGCGTAAAAAATAGTCTCAAAGTTGAAATAGTAAGAGTAGATTATATGTTTTTGATAACTATAAATCAAAGAATAAGCATCTATCCAAATAACAGAACATTTTATTATAGACAAAACATTTGTTAACACAAAATGTCCAATGCATGTGATGCCACATTGTTTGATATGGTGCACAGTAATGGTTTGAGTTGGCCAACACAACAGTGACAGTGTTTACATTGAAATTCCACAACTGAACATTATATTGTTGCAATATTTTTGTGAAAAGAAGATAATTGGATGAAGAAATACTCATGTATAGTAATGTATTTGTGACCGGGTATTTGCCTTATTTGATTTGGAACATTAGATTATAGAGAAGATGTAAACAAATCTGTTTGAGTCAGACTTGCATCACATATTTACCATTTACCAATCACTGGTAAAGCTCACATTCAATTTCCAGGCTGAAGTGAAATAGCCATTATGAACTGACCATTTGGGAAGGGTTAGGGGTATTTACCACAAATTAATTGATTTTCTATTTTTCAACTAATATAATGGAAATCATAAGTTCCTTCATTCATTATTATTATCTTTTAACTCTGGATAAAACTATTTTTCAATGCTAGTTTAAGGCCAGACATTTTTTCCACAATGACAATGTAATTTGTATGTCCTTCCAAAGGACATCCTGCTGCATTGTCTTTATGTTCTTTTGTTTTTACACAGTAACTTCAGTTAAAGACCATGAACCTTGACTAAACTTGTTGACTGATTGGTCTATAAGAACACATCAACACATGAAAGGCAGCATTGCATGGAGGCATTTAGTTGTAGTGTTTGATTTCACTTCAGCACACAGTGGCAGTTGGAGTATGCATGCATGTATGTATGTATGTATGTATATGTGTGTGTGTATGTATGCATGTAAGTATCTACAGCACAAGTTACATAATAATTACTAAATGGTATAAAATAAAAGTAAAGTTTTAAATAATGTAAACAGTGTGCTCTGAGAAAATCAAGGCTGGCTTATCAATTTGGTGATTACAAGATCCAAAGTCAGTGTCACAAACAGAAAGAAGAAAACTCATTTCTTTACAATAACGTTATTAAGATAATAAAAATGGATTCTGCATAATATGAGTAAACATGGCTGACCACTTGCTTTTGCATATGGAAGAAACCTGTCTATTCTGGGGTCCAAAGGTTAGTGTTACAGTGATTCAAAGAAACAAAATATGGTTTCTGCACACAACTTTAGCATATGACAAAGATCTATCACCAAACTTTCTTGATGGCATGAAAGTAGTGCAAGAAAGATATTAATAGATTTTGGGTCAAAGAAGGTCATGGTGAGTCAAATAAGAAAACAAGTTTCCAGTCATCAATTTTAGTTCTAGACTACATAATAAGTATAGTTTTTGATCATGTATCATGAAACTTTGTGGATGATTTGCACATTAGGAGAAACCATTTAATTCTGGAATCAGAAGTTTCAATGTCAAGGTCACAGTATCATAATATACGATAAAAAAAGATTTTTGTACAATAACTTCAAGTAACCAGCACCAAATGACACCAAATGTTGAAGATGGCATGATAATGTGAGAGAGAAATTAACACTACTGGTGTTAGGTTAGCTTGCAATTCAATGTCATAGGTAAATAGTTACCATGGTTTCTACACAGTAGACCATTTTCTAAACCATCTTCATTCAGCATGTTATCTATGTGAGTTTGAGATAGGATAGGGTAACAGTTCAAGTAAATAAATACCTGTTCTCAGACATATATACAATTATGAGCACTTGAAATAGTTGTTAGTGTTGCTGTAGGGTTTATCGCCATTTTTCAGCACAAGATAGGCTATACATGGAGGCCAGTATTATTGGTGGAGAAAGAACCCTGGAAAGCCCTGGGAAGAACCACCAACCCACGAGAAGTTACTGGCATGCTGTCTCATGTACCCATGTTAGCCAAGCCTGAGACTTTAATCCATGCAGTCACACTGGTGAGATGTTGGTGATCCTGAACGGTGATCGCTTTACACCACGTGCCACTCCAGACCCCATTGAATAGCTAATTAAGAAATGGGTTTCATAAAAATTGCATGCAACTATTTGGTAATCATAACATTGTAGCTTTATAGTCCCCATTTTTGTGGAAAACAAGTGTTGGGTATTAAATTGAACTTGTCCATCCTTCTATCCAACTTTTCTATCTGCCCAAATAGTTTCACCAATATTATTGGATTTCAGCCAAATATGCATCTTTATGTTGATAACACCTTGATGTTAATATGGTCTCTGGTCAATTATGATCAAGCATGATGAATGAAAATTTAATGATCTAAGCATGTTCTCGAGTCAGATTATTTGGTGATCACCTGTAGCATCATGGTACATAGAAATTGGAGTAAATAATTTAAATTTGTAAATCCTTCCATAAAATTTTGTTTCCACACATACATACTATTTTAATTACATTTAGGTTTCAACCAAATTTAGTATGCAGCTTGACACTGGTGAGACCTTGACTGAATTTGATTATTAGTGTCTTTGAGTTAGAGCTTCAGACTGCTACATCATCTTTGAGCTGAGTTACAGGCACTGTCTTAACCAGACTCCACACACAACAACTCTCTTACTTTTTGTGGGATTCAGCCATTATTTTGTAGCTGAAAACCAATGAGATCTTGACTGAATTGGATTGTTTTTACATCATCATTTAACAAGGTTTTAGCCCCTGACTGTCACAACTACTCCAGTGGTCTAGTGGTTAGATCGTCCGCCTCGGATGCAGGAGGTCGTGGGTTCAATCCCTGGTTGAGTCATACAATAGACTTGCAAAAAAATGGTACTAACAGCTTCCTCGCTTTATGCTCAACATTAAGATGTTAGTGTTAGGACTGGTTGGTCTAGTGTCAGGATAATGTGACTGAGTGGGACATCATGCTACATGTCTGCGGCATGATGCCCCTGTGCTAGACATCACTATAAACTGCCACTTTTCAAACATCATAGTGATATGACTGAAAAAGTTTTAAAAGCTACATTAAAGATCATAATCACATCACATTACCTGATTGTCACACCCACTTTCACTTAAAATATATTATTGTCAGCTAACCTGTTCATGTATGAACTAATGCAACCTACTTCAAACAAAAAGCAGAGAACATTAATTCCTTGATGATGCCTATTGATACACCATTTTAGCTGTTAATTTTGAACAGCCTGGGGAAAATCCCAACACAAAATTATTCACATTAGTTCTTTGTGAAGTTAAATATAAAATATAAAAGGACAATTTTATCATACTATAATTTTGAAAAACAATAATTTTTGCAATACATTTGCCAATATGCATAATAAATTCAGTTGCTTATGTATTATTATATGCAGTGAGAACAAAACGATGAAAGAAAATATTCTGTGGTCTGTGGTTCTTACCTGAGGCTTTTCCCAGGTTTTTCCTCCACCAATTATACTGGCTGCCATGTACAACCTATCTTTCACTGAGAAATTGTGTTAAACTCCAAAACAACAAAATGCTGGGCTTATCAATTCACTTAAGCTGCTTGCTGATATAGCATCCAAACAATGAATGCTTTGTCATTTTGAGCTCACTAAGAAAAATAGTCCCAATTATTCCTATTTCAGTGAGCTACACATTGCTATTTCTACAGAACAAGTAGTTCAAAAAGTAGAAATGTACTATTTCACTAGGTAGTGATGCAGAAGTCATAATGGCCTATTGTATACTGCAGACCTCCCAAAATATGCCAAAACTTCAACTATGATGGTGTGTTGTATGATTTGGATTTTTAATGTAGCATTGACTAATTTTTCAGCCATATCATTATGATGTCTGCTGTGTGGAAGTTTATAGTGATTTCTAGCACTGGAGTATCTTGCCACAGAAGTGCAGCAGTCACATTATTCTGACACCAGGTCAATCAGTCCTAATACTAACCTCTTCATGCTGAGTGCCAAGCGAGGCAGCTGTTAGTACCATATTTGTAAGTCACTGGTATGACTCGGCTGGGGATTGAACAAATGACCTCCCACATCTGAGGTGGATGCTCTAATCACTAGGCAGCTGGAGTGGTTCAACTATGATGGCATTAGATAAAACTATATTGAAAATATAGCCTAGATAAGATTAATAAGTAGATCTTGAAGTAAGTCACAGTGGTCCAGTATTCATAATTTAAATTTTAACCCTAATACAGTATGCACCACCACCACATTCTCATGTTTTGTAGCAAGTGTAAGGTTAAAAAAAAATATGACCAAGATATAAAAAAAAAGATTGACCACAGTGGATCTCACAAATAATTTCAGATAAGGTTTTATCGTTACACTCATCTAGCCAAGCACTCGATTCTAATTCATGACTATATGGGTAATAAATGTGGATTCTGGACATAATTAAAATTTTTCCAACAATGAAAGTGATGGGATAAACACATTAAGTCAACCCAGAAAAACCTGAAGGCTGCCAGATTTTATTAGAAAAGAAAATACAATTACAAGAAATAGAATATATTAAAAACAACACTAAAAATATTATTTCATGTGAAAAATCTCTAATACACATGTGCATGGTGTAAGAAACAGACCTAATCTGAAGATAGAGTCAAATGTCATATATTAATCATGAATGACTGAGTTGAACTATTGCAATTGGCTGTAATTTTATTACCTTTACAGTTGAAAGTAAAGTACATATATATAAGAAAAGGAATATATTGAAAGCAATTCCCAAAATATACTTCAAATGAGATCAACAACTTATGAATGAAAATACATCAACATTTTTTAAATAATGATTGATTTACACCCCCAAAAAATGAAAATTTTAATAAAAAAATTAAGAATTTTCTTTTGTTAACTTTCAAAATAAAAAATGAAATGATCAAATAGAGAGGTGCTAACCAGCCAACAATATAAAACAATAGCTTACCCTCAATGAGAACAACAATAATATCCTGCAAATTTTTGTCTTTCCATGGTGCTGTTCAAGCCAAGTAATCTTGTCTAAGTTTAAAAAGAACTGTATTGACCAGTCAAATGTGCTAACAAGTAACGGTTTCCTAGTAACGGTTTCCTATGCATTTGGTTAGCACATGATCTGATGATGCATATATCATTTGGGTGGGTATTTGAAACAAACTTTATATCTGTGTAGAGATTTGAAACAAATTTCACAATCAATGGAAATGTAAGTATAATAAGTCAGATATTAATCATGTTTTGCTGAAAGGCGTTTTCATCAGTCAATGGAAATGTAAGCATAGTCAGATATCAGTCATGTTTTGTTGAAAGGCATTTTCATCAGTCAATGGAAATGTAAGTATAGTCAGATATCAATCATGTTTTGCTGAAAGGCATTTTCATCAGTCAATGGAAATGTAAGTATGGTCAGATATCAATCATGTTTTGCTGAAAGGCATTTTCATCAGGAAATGATTAGAATAATTTATGGCTCCATAATTCTGGAAGAAATACAAAATGCAAATAAAATTACTTTCTTTTCAAGTAAAAATATGAAACCTTCAAGAAAGATGGTTATTTTGCTAAACAAAAGAAAAATAACATCAATTTATATCACAAGCACAACAAAATTTTTGTAACAGACTTAATTGTGTATAAATTATGAAAGAAATAAATTTCACCGAGTCAATTCACACAAAAAAAGTGATATTCTGATTTGCAAGTTTCTCATACAATAAGATCTAATGACCATTTGTCATAGAACAATTTAACTGGTTCTCAAAGAACAAAGGATCTGGAACAAATTAACATCTAATATGTTACAAAAAATCATAAATTCAAACTCCCATTTAAATTGTAAGGTATCTGCATATGAAACATGCAAGTTTATTGCAATCAATAAATTTGTATTATACCTCTTAGAAGAAACCTCTGGAATTAGTAAAAGACACAAGAATCCTCAAAGGGAAATCACTAACATATGTCCATTTCCACTGTCCTTATCAATGAACCATATAGCTGTAGATCTTTTTATACTAGGTGCTCCTTAATTGGGAGTGGGCCTGGTGTCTCACTGTTGTAATTGACAGGGCTTCTAATTCGCCTTGCATTGAGGAGCTCCTCATACTTGGGGGGCAACTGTGTGTTGACTGGTGGAAGTGGAGAGATTATTTCACCTCGGAGGCTGGTGAAAGTCTTCTCACGGAATAATGCCTCTTCAACTGTTTGCCCATAACCACCTAAATACTTGGCTTTGCCTATGTCTAAAAAAAAAATATAAACTAGAATTAGTTATTGTTTTTTCACAGTCATCAGACTGGTGTAGCTCATGGCAAGGAGCCAACTTACTGAATTTACATGGATGCATTATGTATCAAATAAAATACTGTATCAACTAGTATTGTATCCATACACAAAACACAAACATGTTTTGTTCAGAGTCAGTGGAAAGAACGAATTTGATGTGTAGGGATATGCTACGCTTGCGAGGCCAAGATGAATTCATATCCCATATTAAACAAATTCTTTCCTGTCTCAGAACAAATAAAAAGGTGGTTTTGTATTTATTACAAACCATCTTCTGTCTTCTGTTATGCTTTACAGTATGAATTTCAAAATAACCTGGGTTTACATAATTTCTAATAACTGCATCTAAAAATACAAATGTATGCATCAGAGAAGACACAATCTGGTTGTGTAATATAGAAGTGAAGACTGAACAGCT
The DNA here is from genome assembly GCA_016746295.1 of Potamilus streckersoni. Classification (NCBI taxonomy): domain Eukaryota; kingdom Metazoa; phylum Mollusca; class Bivalvia; order Unionida; family Unionidae; genus Potamilus; species Potamilus streckersoni. Next base: position 319,011 of record JAEAOA010002355.1, on the reverse strand, counting down.
GTATCAAATGCTGGATCAGCCATGTAAGATTAACTTGATTTGACTGATTCAACATATATATTGAATGGCAGATCAACCATGTAAGATTAACTGGATTTGACTGATTCAACATATATATTGAATGGCAGATCAACCATGTAAAATTAACTGGATTTGATTGATTCAACATATATATTGAATGGCAGATCAACCATGTAAGATTAAATGGATTTGACTGATTCATCATATATATATATATATATATATATATATATATATATATATATATATATATATATATATTGAATAGAAGATCGACCATGTAAGGTCAACGTGAGGCAATGACTTTGGGAGCATAATCAAGTATCATGGGGCAACATTTTTTTTAAAGCCAATTTTCATTAGAGAGGATCTGTAAATGGGATCAAAGTACAGCTGGAAACCAATAAATAATTATGTCTTTTCAAAGCAAAAAACATTGCACTGTCATCTGAACATGTACCTTGTGTTATGCTAATTCTGTAGAAGTGTGAAGAATTACTAAACCATATCCAAATATATTTTTGCATGTTTCTTTTAGGAATAACTTTTTAATCTGTTATTGGATGTCAATGACAAAGATGTTGAAGTCATTATGAACTGCTTTAGAATCGTACCAGATGAATATTCCCACAAACCAAGGAACATACCACAGTATAAACATTTCAACCAATGACACAGACTGAAAAAAATCTCTTCCACAAAGCTGCTTTAGTTCAACCTTGCAACTTGAGACATAAAAAAATATTTTGCACCAAGTTGCATTGATTAAAATAAGGTGCAGAACAAAACCTTTGGTGAAGAAAATTTTACGTGCTTTAAGAAAAAGAAAAATCAAGAAAATAAATAAGACCTATGAATTCAAATACAGGCTAAACTCCTGAACTTAAATTGTTCTGGTGCCTTGATAGTGCTGTGAATATAAAAATTGGCACATTTTTTTGATAGTAATAATGGATTCCTTGTATAAAGTGTAACAAAAAGTATTTGCTTCTGAGTCATAACATATTGAGACCAGTATACAATATAAACAGTATAATTCATGTTTAGAGAACCCACTAACAGTGATAATGAAGCACCTGCCAATAACTATGCAACATGAATGAAATTAAGATATCTTTGCTAATATTCATCTCACTACTAACATTACACTGATAATTAAGATATGTAAATTTTGCCTGGACATCACAAAACTTTCTGAACTTGAGATATTGTCAACCAATCTGAAAGACGTTACTTCTGATTTTTTTTTTTTTTTTTTACTGTTGTCAATCAGTCTGGAAAATATGATACTTTTGAAACACCTCTGAATTTAAATTTCAAACTCAAGCTCCAGGTTTTATTATCTCCAAGCCGTGTGATTACTATCAAATAAAAATTCCTAAATAGGATGCTGGTAATGAAAACTAGACAAAGATTTTACATATTTTCAAGAAGATATTTATTTGCATATTTATGTTCATGCTGTATTTATGGATTGTGTAAACAAAATCTGAAATGAAATTATAACCTAAACATGCAAGAATATACCTATATTTATAAAAGGTGTGATATAAAAAGAGTATATAAAATGTTATGTTAATTTTTTTGATTACATTATCCAGACAAATGTGGAAGGCATAGCCTCTGTTTACTAAGCTGTCTGGATACATGTTAGTGATATTAGAAAGCTATCACAGTCACATGACCAATACACAGGTCTGCATTGAGCAGAAACAACGGGAAAACTTGCATCTGAACTATAGGAATTTTACTAAGATGGTATGCCAAACAAAGGTTCTGCATGCTGTGTTGTCTTGCATTCCTAGCAAATCAGTACAAACTTTTGCCCAAGAGTAATATTACCCAAAACATTTTGCTGAATACATCAGATGATCTTGAAGAATTCAAGATACATGACATTCACAAATTTTAACACAGTACCTTTATAATGATGACAACAATGATGATAACAACATCACTGTTGTGACCAGACAGTGATGCTGTAAAACAACAGCTTCTAGAGGGTGTTTCAAGTTCCTTTGTGTAGTTGTATCCATGTATTTGTGAAGTGCAAAGATAATGATTACCTTTCAGCACTACAACATGACATGCAATAGGATAATGAGGTGTGCAAAATCAACATAGTGTGGACTATACGAGTCAAGACCTAAATTGTCCCGTTTTATCATGCAGGAGCAAGTAAGGTGCTTTTTGAAAATAAAATAAAAACAGACAAATATCATCTCTCCATTAACAAGAAATGCATTTTGCTTTTGGAAAAATATTATTCTTTACAAAACTATCAGCTAAATTATTTTCATTTAAAATTTTTTATGATATATGAATTAATTAATTAAGAAAAATAAATATGTATTTTTTAAAAAAAGTTAACTACCCTTTACATTAGGAATTTAATATGTACCAGCAAACTTTATGTTTTAACTGATTTTTCAACTTAATAACTATCTGTATTAATTGACGTTTAATTTTATTTAATATTCTTTCATTTTCTTCATTCATTTCCTTAAAAAACAAATGCATGCTCTTTGTTAAATAATGCAGAATTGTGCATGAACTGATCTTTGAAATATCAAGGCAATCTCATAAATTTAAGAACTCCAATTGCCACTTAAAATCATGTAACATGAGGCCAAGAGAGAATGTATTTTGGACAAACCATTTTATTGAGCATGCAGATGTTTAAAATATTGTTAATTGAAAAAAAAAATGATAGACCCTCTCAAGAATAGTCCACTGTTGATACGCAGTTAAAAACCACTTTGCCTGATACCAAAATGTATATTTTTACCATTTTTCCTCCTCTTTAGGCTTCCCTCTTTATGTGTGCATTATAAGAGGGGAACCACTGTAAAGATTATGATTGTATGTCACATGTGTGACCACATTATATTGAGATTTGTTCCAACATGGCCATTATCACAGTGTGTAAAATCACAAAAAAATATGGCATTACAATTGGTTTTCATTAGCCACATATTTAATAATCAAACTGGAATCAGGCTCTATAGTACAAATGTGACTAATCAAATATCATCAACTTAGTTTTAAGTGTTAAAAATGTAGTTCTGTGAAAGACTAAATATGAGATCCATAAAACATGAAAAAATGTAGAAATATATAAAGATCCTGTTAAAAAAATGATATTTCATTATAAAATCTTCTACAATGCTGTAAATGCCCTTCTTAAAACTTTTCTTTTTAAAATGTATACAATTATATATTTCAAGAAATTGGACAAAATAAATGCTAACTTTTTACAACCAAAAAGCTCTTTGGGGTGGAAAAAATATTTTCCAGCCATTTGATTTAAAAACATGCAAACTATTCAAAGAGTTTATTTTTAATAAAAAAAACAAACTCATTTGAATCCTAATTTAATACCATATCCTTCAGCAATTCTTGTTCTATTCAGTAATATGAACACTGAATGTTGTACCATGCATGTGCAGTATATGCAAATATACAAAATGGCAAAATTGCTTGCATGTGATATACTTTTTCTAAACCTAAGTATGCATGCATATAGCTATAATGAAAGCTGCCTTAAGTGGAACATGCAGGCAAAATAAAAAAATTGCACCTTTGTAGTAATATCCTCCATAATGAATATATGTTCTCGAATTGCCGAGACCTTCATGGCTCTGCTGATCTGCTGTTAATTGTGTGCAAAATAAGTTTTAAAAAGAACAATTATACATACAATTTTTATGACATCTGTGCCAAATGCTGACTTGCATTTAGCATCATACACTCACTTAAGTTAATGCAGATACCTTGCACAATGCAACATATCTTTTGAGGCTATATATACATGAAGTCGGACCTTCTAATGCAAGGTATAAACAGTCTTCATTTACAATGTTAGTTTCATGGTGCATTAATGACACTCAATTAATAATTCAGTTAAACAGAAACTCTTCCAATTAATGCACTCATGTGATACGAATGAGATTTGAAAGGTGGAGTCCCCAACAGCTTCTTGGAACAATGATCAAGACCCATTTCACCATTTTATTTTTCACCTCATGTTAATAAAGTGGAGTAAAACTGTTAAGTAACTTTAAAGACAAAAGAAATGCCATCAATAATATAATCAATATGGGTGATGGCACCAAAATATTGCTGAATCTGGAATTTCATTAATGACAAAACAAGCTGATGCTAAACAGCGGCCTCAATTTGAATTATAATCCAAGGGTGACAAGTTCCATACAATATAGTCTCATCATGTTTCCTTTCCTTAAGAAAGGTATCTAGCTCTTTTTGGCTGGTAATAATAGTAATGTGTTTAAAGTGCCTTTACAACCAACCAGCAACAAAAAATTCTGAAAAATCTTTCCTCTGTCTTACAGTTTCTTTATAAAAAAAGTACAGAAAAGGTTTAAATTTTGGGAATAGGCTTCTATTTAAATAAGAACATATATTTATCTATATCACATCCCTGTCTAAATGTTTGTTATGGGACAGAAGGATCTGATAAAGATTTCATACATATGATATTCATATTTACAAATTACACTGGGAAGTGATAGGAATTGTGTTTTTTTCCTTGTTCAGTTTAGGTCAATGCATTTTTGCAGTCTGACATTCATATTTACAAAAGTACACTGAGAAGATATGTATTGTGCTTGTGTGTTTAATATAGGTCAATGCATTTTTGGAGTCTGACATTCATATTTATAAAGTACATGGGAAGTAACAGGTATCATGTCTGCTTGCTTAATTTAGGTCAATGCCTTACAAAGTCTGGGGTTTTAGCTTGAGAAATCAAAGTATTTCAATACATGGATAGATGGAGATAGATAACAAGAAATGTGTCAATATGACAAATGCCATATGATGCATTGAAAGGTAAAATTTAGATCAATAACAAGGGATATAACTCAAGTCAAAATGTGTCAGAAAATGGTAAAAATCAACGTCGACTTAGGTCCCTTATTGTAAAGTCTCACATTAAATTTGGTTTTAGTGCATGATTGAATTCCTTGACTTTAGCATAATTTTGATGCGACTGAAGGGAAAAGTTCTTTGTCAATACTTAGGCCATATCTGTTAATTGTTTTTTTTTTTTGTTTTTTTTAAACTGTGAAAATCAATCTTGACCTACATTCTTGCAAAGTCTGATAAAACAAATTTGGTCTGAAACTCTTATTAATTTTGTTTGGATTCTGTAATGTCTAAAATGTTATTACATGGAAACAGTTACATGTATATTGCAATAGACGAGGAAATGTTCTCAGTTAAACTGGGACATTAGTTCACTTGCATTTTGTTGAGAATAGTTAGAATCAAACTTGAACTACATCATCTTCATTTAAAATCTCATAATAAATTTTTCTTCCATCCACGAAGTGCTTCAAATATTATAAAGTGCTTCAAATATTATAATGTAACAGATTCAGGAGGGCTAAATGGTAAGAAAATAGGGGCTATAACTGCAATAAAATTTATAAAAAAATATGGCAAGTAGCAAATTTGACCTAGACCTTTTAATGTAAAGCCTGATAATAAATTTATTTGAAAATCATAAAGACCTTCAAAAGTTACTAAAGGAAATTAACTTCACAATGGGATGGAAGATGACATGATGCCAAAGTACAGACATATGTAACACTATAATATTTCATAAATATAGCAGTGGCATAAAAATCCTTAAACAAAAATGTGAAATATAGATGGATAAAAAAAAATATAAAAGATAGTGCAACAAAAGAATTTATAACACACATGTCTTATAATGTGTATATAGTTTCATACAGATGCCTTGTACTATTTTCAGTTGCTATGGAGATGAATCTATGAATTATGGATGGATATGTGAACTGACAAATGGATATGAATGCTTAAAATATTGAAACAGAAGAACTGTAACTAGCAAAAGGTGTTCATGTATCTACAATACTAGTCTAACATATGTATTACATTTCTTAGCGTTATTGTAAATGGAATTGGTGTATTGCCTCAGAAATAAAAATGTGTGTGATGAATGGTTGGGCAGACAAATGGTCCAAACCACAGAAAATGCTGAAAACGACAAAATGGTAGTAGGTAACAAGTCTAATATCTGCATCAAGTTACATAAAAATCTTGGTAACAAGTGTGTATATGATTGATGGATGGACTGATGGAAAAAATGGATAAAAAATCTTGGTAACAAGTGTGTATATGATTGATGGATGGACTGATGGAAAAAATGGATAAAAGCATTAAAAATATTAAAACTCACAAAATATAAATAGGAACACCCTTATCAACACCATATATTTCAGTGATCTCTTAAATGCTTTGGAGTTTTGCCCTGGAAACAAAAGTGTGAACAATGGATGGATGTATGGACATATGCACGAAAACAGTAAAAATATTAAACCTAAAGAATTTATTAATATCAACAAACATTGGACAAGTAAGAACACCTTGTCATGTTTTTCAAGTTTTAAAGAGAAAAATCTTGAATGGTTTTAGAGTTATGCTTCAGAAGCCAAGATATGTATGAATGGATGGAACCTATTTATTATATTCTCTGCCAAATGCAATGGATGATGGTTAATTATTATCTTAGATGGTGTTAATAAAACAATCATCTATGTCATCTATGTATGTCACAAAAAATATTTGTATAATCACATGATTTAGTTTAAATTAGACCAATGCTAATATTAGAAGTTTTCAAGATTGTTTCTAGGAGTTATTATGAGTAAATTAATCTAATGATCAAGCAGCAGTATCATAGAGCAATATGACATGGTTATGATGTTATCTTTTATCCTCTGATAGAAAATAATGTTACATGTAGTGCCAAAGAATGCAGGTCAACCTACAATTTGTGTGTGCCTTGGTTTGCTTGCACCTTTAATTATGTTATACCCAATCTTATGTTAAACTTGCATTTTACTTCACTGGACACAACACACAAAAGGAAAATAACTTGAAAATCAGCTTAATTTTGGTGTGAATGTATGTATGCACAGACAATTGCAGACAGACATATGGATGCATATACAGATGCTAAAGTGACTGCCATGTTGAGCTTTTGCCAAGGCAAGCTTTAGAACCAAATATCTAATTTTCAAAAAGTAAAATACTTCAACATTTCCCAGAGTTGCAAAAAAGTCACAGAACTAATATATTGTATGGAACAAAAATATTTACCTCTCTCAAAACTGATATAAAAAAAGATTGCGGAAGAGATTGGAATATAATCACATTTCTGAGGAGACCTAACTAAAAGAAAATTTTTTGACACACTTAATTTAATCACAGGTTGGCCACAGCTCTGAAAACTAACAGAATACAATAATTTTAATGGTCCATAACTCTAGCAAAGTTGAGGTACAATGACAGTATTAAAAGTGCTACACAAAATTTGCTTTCATTTTCATATTAGATCTACTTGTACTATATGTAAGATGGAATTTTGGTGCAATTCTGCCAATTTCTAATAAAGCACAGATAACAGTATTAATCCTAGTTTTGAAAAAAATGATTATTTAAACCCTGCAACTACTTATGAAAAAAAGGAATGTGCTGACTGAACATGGATGTCCCTACACAATTCTTGAAAACTTACTGTGATGGAAAAGTCAACCAATGTGTGACACACAGACACACATGGGTAACACTATATGCCCTAATACTGACTTGGCAGTGTATATGTCAAAGATATCAATAGGTATAATTGGAATATATTGATAAAGGTAAATAAAGTAGTATTAGAAACAATGGCAATGGATGGATAAATGTTGTTGGACAATGCATCATCACAAGTTTCACTCAGCAATTCATGTTATTTCAAACTATTAGTCTATTAAAAAAACTAAAAGGTATAAACAACATTTTATCATTTACCATCTGTTCCATTGTGCATACTCAAATATTTGCTCCGGAATGCTGGATGAAAAATCACATTTTTTTTGTCTAACTAAACAATCTACCTTCAAAATGAATAAAGCTGATATAAGTGATGTATTTCAAACAGCCTTAATCCTTTTTTGTCTGTCCCTAAAAATGGTTTAGCTTCATTTGTACATTGGTCACAGGAAAAGGCCAATCAAGGCTTATGTGATCACTAAACTGAGATATATTTAATGAAGTTTTCAATTAGGTTTCAATTTTTATGCTACCTATAGGGTTAAAAGTTTATTTTATACCAATAATAAATATAAAAATAACAGCAAAATTAAATTTCTAAATTAGACTAGAAACAATTTTTTGATAAATACTATATTTTTTCAGTATTTTGCTTTCTTTAATATAATTATCAAGTTTTTCATAAGAATCCTTTTTCTAAGCCCAATCTCACCATTCAAAAGATTTATAAGTCAGTCTATTGCAAGAAAATAATGTATATTAAATGTTTAAATGATGATTGAGTATATTCCTTCAGCTTCAAATAAAGGAAGTTTAACTTACCATGTGTCTTGGTTTTGGGGTAGATCTTACACTTCCAAAGAATGAATGCAACCAGGACAATAAGAATCAATAAGATGGCAATAGCAACTGCTGCCCAGATGGCTGGATGCAGAGAATTGTCCTGTGATGAACTTGTTGATGACTGCAATAATAATAATAATAATAATAATAATAATAATAATAATAATAATAATAATAATAATAATAATAATAATAATAATAATAAATAAATAAATAAATTAAGCACTTGTAGCACTCACCACTCCCTGACTATAACAATGTCCATAGAAGCCATAGAGTACTCTACCTTATAGTCAGACTTCCTAATGATGAAAGTACTTTTACTGTTACATACTAAAATAGATACATGACTGTTAGAATGATACCTGCTTCTGTGAAGGAAAGGTGCATTAACAGTAACAACAAAACTATAATATAGGACTGTATTGTACAGGAGGAGAAGGAGAAAACAAAGAAACAATTTGTTTCTTTGAACTTAAAGTTTCTTACTCTATTAAACTTGTCTTAAATTTCAAGGTGTTACAAAAATGTTTTTTGAAAACATTTTTGAGATCAATCTGTGTAATAAATTTGATACATTAACATATTTATTTGGACAACATCATCATCAGATAATATAAGTCAAACTTGCACAATTAGCAAAAAAATTAGACCCTAAGTTTAAATTAGACTGAGCATCACACTGACTGGCCCACAACTCCATGTTGTATAATGTTCATCAGTACAAGAGGTACTCAGCAGTTGTACTGTTCCAGAACACATCTGGATCAGAAAGAAGCCTACCACATAAAGGACAAAAAAGTGTGCATTTTATTTTGAGCTAGCTTTTAAATATATCACTGCATATTTTAAAGAATCTACCAATTAGTCAATGGTGAAAACTTACTTTTTAATGTGATTATAGTTTTTTAAAAAATCTGAGTCATATTGCTATAATGTGTGGCAGTTTCAAGTGATGTCTATCAAGTCACCCAGCATTACCCTGACACCAGGCTGACCAGTCCTAACACTAACCTCTTAATGCTGTGCACCAAGCAAGGCATCTCCTAATACCATTTCATAACTCTTTGGTATTGGTCAACCAGGGATCAAACCCATTACTTCAGTCTACTTTATGTGATTTTTTAACAAGAATCAGGGGCAAAAAGTGTCTATTTATGTGATTTTAAAAAGAAACCAGGCTGACCCTAAATCATGATGTTTTTATGAAATTGGCAACTTACAAATACAGTAAACAGCTGAAGACAACTAAACTGTTAATTGGTTTTGTGTCAGCTTATCAAAAGACCATTTAGGCCTCAGCAGTTGTCAAAATAAACTTAGCTGCAATGTAGGGTTATTCACAACTGCATTTATATCTAAATAATTTTATAATGTTTTCAATGCCTTTTTATTAGACATGTGACACAGTAGTCTTATGAGAGTATAAACATTTTCTTTGCTGAGATAATCAGAAACTTGTAACATTTACATCATCAAATAAGATATTCAGTATAACAGGTCTGTTGCAAATCAGATTTACTCTGGCATAATTTTTTTCTTTATTTTGTTGAGAAATTAGAAAATAATGGAATCCATAGATCCTACTGTATTATCATCATGAGCTATCTAAGCAAGGATTAATTTAATGAAGGAATGGTGCATTTAGAAACCCAGATTAAACAGACTTTAATGCACAGCCTTTTAGAAAACTTTTTACATTGATCATAATCTCTTGAATGGTGTATTTAGAAACCCAGATTAAACAGACTTTAATGCACAGCCTTTTAGAAAACTTTTTACATTGATCATAATCTCTTGAATGGTGTATTTATAAGCCCATATTAAACAGGGTACACTGCACTGCCTTTAAGAAAACTTTTAACATTGATCATTCTCTTGAATGGTGTATTTATAAGCCCAGTTTAAACAGGCTTTACTGCACCGCCTTTAAGAAAACTTTTAACATTGATCATTCTCTTGAATGGTGTATATAGAAGCCCATATTAATCATGCTTCACTGTACTGCCTTTTAGAAAACTTTTAACATTGATCATTCTCTTGAATGGTGTATATAGAAGCCCAGTTTAAACAGGCTTCACTGCACTGCCTTTAAGAAAACTTTTAACATTGATCATTCTCTTGAATGGTGTATTTAGAAGCCCAGTTTAAACAGGCTTTACTGCACCGCCTTTAAGAAAACTTTTAATATTGATCATTCTCTTGAATGGTGTATTTAGAAGCCCAGTTTAAACAGGCTTTACTGTACCGCCTTTAAGAAAACTTTTAATATTGATCATTCTCTTGAATGGTGTATATAGAAGCCCATATTAAACATGCTTCACTGTACTGCCTTTTAGAAAACTTTTAACATTGATCATTCTCTTGAATGGTGTATTTATAAGCCCAGTTTAAACAGGCTTCACTGCACTGCCTTTAAGAAAACTTTTAACATTGATCATTCTCTTGAATGGTATATATATAGAAGCCCATATTAATCATGCTTCACTCTACTGCCTTTTAGAAAACTTTTAACATTGATCATTCTCTTGAATGGTATATTTATAAGCCCAGTTTAAACAGGCTTCACTGCACTGCCTTTAAGAAAACTTTTAACATTGATCATTCTCTTGAATGGTGTATTTAGAAGCCCAGTTTAAACAGGCTTTACTGTACCGCCTTTAAGAAAACTTTTAATATTGATCATTCTCTTGAATGGTGTATATAGAAGCCCATATTAATCATGCTTCACTGTACTGCCTTTTAGAAAACTTTTAACATTGATCATTCTCTTGAATGGTGTATTTAGAAGCCCAGTTTAAACAGGCTTCACTGCACTGCCTTTAAGAAAACTTTTAACATTGATCATTCTCTTGAATGGTGTATTTAGAAGCCCAGTTTAAACAGGCTTCACTGCACTGCCTTTAAGAAAACTTTTAACATTGATCATTCTCTTGAATGGTGTATTTAGAAGCCCATATTAAACAGGCTACACTGCACTGCCTTTAAGAAAACTTTTAACATTGATCATTCTCTTGAAGAGTACTAATTAGCATTCTTCATTTTCCATAATAAGTAACTGAGAAAGAGAAGGAGATGAAAATGGTTACATGACTTTCTTCCTAAAATGTCCAACCGAGTGCAGACACAAACTTTTTGCAAAGTCTACATTTTAGTGACTTGAAAAATCTTGTTACCTTTGGTCCACATGTCACTCCATAGTAACTGACACCATCAACGACCATGTATGAGGATAGGTACATTGTTGTGGAAGAAAAGGTGAAGGGAGTCTGGCTCTCAATGTCATCACAGATAGAAAACAGTGTCGTGTTGACATTATATGTTGTACCATCAACCGTGATGGTTACTATTATACTGCCTGAAAATAGAAATAAAAATAATAATGATAATGATGATGACAACAGAACTGATTTTAGTAACATAATTTACACAGAATTAATGAATTATATTGAGCCATGTATAGTTTACAGACAGAGCAGAACCCATTCTGCCAAAAACTTCTTGTCTCAGTACAGGTGTTCTCTTATGATATGTCAAAAGCCTATTAATCAATAAAGCCAAGCAATAAGAATCTTAATCAAAACATAAAAGACAGGTTCTCTCTCTCTCTCTCTCTCTCTCTCTCTCTCTCTCTCTCTCTCTCTCTCTCTCTCTCTCTCTCTCTCTCTCTCTCTCTCTCTCTCTCACAAATATATAATATGTATCCAAACTTGTGCAATACAACTCATGCTTTAGAAAAATGTCAGAACAGTTCCTATACCTGCTTGTGAAGATATGGCAGTGATTCGTGAATCAGGATTCTTATTGGCAAAGTACTGTCCAACAAGCTGGTGGAACTCTGCACGTGCTGTTTCTGTGGACAGGTATTGATTGTAGTCCTGAGGGAACTTAAGAACAATGTCTGAAGTCTCTTCCACCACCATGTTGACATGACTTGATGACATCACATGAATCACTCCTATATAAACCTCATCATACCCTGCTGGCTCAGACATGATACGATACTTGACGTAGTTTGGACCAATAGCGGTAAAATTCAGGTTGCTGAAGGTAGCCTTCCCCGTTGAGGGATTAAAGGTTGTAGTAAGAGTTCCTGTCAGTGTACCATAGCTACTCTCACTCACCGAGGATGCTGTTACATTCCAAGTGTGATCCTGTGAGGATAAATACAGAAAGATTCAGAAGAGGACTCTACATTCATTATGGATTAATTTGTTCATATATACTAAATCTTCCTTAAGCAAGAATTTAAAATTCAGCTTGAAATGCTTAACTTCCATCTAAAATGTTTTTGAGCTTCATTGTGGATTGAAAATGTCTACATTTATGACTCAAGGACAAATTTGTGCATTGCAACAAAATTAAATTGTAACAAAAACAAAACATTCCATCAAAAAATCAAAATTAAACAAAAAAAAAAATAACTTTCATGAAAAATGTTTCAGATGTTTCTCATCCAATTTGTGACCATCAATTAATCTATGATGTCCATTAATTGAGGCAAATTAACTGATTTCCAAGCATAGAAAATATATGCTTGCAGTGAATAAATTTCCTCCTGATGATAACATTATTTCTTATTTTTATATTTTATTATTTTTTGTACCTGTTATAGACCTGATATGACCTGGTACAGATAAGTTAAACTAAAGGAAACAAAGAGATTCCTGATCTTAGAAATCAAAATCCAAATATGATATACACAGTGAGATCTGTCCTAATGGTCACCTGTGTTCAGCAGTCACCTGATATTGAATGGTCATCTTCCTTTTACAGTCAGTGGCCCAGTGCTTCCTAACCAAACAGTGGTTTCACCCAGTCTTATGTGCTTACTTTAGTGTATCAATAGTTTATTGCTCCATGTATGCAAATTAAACACTTCTTTTGTTTAATGACCAACACATTGTTTAGAACTATCAGCATATTATGTGAGTCTGTGTTTAAGCATTTCATATTTCAGTTGTACCTCTTGTATTTGCCAGCCTACCTTTTGACCAGAAAATCTTAGCTTCATATTATATTGCAAATCAACTTACATATAGATTCTGTCATCCAAATCATATATCATAAATGTTTCCTATGAAAAAAGTATGAAAATTTTTTTTAACAAAATATTTATTTTCGGGAAGATACCATATAAAAAAATATAGGACCCCATATTGAGAAGAATTTTAAACAATTATATGATCATCAGTATTAAAAATGAATATACATCAGATGTACTGCTAACTGCACTAAAGCATGTAATAATAATATACCTTATTTGTAATATACGTTGCTTAAATATGATATATGACATGTTAGAATTGCCGAGTTAGAAGATGAATAACTATATATTCCATCACAATTTTCTTTATGCACCTCATGATCAAATAAAAATTATGCCCCATTTTGAAAGAGAGAGAGCAGTTTTGATGACTGTAGGGTAATGTGTATTGTTCACTTACTTGATGACTGTGATTTTACTCATGTAAAAAAAGAACAGTACCATATTCCATTATCAATTAATACCTTTAGGTATGCAATTCCTTCTAGTTTTAGTTATCCCTTACATTTCCCAAGAATCACATGGCTTTGTAGTGGAGGTCAAGACTTGGCAGACCAGATCAGATTAGCAAAGCCACCTAGGGAAATGAGGCTTCCCATGGGTTTTATGAATATGTTACAATATAATGAAAGAAAATACCAGGTGATTATTAACATAAATTTATCAATCAGTGACATCTTTTGAAATTGCCAATAGAACTAACAGCAATATAAATTAACATATAGTATAAACAAAAACAGTTGCTAAGTACAGGAAGAGTATATGCATTTAAATGATAATGACCTTATTTGTTGAGAATGGAGAGGTTCTTAAACTTGTAAAGAAAATTAAACAGCATATAAAATGGTCATTTTTTTCAGAGTTAACCTAATTTAAGCCTCTAAGATATAACTATAGTGAATATTTAAACCCTGAAGGAGTATGGTGGTATGTATTTTCATAGTTTACATTTACCTCTTAATTTATTAATGTTTTCTCTCTTTGATAAAAGATTCAGCTAAACAGGGGAATAAAGAGCTGGACTCTCTCTCTCTCTCTCTCTCTCTCTCTCTCTCTCTCTCTCTCTCTCTCTCTCTCTATATATATATATATATATATATATATATATATATATATATACATACATATACATGTATATATATATATATATATATATATATATGGTGCAATTTTCCTATTGCTGGTAATCTGAAACAGCATTCAGTGATACTTTTAATATTTATAGAACCAGAAGTTATCAAAATTTAATTCCACACAGCATCATAAATATTATCCTCTCTGCAACTCAATACATTTCTGTATGTGTCATTATATGTAGCTAAAAGTACATAATACATTTAAAATAATTTGTGTGAAACAATTAGGTACTTTTAGCTACACTTAATGATTTACATTGGGAAGGTTTCAGAGTTACAGATAGGATAAGTTATTTTTTATTTTGCTGTGTGGAACAATGTAAAACTGATGAAGCTGAGGTAATGATCTCAGCAATTTTTATACTCGGCATCGACTTACATATGAATGAAGGATGAACAAGTTAACAAATTTGCTCATTCAATGTATAGGCAAGCAAATATGGTACCATTCTCCAGTCACACCATTAATCTAAAAGATATCAACATGTTGGCATGAAAAGCAAGGTAGAGGTTGTATCTTTGCAGGACAAGGTCAATTGTTTGCTGGACAGTGGGAAATGTGTTATCACAGCAGAAATGGAAATTATCTTTTGTACCACTGTTATAGTTAGATATCTTCATCTATTTGCCTGTGAAAGAAAAGCTATTGCTGAAAGAAATGGTTGTCTTTGAGAAAAAACATGATTTCCATTCCTTTTCATTGGGGTCAGGGGTCATTTAATACTCAAAATATGCACTGAAGGCAGGTGAAGTTCTGGTTCATGGGTCATAATGAATAGCCACAGCTTTTGATTTTTTGTTCATCATGAGCTCCTCAAATAGCCAGCTGTTGTGTGAGCATATCAAGTTTAGCACCTGACTAATCCAGAAATAGATTTTAACGAATGAATAAACTAATATTGGTGTATAATTTTAAGTTGGTGATGATGAGTTCATTATGCAGTAATTTTGTGCGGGATAATTTTAGAAAAGAAAAAACATATACCTGTAATTATGATTTTGTTCTACATTACATATAAAAATTATTAATTAAAAGGTGAATCTGTGAATACTGGTCATCTTGTGCAACAGCTTGTTTTATCTTTTCCCAAGAGTGACTGTTATTGACAGATTTTACTGTATGTGATTCCATTGTAAAAGTAAATGTGAACATCTAACTAGGAATTAGTTCATATCACATGGATTTCCCCACAAATATGGTGCAATGGAAGAATGCATACAGCCTGATGTTTGCAAGAGATGGACGCATAAAGCCCAATGTTTAGAAGAGATGCACACATACAGCCTGATGTTTGGAAGAGATGGACACATACAGCCAGATGTTTGGAAGAGATGAACACATACAGCCAGATGTTTGGAAGAGATGGACACATACAGCCAGATGTTTGGAAGGAATGGATACATACAGCCTGATGTTTGGAAGGAATGGACACATAGAGCATGATTTTTAAAAGAGATGGACAGATACAGTCTGATGTTTGGAAGGAATGAATAAATACAGCCTGATTTTTAAAAGAGATGGACACATACAGCCAGATGTTTAAAAGAAATGGACACATACAGCCTGATGTTTTGAAGAGACAGACATATAGAGTCTGATATTTGGAAGAGATGGATGCATACAGCCTGATGTTTAAAAGAGATGGACACATACAGCCTGATGTTTGGAAGAGATGGACACATACAGCCAGATGTTTGGAAGAGATGGATACATACAGCCAGATGTTTGCAAGAGATGGATACATAAAGCCTGATGTTTGGAAGAGATGGCTGTATTGATTCTGATGTTTGGAAAAGATGGACACATAGAGTCCGATGTTTGGAAGAGATGGACACATACAGCCTGATGTTTGGAAGAGATGGACAGATTCAGCCTGATTTTTGGAAGAGATGGATACATACAGCCTGATGTTTGGAAGAGATGGATACATACAGCATGATGTTTGGAAGAGATGGACACATACAGCCTGATGTTTGGAAGAGATGGATATATCGAGCCTGATGTTTGGAAGAGATGGACAGATACAGCCTGATGTTTGGAAGAGATGGATACAAACAGCCTGATTTTGGAAGAGATGGATACATACAGCCAGATGTTTGCAATAGATGGATACATAAAGCCTGATGTTTGGAAGAGATGGCTGTATTGATTCTGATGTTTGGAAAAGATGGACACATAGAGCCTGATGTTTGGAAGAGATGGACAAATACAGCCTGATGTTTGGAAGAGATGGACACATACAGCCTGATGTTTGGAAGAGGTAGACATATAGAGTCTGATGTTTGAAAGAGATGGACACATACAGCCTGTTGTTTGGAATAGACACATATAGAGTCTGATATTTGGAAGAGATGGATGCATACAGCCTGATACTTAAAAGAGATGGACACATACAGCCTGATGTTTGGAAGAGATGGACACATACAGCCTGACATTTGGAAGAGATGGACATATAGAGAAAGACAAGTAGATGACATTTTATGGCCCACTAATGAATAAAGCCATGGCATAGAAATAATTTTTTTACAATGCAAGAGAGACAGAGATTAAGATCAACATACCCTCCATGAAATATCTTCAATCTTCTGTAATGATGTTCCATCAATCAGATCCAAGACGAGCTGAGTCATAGCATTCTTGACAGCATTTCCAGAGATGGTCTGAGATGCACTAATTTTTCTACCTGGTATGTCAAAAGGTTCGGAGCTTAGAGTCCAGTTCTGGGCATTACCTGGCTGTGAGATGTTGAAATCTAAGATATACCTTTGACCCATATGGGAAATGGAGAGGTCTGTAAAGTTGGCAAGGCCACCAATAAAGCTCACCGTCACATTGCCACTGAGCACTGCCTGTGGGTGACCAGTCCCAGCACGAATGCTTGCTAATACATGCCACTCATTTTCAGCAGATCCAACAACCACTAAATAACCCTACAAAGAAAAGAACAGAATTTGAGTTATGGGATTCAATACAATAATTAATAATGTCAAATAACTCGGCAATTTATATATATTTGTTCAAGACAGTAACATAAGGTAGTCACCTTATAAATCTGGTTTACATAGAAACTCAAAGCATGACACAAAATATCACAATTTTAATGATCTCATTAAAAAATAATGTACATTTAAAAGTAATTGATTTTATGTATACAACTTCAAATAAAGCTGATACTGACTCCATTCACTGCTGTTAGATGATATCCTGTCTTTCATTTGAATACATTCCACAATGACCAACAGATATATGAACTCATTTCAAATACACAACCAGGCACCAAACAATGCGGTGATGCAAAAATGTTTCTCACTCACATATAAAAATCAATGAACCAATACCATTGTTGAAAAAGTCTATCACCTGAAGTATCTGAAGCAGATCTGGTCTTTTGAGACAAGTCCTTCACTCAAATTGTCTGGAGTAGACTTGATCATTTGAGACAAGTCCATCACTTAAATCGTCTGGAGTAGATTTGATCATTTGAGACAAGCCTGTCATCCAGATTGTCTGGAGCAGATTTGATCATTTGAGACAAGTCCATCACTCAAATCATCTGGAGTAGACTTGGTCATTTGAGACAAGTCCATCACTCAAATTGTCTGGAGTAGATCTGGTCATTTGAGACAAGTCCATCACTCAAATTGTCTGGAGTAGATCTGATCATTTGACACAAGTCCATCACTCAAATTGTCTGGAGTAGATCTGATCATTTGACACAAGTCCATCACTCAAATTGTCTGGAGTAGATCTGATCATTTGAGACAAGTCCATCACTCAAATCGTCTGGAGTAGACTTGGTCATTTGAGACAAGTCCATCACTCAAATCGTCTGGAGTAGACTTGGTCATTTGAGACAAGTCCATCACTCAAATCGTCTGGAGTAGACTTGGTCATTTGAGACAAGTCCATCACTCAAAATTGTCTGGAGTAAATCTGATCATTTGAGACGAGTCTATCACTCAAATCATCTGGAGTAGATTTGATCATTTGAGACAAGTCCATCACTCAAATCGTCTGGAGTAGACTTGGTCATTTGAGACAAGTCCATCACTCAAATCATCTGGAGTAGACTTGGTCATTTGAGACAAGCCTATCATCCAGATTGTCTGGAGCAGATCTGACAATTGCTGCATAAATGTACCCATCTACCACTCCTCCAACATCATCTTCAAATCCCTCATATAAATAAAGGTACTTGTCATTGCTATGCTAAAGCTACATGAACATATGTACTGTTGCTGAAATGTAAATTTCTTCTTGGAGTGTGGGTAAGGTGGAGTGGATAAAACTAGTTTTAATTATGTAATACTTATCTGTCACTATTGTGTAGCTTACACTTTTCCGATGCTGAAAAACTTCATCTGTTCCCTCCCAAAGAGAGTAAAATTGTTAAAAAGACATGGTCAAGAAGTGCATCTTGCAAGTACAGAAGAATTATCATTTTCATAGACAGTCATTATGGCAGGTGACAGTTATTATGGCAGGTCATCTGAGTGGGGTGGGAGGACATTTGGTAATAGCAAACAGACTTATTATATAGTAAAATTAGTTTTACCAATTACATTTCAACAGTAGTAATACATAACTAATTGTTATTGCATAACTGAAGCTGAATTTTGTTAGATAAGTAGGCTAGTATATTAGCAGTGACCATTAAACAGAGAATGGAAAGCACTCACCATATCATGGAGAGATACACTTGATGGAATATTAATGGTCCACATGTTGTGTTGCAACCACAGGTCCATAAAGAAAAAAAATTGCTTGCAGTCTGTTGTGCTAAAGAGCAGAGGTAGATGAAGATGGTAGTATCTGATAAGCATGAGGCTTCAGATAACCTCAGAGGAAGAATAATTAAACAGAATACAGCAACAGCATGAGCCTCGTGGATGTTTAGTTCCAGTAAAGAAAGGTCTTTATTGCTAAGGGAATGATAAACTATTTTGGTCTTAAGGTAGACACTCAGTGCTCTAACAGGGCATAAAAACCTATCTAGATCATCTCCAGCAGATTCATTTCAGACACTGTTTCTCTTTAGGTAGTGGTGATACCAAATATATTTGCTTTTATTTAGCTAAATATTTCCAGCTGACAAAAGAGAGAATTGGATTCAGGATTCTGATTTAAACCAGAGACAGCCAGCAACAAGACAGCATGAAGGTTGTTCTATCTTGTTACAGATGCCAATGTGAGTCAAAAGACAGTCTTCAATGTGCAATCTCGCTCAATGGTTCATGTGGGGTTTTGGTTAGAGACCACAAAACACAGGATAAATTCCATCTGGGTTTAAAGAATGGGAGAAAGGTCACTCAAGCTCAAAATACAAATATGTGAACTCAGACTGATTGCTGTAGTCTGAGAAAATTTATGGCACCTCTAAAGTTTTTGATAGCTGATTACAAAAGTGTTTGTTCGCAAAAAGAAACAAAAGGAAATCAACAAAGAACTTACTGATGGACAGCAAGGATCAATATGTTTCCTACTTACCAATCACATAAATGACTCCACCTGGCATCCTAGCTCTTGGATGTAGAATCCCCCTTGATCTAAATGATGTAACTGGCAACTCAGCCTGAAAATTTTTTTGTGGTGGATATATCACTTGAGATGAGCCTGGTGTCAAGGAGGAGAATGTGAGGGTTGTTAAGTAGGAGGATGCCACTGTGTTGCAACATAAGATCCCTCCTCTGAGGTAGGCACCTCAGTTGATCTATAAACAGGTCTAACAATTTGTTGAACAACATTCATTGTAGTCACAGTGTGGCAATCAGAAAGATATGAGTAGTGGAAGTTGTGATTTTTTATTCAACTTTAGGTAGCAATTGGAGCAGTGGGAATGTATATGCAAATGGATGATACAGCCCAAAGTTAAATGCATCCA
This sequence comes from Potamilus streckersoni, assembly GCA_016746295.1. Taxonomy (NCBI): domain Eukaryota; kingdom Metazoa; phylum Mollusca; class Bivalvia; order Unionida; family Unionidae; genus Potamilus; species Potamilus streckersoni. The sequence continues at coordinate 298,495 of JAEAOA010002355.1, read as the reverse complement.
CTGTCTATGCTCTCTGGTTGAGAAGATAAAAGGGAAGTATGTTGCTTAGTTTTGTTGCAATCAAGTTTACCATAGGTTTTCCATACACTTTGTAAAGGACTTTGTTATGGAAAAGTGTGGAGACCATTCCTTGACAACTTTGTTATGGAACAGTGTGAAGACCATTCTATGACAACTTTGTTATGGAGCAGTGTGAAGACCATTCTATGACAACTTTGTAATGAAACAGTGTGAAGACCATTCTATAACAACTTTGTTATGGAGCAGTGCGGAGACCATTCTATGATGACTTTATTATGGAAAAGTGTGGAGACCATTCTATGATGACTTTGTTATGGAACAGTGTGGAGAGCATTCTATGACAACTTTGTTATAGAGCAGTGTGGAGACCATTCTATGATGACTTTGTTATGGAACAGTGTGGAGACCATTCTATGATGACTTTGTTATGGAACAGTGTGGAGACCATTCTATGACAACTTTGTTATGGAGCAGTATGGAGACCATTCTATGACAACTGTTATGGAACAGTGTGGAGACCATTCTATTACAACTTTGTTATGGAGCAGTGTGGAGACCATTCTATGATGACTTTGTTATAGAATGGTGTGGAGACCATTCTATGATGACTTTGTTATGGAACAGTGTGGAGACCATTCCATAATGACTGATATGCTGCTGAAGGAGACAATGACACAATGACCATTACTCTCTTGATGCACTCTTGTGAAGCATGATATATGACTTTTGTTCCTTTATTATTGTTCAATAACCATGAGGATTAACCCCTCTGATTCTAATTACTGCAACCTAAACCTAACATGCTTGCAAACAAATAGGAGTTTGTGTTGGTCAGGAATCTGTTCTGATTCATCCACCAATACAAGTGTTTATACAAATTTGGTTCTAGTGGAATATGAGCTGACAGCAAATCTCTTAGTGGCTTCCACCTGGTCAGAAAAAGAAACTGTAGAGAGTGAGATTTTCAATGGTATCTACAATGGTTTGGTTCCCAACAGGAATAGGTAAGCCAAGGTAACAAAGATGTCTTTGCTAGGAGCACCTCTAGAAGTTTCTATGAAGTCTCATGGGACCTGACTAAGTTCTGGTTCATGAGGAAGTTCATCCCCATCTAAATAAAGTCCTAAGATGGAATGAGCTCTGACATATCAAGGTTGGGTTTAAGATCCATAAATTACTGCTGACCAGTAACAGAAGAAATCCTGATGAAGAGTCGATGGTGATCCATTAAAAACTGAATTACCAGTTTGTATTCATTGGATTCTGTCAAACATTGCATCCATAACCAGTCCATAACTCTACAAATCATGACAATTATGTACAAAATTTCCAGGCAATCCATTAAAAACTGTGATTAGTTGCATTCTCATGACTCTGTCTTACATGGCATGAGACTCCATGCAAATAAAAACAACAGCAAAACCTTTTTAAAGATTCCAGAAGGACACAAATTTCTTGATATGCTCATATTTAAATGATGACAGATTCAGCTATAACTCTGTACATAACAATGACCAAGTTTCACAGCGCTCCATCTAGAAATGTGACAAGTTGCCATGCAAAAGATTTTATCTTACATTTCATTCAGCTACAAGTCAAAAAGGGCAACAACTCTTAAAAAATGGGTAATAACTCTTTGAAACATAGCACAGCTGTTTTCTCAGAGTGAAACTCTTCAGGTGATAATGACAATATTCATAAAGATTCATGGCAATCTATCAAAAGCCATGATACTAGTTGTGGTAATAAGTCTGTGTGCTGGATTGATTGATTGACATATGTAACTACACCTCTGCTGAGGCAGGAGGAGGTATTAGTGAGGCTTATTTAGGGTGAGGTGGATGAGTGTTTGCTATGCTAAACTTCAGCCAAGACAGGTTCAATAAAAATATCACTTACCTGTTGTATGTATGGTACTTTGAAAAAAATAATATACAAAGAAATCTACAACCTGACATTTTATCAGGTGTTTTAGCCATAAAAGTTTAAGTTTTCTCCTTGCACTAGCCAGGGAAATATTCAAAAGAACTAACTGCACAATTTTAAACTTACATTTCTATCCAGGAACTTGAGAATAGGTTGGATGCTGAACTGTGAACCTTCACTTGCTGGAGTGAGTTTAGTATGAAACTCAAAACTCTCCACAGGGTTGTAGGTAACATAGCGTGAGGTTTTGGGGTTAAAAGAAGCCCATTCTTCAGAACCAGGATTGGGCAATGGGCTGGCAATGGAAGTGGAGAGAATTGTTGTATTCAGCACATCACTGATGTTTCTTCCACTCTGAATTTCATTTTGAAGGGTGTAGGATATGTTCATCAGCTGCTCATGAGACAGGTCAAGCCCAGTTCCATTGATCCCTGAAAGATGATCCAAACAAAGTCCTGTATATTTATAAGCAACTCATTAAATACTACAATTTATTATATAAACTGAAAAGATAACTTCTAAAATAATCAAACAACCAGTCAAGTCAGATATAAGAACCAAACCAATCTAAAAAATCAACCAATTTCTTATTCATATGCTTCTGCTTCTCTGTTAAAAACTAGGTTCTACAAAGCTGCATGTGAAAGAAAATAAATTAGTTGTACAAGTTGACTTTATCAGCTAAGGTTTAACAATTACAACTTATCTACATGTACAGATCTAAATGTATTGATCTATATCTACATGTATATCAACAGATCTACATTTATAGATCTACAATGTACAGAAATCCTTACACAGATCTTCATGTACAGAAATCCATATACAGATCTACATGTACATATATATATATATATATATAAGTATACATAAACATGTACAGATCCACAAGCATAGATTTACATGTACAGTTCCACAAGCATAGATTTACATGTACAGATCCACAAGTAAAGATTGATACTGTATAGATCAACATGCACATATTTCAATATACATATCTATTATGTACATAATTATCTACAAGTATAGATCTAAATGTATATATCTACTTGCATGTAGGACTTCACATTTGTCAAGCACTTTTTCCAATCATCACCAATGCTAATGTAGGTCTATGAATACCATGCTCCAAGAAGAAAACCATGACAAAAAATGGCAAATTAACATTCTTCATCCAAACATCTCCATGAGTTTTCATGCCTAAAATGTAGGTCTCAGTTAACAATGTGCAAAGAAAATACCAAGTATTTAAAAGTAGTATAAGGACCAAAAAACTTGAAGATTACCAGATGCAGGTAGATTTCCAATTTCCACTTCAATCGTTGTTTTGTCACCTGCAGAAGTTTCTCTCTTACGACGCCCAGAGCTTGACTGTTCATTGATGATGTTTACAATTCGGATTTTGGAGTATGGAATGCTTAGGAATGCTGCCAGGTTCTGTACTAGGTTTTTTCCAAAGAAGTCATCTACAGTCATCATTGGTAACCCAAACGCCACCATGATGACCTCAGCAGTCTTGATTTCTACTGCTCTTGGACCCTTTACGATGAAGCAAATAATTCCTGTTTTCATGTTGATGTAGTTTGTGCCAGATGCATCAGTGTTGACATTAGGCATATATTGGCCTTCATAAGTCTCTCTTTTCAAGACCATGGCTCCTGTAGAAGTATATTCAGCATTTTTAGGTAGTACATATGTCCCATTAAGATAGACATCAAGTCGGTTGGGCTCGCTATAGTATACACATATACGCACTGCCTGTGATTCTGAAGCATCCAGCATGAGGTAACGGGAATGTTGAGGAGATGTGCTGGTGAAGAACAAATCAAAATTATGCCCTGTAATAGATAATGTAAACAAATGATTAGACCATCTTTCATATGGGAATGTCCACTTTGCAAAGATGTAATAAAAATTAAGTAAATATTTTTCTAACTTATCTACAGGGCAGCCTGTTCATACCTTAGACTTAAATTATCAAATAAAACAAAACAGTAAACTACATTTCAGCTCAGAAGACCAATATATGCTTGGGACATATAATAAGCCCAATGCACCCTCCTGCATATTATATATGTACTACTAACAGAGGCAGAAGTCATGGTGTCCCAGTGGTTAACATGCCAGCCTCACAATGAAAGGGTGTGGGTTCAAACCCTCTCTCTGGCTCAGCTAGGGTTAGTTACTATTGTGTGTCCAAGGCATGATACAATAGTCTAATTGTCTTCATTATAAATAAACTACCTGTGTTGCTGTGCTGTAAAACAACAAAAACATAATCCTGGACAAGTGTCTATATCCTCCCAGTTTTCTGAAGAAAACAAAAATTCATCTAATTAAAATTTTAAAATTATAACTATGAACCCTCACAGCATTAGTTGCAGTAGCATTCTGCAACACTCCTGGACAATGATGGCTACAAAATGCCAACTAAAGTTTCAAAAAATGTAATAAAAAATTGCACACAAACTTTAAAAAGATAAAAGCTTCAAAATAAATGTAAATATTAGGTAGAGCAAGAAAATATATGAATTTCACCAAAAATTTCAAAACTGTTGGGTGGTACATCTGCATACATGACACATTCAGGCATGAGCAAACAAACATTAATTTCATTTACAAGTTTTTCATTCTGTGGACAATGGTCTGGGCAGCAAAAAACTAATTTCTTAGTAAATTGTATTTCTCTGAGAATACTTACCCAATCATATTAATTTTACAGAAATTTACCCACAATAGCTTAAACAAATGGCAGACGTGTACAGGAATTTATGTGTTTAACACTGTCACAACAATTATTCTTCTAACACAAACTGAAATACATCACCCTGCTCAAAAAAGCTGACCTTTCATTGGGGTGTCTGTAGTTAGCATTTTCAATTGGTGAAGTATTTCTTATTAAAATGGAAAAAGGCATACATATTAAAATGTGTTCAAATAAACTTAAGTTTATTAGGACCATGTAATTTAATTACTTGTGTGTTAGAATTTTAATTTCTTTTTATTTCATTTTAATATTATTATAATTTTGTTGTGTGTTTATTTAGAATGTAAACATGACTCACAGATTGTGTAACATTGTTTTGAGCTTGATGACTTGATAAACACACAGCTAAAATGATTGGATGTGGCCAAGGTCATTTTCTAAGCATACATCTGATTACATTGTACTGCGATGTTAGAATAAAAAAATAATAACTTGTGCTTCTTGCATGTGTTACATCTTAGCTTGGTTTAAATACTCAGGTGCCTGTGATATAGTCAGTCGGAGTCATTTTTAACACCTTGTAGATTCATTCAGAGTCACTTTTATACCTTGAAGAACAAGGTATATTTTTGTCTTGTGCTGGAAAGAGTTTATTTTTCTTTTGAGATGTCTTGTTATAGATGACAGCTATTAACAGTTCATCTACCTTTTAAATAATAATTATTTTCCCTGGAAATACAAGTGGCTTAGGACAAAGACATTTAGTGAAACTGATTCTAAATTGGAACAGCTAGAACAGTACAAATTGTGGTTCAATGTAGAATTTGGAGATTTGGATAAAAACTTCATCTGATGTTATTATCTGCCACCTTGGAACAAACTTGAGATTCAAATTAGATTCAGTTAGAACTGCTTATTAATAGTACATATTTGTGTTTCACGATTCTAGGATGAATGTTTGGATTTTCTTTGCAGATCATAAGTCTTTTTTCATATTTTCACCTTTTTACTGTGTTTTCTAGGGAAATAAATTATTTTTGTTAAAACTTACAAGCTTATTTTCTTTGCTCTTTTATATTTGTTATTTTAAATGAGGCAATACAAAACATAAAGATATATGAATAAATTGTTTCTTTTTTAATTTTATAAAAATCCAGGGTATAAAAGAACAAATTTCACGAGTCCTTGGGACTCTGTCATAGCTGGGTTTTATTGTTTGTTGATAACAACATGCTTCATCTTGCTAACTGTTGATGTATGACACTTTATCAGCATAGTACCACATAAAAGAGATAGTATTATTGTTTCAAAAGTCACTAGCTTTAGAATGTTGGCAACAAAGTTCACCATCACTGATATACTCTATTTTATCAGGGTGTTCTTCTATATACCAAATCTATATGAAAATACAATATCTTGAATATTTGTTCTATCTGATAAGCTATCGGAACCTCGACAAAATATGATACACCATTTTAATGATAAACCATGATCACATTCTGAAAGCCTTTCAATTGCTTTTTTAATAAAGAAATTTACATTTGCATAATATATGTGACATAGCAATAATTAGCAATAATATATATGACATAGCAATAATTAGCAATAATATATATGACATAGCAATAATTAGCAATAATATATATGACATAGCAATAATTAGCAATAATATATATGACATAGCAATAATTAGCAATAATATATATGACATAGCAATAATTAGCAATAATATATATGACATAGCAATAATTAGCAATAATATATATGACATAGCAATAATTAGCAATAATATATATGACATAGCAATAATTAGCAATAATATATATGACATAGCAATAATTAGCAATAATATATATGACATAGCAATAATTAGCAATAATATATATGACATAGCAAGAATTAAGCCTTGAAATGGTAGATTGAATTGAAATTAATGTGAGAAATTAATGTGAGTACACCAGTTAACATTTTTCAGGGATATCATAGCTTAATGCAAATGACAATGTGACAATGCATGGGACAAATTTATGGAGGCATCATTTCAGTATGATCACATCGGGTAATGTCCTGATCTTCATATGTAAATTCCTTTTTTTTTCTTAAGAATATATATTGTTTGATTTTTATTGTTGAGTTATCATTTTATCATATATACTCGCTTATAAGTTGAGTCAAACTGTAAACAACTGAAATCTTGATCTGCTGAGGCATAATGTACCTGCAGATCAGGGTCTATGTAATTTATTCTACTGATTACTCTTAAATAAACTGCACAGACCCAGATCTACTCATGCATTATGTGACAGCAGATCTAGGTCTGTGCAGTTCGCAGTTAAACTCCATAAGTAAGTATATACTGTAATAATTGGTACTTTTTCAGCATAGTCTTCAAACAATTTTACTTGAAAAAAGGGTGAAAGTTGCAAAATGTGTTTTTGTAAATCAATTGACTTCAGAAACAGTTAAATTTTGTTTACTTTACTTCAGATTGATATTATGTGTAACCTCTTTTCCAATGCAAGTAAAACGTTTATCATCACACTGGGTTTTCTTGAATTGTCTACTATCATTTTTGCATGCAATATTTTTATAGCAATGAAACTTGCATTGAACTTGATATCTTGTGTAAATTTGTGTTTTCTACTCAACTACAACAAGTACAAGCTTGTTGTCTGTCCATGCAAGCTTGTTGTCTGTCCATGCAAGCTTGTTGTCTGTCCATGCAAGCTTGTATAAGCTTGTACATCACAATATTTATGACTGGGCAAACTTGCAGCATTTTATCTCAAGCTTACAAAAGACCACAATATTTCTTTAATGTGGTTTGTGCAAGCTTGTCATACAGAACCACACAAGCTTGCATAAAGAACCAAATAAAGTTGCCATTGTATTTAGTACAGACTTGCACAAGCTTTCTGCAGGGTTCCAAATACTTAAACTAGCATGTTAACATTTTGTACAAGGTTGTTATACATTTCCTTGATGAAATTGCGATTTCAAACTGGGTACTAACCACTAACAGACTTCCTATCCCCATTTAAGTTACTGCTTAAAATATATAGGATGGCAATAAGATCTACCTTCTTAATGTAAATCTGATTATATACATGTCACCATAATGATATACAGCTGATGTTATGAATTCTCAATCTGATGTAATGAATTCTCAATCTGATGTAATGAATTCTTAATGTAATAAATTCTCAATCTGATGTAATGAATTCTCAATCTGATGTAATGAATTCTCAATCTGATGTAATGAATTCTCAATCTGATGTAATGAATTCTCAATCTGATGTAATGAATTCTCAATCTGATGTAATGAATTCTCAATCTGATGTAATGAATTCTTAATGTAATAAATTCTCAATCTGATGTAATGAATTCTTAATGTAATAAATTCTCAATCTGATGTAATGAATTCTCAATCTGATGTAATGAATTCTCAATGTTAGTACAACATATGACCACCGTACACCCAGGCCACATATTCTCAAAATGTTTTAAGGAAGAAATTCAAGCTCAATAGCAAAAGGTTACAGTGACAATTTTGGAATATATCAATAATAAAATAAAATAGAGACAAACATTCATACATACAATTATAGTGTTATAAAAGATATACAATTTCACAATTAAAAAGAAAATTATACAGTTTTATATAATACATTGGTATTAAGGCCATTAGGATACAAAGTATCTAATTTATGAATCCAATAAGTCTCTTTTATAAGTCTTTTTATGTCTCCATGCACAATATCTATTGGCATGAAAGAAAAATCGAGTAGACAGTGATTAGGGGTGTTAAAATGTGTAGAAATATTAGACGAAAACTGAGGATCTTTATAATTTTTAATATGAAAGCAATGATTATCCATTATTTTAGAAACTTGTTGAAGTGTTTGTCCAATATATTGCATGTTACATTTTTTACAGGTTATCAAATAAACCACGTTGATATGCAGTTAGTGTTATAACATAGGGAAAATGTCTCTTTTGTGTTAGCGCTACTAAAAGAACTACTTTTTTATGTTTGCACATTGAGAGCATCGATGTCTATTACATTGAGATGATGAGAATTGTCCTTTTTTATTTTTTTTCTGTATGTTTAGTTCTAATTAAAAAATCTTGCAAATTCTTGGGTCTCTTATAAGCAACAATAGGTTTATTGTTGTAAAAGAATATATCTATGTAATTTATCTTTAGCATTCAAGGAAAGGTCAGAGTGGTAATCTTGGATAACATCTATGTAATTTATCATTAGCATTCAAGGAAAGGTCAGAGTGGTAATCTTGGATAACATCTATGTAATTTATCATTAGCATTCAAAGAAAGGTCAGAGAGTTAATCTTGGATAACATCTATGTAATTTATCATTAGCATTCAAGGGAAGGTCAGAGTGGTAATCTTGGATAACATCTATGTAATTTATCATTAACATTATAGGAACAGGTTTGAATAATAATCTTGGAGTACATCTATGTATGTTAACATCATCACTCTCAGAAAAGGTCTGGAGCATATCAATGTAATTTAGTATCATCATTCTAGGAACAGACCTGAGTGATAATCAAGCACATCAATGTAATTTACCATTAGTTGTTGTTGTTGTTGTTGTTGTTGTTATAGGGTTTAATACCATTTTTTAGCACAAGATAAACTATACATGACAGCTAGTATTAATGGTGGAGGAAGAACCCTTAAAAACCCCAGGAAGAACCACTGACCCACAAGAAACTACTGGCATGCTTTTTCACGTATTCAAAGAAAAGGTCCAAGCAATAAACTTGAAGCACATCTATATAATTTTACCATTAACAATATTGGAAAAGGATGAGAGTTAAGAAAATCCTCACAAATTCTATGCTTGTAAATTAACCACATTTTGTAGGATAATGAAAGGATGAGAGTTAAGAAAATCCTCACAAATTCTATGCTTGTAAATTAACCACATTTTGTAGGATAATGAAAGGATGAGAGTTAAGAAAATCCTCACAAATTCTATGCTTGTAAATTAACCACATTTTGTAGGATAATGAAAGGATGAGAGTTAAGAAAATCCTCACAAATTCTATGCTTGTAAATTAACCACATTTTGTAGGATAATGCATACTTTACCTAGTCTTATTTTCATATGAGTGTATGCATACAAGGATCAAGGCACTAAAGCTGCCTACAACCATAACATTTACTCCTTGTAAAATATTAAAGGCATTGCATTCTAACTACAGTTACTATCCTTATTTAAAATATAAATAATGCTTACAAACTTCAAAAGTCTTGTTTTTGATTGCTTATGTTAACAAACTGATTCTGGTTTCAGACTGGCATTTAATATTTGTTCTAGGACTCAACCAGAAATACATTAGACTGGTAACTTGTTCATACTCTGTCATGTATAGTTTCAAGTTGTGCAAAACAACAACTAATGACAAATTGACATATATTGTGACACTAAAATATAATTTACCAGCCAGTCATATTTATCCCATACAAACCATATCACTAAAACTTTTAAACTATATCAACTTGTATAACTCACCATTGCAAACAAATCCACTCACACACTTCTCATTTAACCTCTTCTAACCACCCATTCTAACTACCCATTCTAAACACCCATTCTAACCACCCATTCTAACCAAACCCTTCTAACCATCCATTTCAAACACCCCTTTTAACCACCCCTTCTAACCACTCATTCTAACCACCCATTCTAACCAACCCTTGTGTTCCCTTTCCCAGACCCAGCAATCATCCCTAACCCCCTACAGCAACCAGAGAAAAATAATACAAATTCTTTCATTATCTGATGATACAATGACTGTGTGTATGAGGTTTAAGCAGAAAATATTTTAAAATGTCATTAATACAGTTGTTTCTAGCCCCACCTAAGGATCCCAAAAGCACAAGTCCAAGGTGACATCAGTATGGAAAAGAAGTCACCAAATGGAAAATACATCACCAAAGTTTCATTAATTTCCAGCCAGAGGTTTAGGGGGAGATGTAGTTTTGGTAACAGATCAGTGGACAGAGGTAATGCATTGGATAATGAACAAAAATATCAGATAAGTTTTTTTTTATAAATCAAAAAATATATATTTATCCATGTATCATTCACTTACTAACATACAGCATCTATAAGGAGACAACAAACAGCATTGATAAGTAGCCAAGTACACTGTGAGCAAAGACTGGGTGACTCCCAGAACACAGCACAGAAAGTGAAACAAACAGGATAGACAGAAAAATGAACAATCAGCACTGACCAGATGTTCAACAAGCAGCACAGACAGGGAGTAAAAGGAACGGCATAGACTGTGAGTTAAAAAAACAGCACAAAATGAAAATCGATCAGTCTAGATTCATAACTGCCAGCACAACATTTGACAGCATATAAGGTCTACACTGTATGGAGTTGAGTTTATTTTACACATGAACAAATTTTGTCAATCCTCACAGTTACAGTGAGACAAGTAGATACAGAGAAATATAAATAAGTCTAGTATATACACACAGTAAAATCAATTAGCAATGAAATTGAATAAAACAAAATGTCAAATACAGAGGCACATTGCAAGGTTCCTTGTGATGTTTTCTTACATTTTTCTTCTTTTGTAACAAAATTTGGATACTACAATACAATTAGGTCTCTTAGGCTCATGACCCTTTACTTCATGCAAGCACCTTTATTGCTCTACTATATTTGCATACAGGCACCTTTTGGCACTGTAAACAGCAGCCATTTTGAGTGGGTTTTCATAATGCTACTTTCATAGAAAACCCCCTGTTAGATATTACATTCATTGGTGAGAATGACCATTACATCAGATCATGTGGTCACTGTTTATGCTCTGGTTGAAATTGCTATTTAAAGTAGGTAAGTCATAAGTGTGTTGTATTCTCCATTCGACAAAATGGTGGTTGCTGATATCATTCAGTACTTGCTCAAGTAGAATCACAACTATGAGAGATTCAATAACTTAGGTAAAAGCTCTGATACTGATATATGAAGCCATTAGTTTTTATAACTTATCAAATTCAGCTGATTTAGTGATGTAGACGCATGCAAATAACTTGTAAATTTAGAGTATGAGAAATTGCTGCTAAGGTTGATCACTCGGCTTCACTAACTTGATAGTGAATGAGTTCTCTCAAGATTTTAAAGTACATACAAAATTCTTTTGTGAAAAGTAATTATACAGCTATAATGATCATATTTTACTCTTAAATCTTTCCATACATAATATTTAGGTACCAAAAATGTAAAATGGTTAAAATTGCTGTTAAACGTAACATACACTTCACTGATTAACATGCCTATGCATAGTGCATTGCACTGTGTATCTTTGCTACATGAAAGGCTAATAAAAAACATACACTCTATGAGGGAAAGGGTTAAATTTACCTGAAATATTGTACACCTGGAATTTGTTAGGGAATTTATTACATTTAGTTTCCAACATAACAAATACAGCATGAATTAAAAATTATCACAAAATATAATGCTGTAATAAATATATGCTATTTACCATCTCTGGGCTGCATACAGTTAATTGAAAAAATTTTACATCAATTTAATGCCAAAATAAGCTTATGAAATAGTTTCTATATCAAAATGAGAACACCTACCTGCAGCAACAACAGCCTGGAAAGTGGACAGCCTCTTCTGACAGGTATATCCTGCACACCATCCATGGTCCTGGGGGCCATTTATTAGGTCAATGTAGCCATTACCATAGTGGGCCACAATTGCAACTGGAGACAGCCTACGTGTTTCGGTATCAGCATCCATACTCTCAATGGTAAGCACCAGATAATCGAATCCCTGACATAGCCAGCCCTGCCAGCTGGTACTAAGTGTGCAGTTCTCGTTCCGAATTATGCCTGAAAGAATTTGATGCAGATATACAGCAATCTATGTAAAAGACAGATAACATAGAAGGACTATAACAAATTTATATTGTACACTGTTTTGCTTATGATAGTATTAAAAAAATATTGCATCTTTCATACTCAAATTTCTTGTTGTGTGTGACTCTGCTATGCATGCTCTGTTATAACACAAATGATTTCATATATATGTATTTTTCTCATACACAAATTAATTTCTTTTTTAAAAGTACAAAAAAAACCCCAAAAGTTTAGTATCATTTGAGGGAAGAGATTACATATAAATAAAACAAAACAATTGTGGTGTGGCTCCTGAAATGTTATATGCATTTTTCTCACACATGAAAAAATAGTGTTTTCTTCTTAAAAGTATGACAAATAACATGTAAAAAATTTATTCAGGAATCAAGCAGGGCTTTGTCAATATCACAAATTGTGATTTTATTTTCCTTATTAGCTGCAAAATATAGAAAGCTGGCAATTTTGTTTATTGGCAACATTGTTGGCTGTTTAAACTTGTATATACAACCATCAGTTTGGAGTATAGAATTTCAGGGGCTCCATTAAAGGAAGCCCCAAAGATTATATAAAATGCAGTTAAATTTATCTATTGTTACATAAACAAATTCTTTGTCTATAGCAGTGCATTGTTATATCATAATCCACTAATGCTGACATCTAGCATTATTATGACTTTATTTAAAGAGGGTAACTCAATTAGCTAAGAACTAATATACCTTGAGGCCCTCATTCAAAGGAATTTATTTATTTTTGCTGCATCTGTGAAGCCATTGTATATACTGGGTTTGGAAAGAGGAAATAGAGTGGGCATTTCTAATCTCAACTGGAATATTATTCCAGAGCAAAGTTCCAGAATATTGGAAACTTTTTTAAAATAATTCCTTATTTGGTTTGAGAATTTTGTAATGTTTGGTAGACATTGATCGCAGGTGGGGAGTATTTCCAGGTAGTCTATATTTGAATAGTGATTGTAAATATTCAGGAGCACTATATTGGCTATCCTGTACATTAATTTGGCTTTTCTTAAACAGATTCGGTCTTTAATAGGTAGTATTTTTAACTTACCAGCTAAATTTTCCTTGCTTTCTTTCTGGTTTGATATTAACTTAAAAGCTCTTTTTTGGAGATGTGCCAGCTTTGCTAAGTTTTTATCATTTGAATTACCCCATAATGTATGACAGCAGTCTAAATAGGGTTGTATGTAACTGTTATAAAATAGTTTTCTGTGCTTTTCCGGGAGAAAGTGTCTTATCCTACTGAGAAGCCATAAACTTGAATTGACATTTTTACTGATATGTTTGATATGTTCAGTCCATGATAGGTTATTGTCTACCAAAACACCAAGTAGACTACTGAGTACTGTATATTTTAAGATATTTGATTTTCTTCAAATTTACATTTCTGGTAGCGGAAACTAGACAAGGCATTATCTCATAATCTGTCTTTTGTCAGATTTTTGGCCGCTTGCTTGTAATGAATAGATTTACATAGACTGACATTTGTATATGGATGGTAAGTAAAATTTCTCTTCTTTTCACTCAGAATTAAATCCTTCAGAACATTCGCATTTTCTGTAATAATCGCTGTCATCAGTCCAACACACCGGCATCTTTTTCATCAAATGACTCTTTTTTTTTTAAAACTTGTGATGCATGCCTGGAAGGCTGCATCACTCCAATACTACAAATGCATAAAGCAAAAATAAAAAATAAAAACAAGCTTTGACCTGTCTATTCAATTGGCAGGGAGGAACAGTAACTACAATTAACCATATGATGACCAATTCATTTTTAAAAAATGTACCCAGATAAAATAGTAGTTGAAATTTCAATGAAAACATTAACTTTGAAGCAAAAATTGTTAAAAAAATGTACTGCCACAATAAGAAATGGACATTTTGTTTCATTCTCCAAAGCTTTACTTTAGTGATACATCAATAATGAATGCACCCTTCATCAAAGAAACTACAATCTTCAATAAAAACAAAGAACCCATTCTTCAAGGGAAGTCAGTGCTGAACTTAAATAACAGCAATGGAATCTGATGGATTGTTTCATCTTCCAGCATGACTGGAACACTTTTACTGAACCATTATGGTTTCCTTTTTACAGAAAAAAAAGATTATGCATCCAAACTCTACCAAGGGCACTTAAAAACAAACTTTTACTAACTTGGGATGTATAGGAAAGGAAATGTGTTTCAACTGAGGGCACTTAAAAACAAACGTTTACCAACTTGGGATGTATAGGAAAGGAATTGGTAAATGTGTTTCATCTTTCATTACATTTTTGTGCTATTTTTTTTCCCACTGAATTTGGATCTATGACATGTGACAATCCTATTAAATATTTTAAATGTGTGTGTGTGCATAGTTTTTATGGCATTACTTGCATTGTAGATTCAATATATATGATGTGATTCCTGGGTGAGTACACAGTGTTAATACTTTATTCATTGCTACACATTAGACATGTAGATATAAACAGTACACATGCATATGTACCAATGCATATTTCTCTGAATAAAGTAATATATTATATATGACTTCTCTGTTTTCAATACAGGTGTATTTCTCATTTAATATCCATTGATTTAAGATAAATATGCCAGTGAAACACATATCTTTATGCCTGCATTTATTACACCACCACCATCACCACCACCACCCCCATTCTGGCACATTTTTCAGGTACATGCATCATTTTCTTCAGCTAACTGACCTGGTTGCTTATAACACGGTTCGTCTATAACATAGTCAGGTTCTATGATTCCCAACTACCGTGTTATAGCAGGGTCACACTATACTTGTTCACCAAACACAATCTTAAAGCATCAGAAAGATGTATGGCTAAATGACTTGCTATTGATACCAATATTGTATCTATGATTGTACCTCTCTTTGTAGCAATACTGTTGACATTAAGTCTAGCCCCTGTGACAGGGTCAGTCAGAAGTTCTTTTGGAATCCGATAGTCACCCAATCCTCTTACTGGGTTCACATCCCATTCAAACTCTGACTGAGAGATGACGGATGCCTGCTTGCCAAGGAAACTTCCATCCAAGTCAGTCAATATTGTCTTCTTCTTGGCATCACAGTCCATGTCAACACAGTCAGCTGGATTGATCTTCCTAAAAAGACAAAATACTAGGGCATTTATATATATATATATATATATATATATATATATATATATATATATATATATATATATATATATATATATATATATATACATACATACATACATACATATATGTATATACATACATACATATACATACATACATACATACATACATACATACATACATACATACATACATACATACATACATACATACATACATACATACATACATACATACATACATACATACATACATACATACATACATACATACATACATACATACATACATACATACATACATACATACATACATACATACATACATACATACATACATACACTCACATATACATATTTTTACAGCTTTATTTTGATCTGCACTATATAGCTAGCATTGTACTGAATTGCCATTAAACCACATATATACATACATGCATACATACATACATACATACATACATACATACATACATACATACATACATACATACATACATACATACATACATACATACATACATACATACATACATACATACATACATACATACATACATACATACATACATACATACATACATACATACATACATACATACATACATACATACATACAATCTGCAGAAATCTCAACACATAAAAACATCAAACATACTCAGTGTTAGGTCTGTGAATGAAGAGCTTTCGAGCATCATCAACCGACACCAAAGTAGCCCTCTCTATTGTCAGGGGATGGTTAGCATCATCATTTCTTTCACTTGTGGCAATGGCAAAGTCTGTCTTGGTTGAGCAGGAAGTTTGGAAATGTGCAAATGTCACATCTAAAAATGAAATTTCAAGATTTTAATAAATTCTATTTCACAATTTGGATAACACAATTACAGTAAAGCATTAGATATCTGACTCCATATTATCAGAATTAAATATATGATTCACTGTGCTGTTTTAATATCCAAACCATACTAGTGTCATGTCATTTTTAGACAAAAAAGCAACATAGAATAAATATGATGTTGTCCATTAACGTAATTGGTGTAAACTCAATCAAGTTTGTTTTAAAAAAATATTTTTATGTGTAAGCAAAATGTTAAAGTTATGTGCAAGGCCTTTAATGCTCTCAAAAGGGCAAAAAGTATTTCATGGAATCCTAATTCTTTATGAATTTTGGTTATGCTGTGTGTATGTGTTCTGATACATGTGGGCCACTCCAGATTTCTGATTTGGCAACCTCAGAATCAAAGTCTTTAGATAATTAACTCAAATGCATTAAATTCATAAATTCATGTGTCATTTATAATTGGCATTTTCATTTATTTCAAATCAATGTTAACCTCACATGTCAGCACAAAAAACTTTATATGTAATTTCTTCTAGCTCTTCTAGAGAGCTACAAGAAATTACAAATGTAACTAGGTCAAACTTGGTAAAAAATAACTATTAGTTTTTATTATGATGAAGAAACAAACAATTTAAGATCAAAGAAAATATTAAAGTCAATTATCTCTATCCAAGAATACCTAAATTTTAGGAAAAAAAATTATGCAAACTCCTGAATCCAGCTTTCCAAAAAGATAAAAATTTGTCTTTTCTATCTATATATACCATATAAACAACAAAAAAAACCAACAAACTCTTGTCCATTACCTCCCTTTGACCACTGCTAGGTGGTGCCACTTTTACACAGATCGGTACATCAACTTAGGAACCTTGCATTAGTGAGGAGGAAATAATAATTTACTTCCTCTTTTTAATATAATCCCTCATCATGTTAACCATATGAGAAGAGACAAAAAAAGGAAATGCTGAGCATCTTGCCTCTTCCACTGATATTCTTTAAGGGAAGAATGGATGGATGCCCATTCTCCAAACATGAGATAAACACAACCATCTGGTTATATTATATCATAAATATTTTATAGCTGGGAAACAGCCTATCATTAAAATATTGTCTCTGCCAAAGCTAATGCCAGAGATAAAGATTCAAGAAGGTGGACTATACATGCCATTACCTACAGCTTTTATAATGTCTTGTATGGGTAATAGTTTCTTCCCCTTTGTAATTACATGTATATGGTTTGTAGACGGAAATGACAAATTTTCAAGAGGATAGCTCAGTTCATTTTCCTAATGTTAATTTTGGGTTTTATTCTTGAGGCAAGAAAAATTCCAAAAATTAAATTTACCGTTAATAAGAGTATTGCTAATTGAAGAAAATAGTGTGACTACATATTTCCCATATGATTGTGAATAAATTTGTCTGCACATGAATGCTGTGTACTACCCCATAAATAATTTAAATAACCAGGCCTAGCACTGGATAATTTCTGCTCAGGCAAATCAAACATTTACTATGTTTATCCAGCTATTAATTGTATCTGAAAACACACAAAAAATGTTTTATATTAGATGTAATAAACAAAGACTTACTTGAAACATGCATGCTGCCTCCAATAGCCTGGTAGGTCATAATGTTGGCAAATGGTTTTTCAGGAGCCATGTTAGAACCTGCAGTAAATGTGGTCCAGACAAGTCCCACCATTCCACCATTGATCACCCCAGGACGATTCTTTGAACTTAACTCAATGTTAGGGTCTCCACTTGGCAAGACATCTTTAGAACAGTCAAATGAAGAAGTTCTACCCACCAAGACTGTGTCTGACACATATACAAATTTATCATCATATTGATGTTCCAGTGAACTTGGTCCTATAACCATAGAAAAGACATTCACACCATTCTCAATTACCACATTGTCAGTCAACTTTGTGCTTGGGTCATTATTATAATACAATCCATAATCATGGTTTTTCCAGAGAGTAAAATTTGCCAGCCTTGTGCAACTGTAGACATCTGCATCCAAAGGAAACAAACTTGCTCCCACCAGACAACTGTGACCAATATTGTTGATATATTTTCCAGTGTTACCATCATCACAATTTGTTCCAGGCACATGGTAACAAACCCTCTCTGATGCAGCCACTGCGTTGTCTATCAGTGTCAGACCTGTAGCTTCCAAGCCCTGGGCAAAGGCTTCAATTGCTGCTTCATATTTTATATTGAATTCTTCACTACGATTCTGATAACCTCCCGTCCAAATGTTCAACACAGCCAGATTACCACGGATAGTTGTGTTCCCAGATGCTGTCCAAATTGCTGTAATGAATGAAAATGAATTTGTCTTGAAACTGTGACAAGAATGACATTCACATAAAAAGAATTTGCAACAAAATAATGACCCCAACAGAACTGAACAAAACCCTTCTTAAGTCTGACAAGTTTGACATTTTGAAAAGTCATTTTTAATAAATCTGAAATTCGCACACAAATACATACATGAGCACACACACACACACACACACACATGTACACCCTTGTGAAAATCTGCATTACATATTCAGAAAAAAGAATATTTGAAAGATAAAAAGTTCCTCCTACTATATGCAATTGACAACTATAATAAAATGATTTTTCTTTGGTCAAATTACTTTTCTCTGTAAAAATTTCCACATGACATCAAAATCAGGAAATTACCATCCGTTACCTCCAAATCAAGTCCACCTTGAAAGACAAGAAAATGTCTTTCCATCTATATATTATACAAAGCAACTCATAGAGTTACACTCCTTGTTCCTGCTAGGTGGCCACCCATATCTTTGATGTTTATCAGTTTGAGATTAAGTGAAACCTGTAACAGAATGCTCACATTTTGCAGAGAATGGTGGAGAGATTGTTAGTAATGTTGTCAGGTAAGTATTTTTGGAAAAATATTACTTATCAAAAAATTTTCATTTCTCCATCAAATGCATTAGGAGAATAGGTAAAAATAAGAGAAAATGCTGGGACATACAATCTCTATCGAGATCACCATGCTAAAACTGATAAATATAAAGTTAGCATAACTAAAGATTAGGCATTATACACCTGTGGTGCCAGTCTCTAAAAGACTCTGCACATGACTACTGCAATACATTAACAAGTTTCCTGGTCAAATCCAGAAAAAGTTGTAAGGTCTTGCTAGATCTTTTATGTCATGAACAAATTGTGACAAATATCTAGGCAGCTATCAGTTTCCCCAAAATATTCAGCTCACTTCTTTGCAAAGCCATGTCACACAATTAACAGCTGGAGAAAGTAAACTGTGAATGCCAGCTAACTAAATCCACTGTGTCTCTAATTTAGACATTATGTTTGATGACCAAACTTTCAGAAATACTTGTATGTTATGAATAGAAATCTTCATTTTTCACACTTAATACAGTGTGAGTTCTGAGTACAATAATCAAATAAGCACTTATAAGGTTATGCTTAGCTTTCCTGTCTCAAATCAAACTAAATTGTCTAACATTATCTGAACAATCTTTTCTTTGGCTGTGTATTATGAATCAGCGTTTCGCATATTTCAGACAATAACAATTGCATAATTAATCCTGATATCAATTCTAAGAATTTTATGAAGTGAAGATGAATTTTCCATACGTCCAACATTAATAAATTTGTGCACAATCAAAGACATTTTCAACAATGGCAAAAATCTCTTTAAATATAGTTGTTTGTACACTTTAAATAAAAATAATAAAACAAACTTACCATGTTTTACAGTATGATGTATGACATTGTTCTCTATGATCATCCCATTGGCTCCAAAAAGCCCTATTGCAGGACTGAAGCCATCATGGAATGCACACCCTTTCACATAGGATGGCTTGATATTGGACACTGTTCCTGTATCAGAATATGTAATGGAGAATCGGGCATCATAGAACTCGTAGTAGCCTTCCTGTCCTGAGTTGACAAATTCAACATTAGACAATCGAGCATAACCTGTAAAAAATGAAACAATGGAAATTTATAATCATTAACTATTATTATTATTATTATTATTATTATTATTATTATTATTATTATTATTATTAGTAGTAGTAGTAGTAGTAGTAGTAGTAGTAGTAGTAGTAGTAGTAGTAGTAGTAGTAGTATCATTATTGTTGTTATTATTATTATTATTATTATTATTATTATTATTATTATTATTATTATTATTATTATTATTATTATTATTATTATTATTATTATTATTATTTTTATTGGCTCTAAGGAAAAGCTAGAAAACTTTGTGTGTGTATTTAGCAATGCAGGTGGTGTCTAATGGTGACCTTTAGAATGGAAGAAAGAAACAGCATAAAAAACATGGCTGTGGCTATCATGTTGAGACTGGACAGGGTGATCCTGACTTGTTGGAGAACTTGTTGAATTATTTTGAAGGGTGGGTAGGAATAAAAGTCAAGATGATCCCACTTTAGAATGAAGGAGTCCACTATCAAAGCTCTCTGACCTGACACTGGAGAGACAAAAAGGGTTGAGCTTAATGTTCATTCTCATACTGAACACATCCACTAATGATCTCTGTCCATGTTGAAAAAATGCTTCTACTACCAAATGTTGTATAGACCATTCATATGTACCAGATGGCCCAAACTGGACAAAATATACCTGTAGTCTGTAATACCCAATCAAACCTTCGAAAAGAGGGTTAATCAAGCACCTTCTGGAGCGACTGGAGAGGATTCAACTCATCACAACTGACCAACTCGCACCTTAAATAAGTAGGAGTCTGAAAACTTCTTTACTTGTCCTCTTCTACCACTCATTTAGTGAAATATGCTGAAGTGCCACTAAATACTTGAGGCTGAAAAAGGCAGCTAAATACAAAACAAAAGATGATTCACTTTTTGGGTTAGGTATCACTAACACAATCCAAGAAATCAACTACTACTGGCATCAGGGATGGCACTGGCTTGAAAAAATTTGTCATTAAAAAAATTGCCAATCTCAATATATTGTCACCAAGTTTTAAAATATGTCACCATTTTCATAATACAGTACTCTCTGTTTATCTCAGCATCCTAAGGACCAAGGCAATATTGTCAACAAAACTTGATGTTTAAATGGGGGGGGGCAGAATATAAATTATGTATATGAGTGAAATTTTTAAGAGATGACCTGTTGTCAGTGACTAGGGTTTACAGAGAAAAAAAATGGGAAATTTTGATTAAATGAAGACAACTAGGATCACATAAACCTCAGTATTGACAACTTACATTGTGTGGTGCTTTCCACAATGTATTAAAAAATCTACATGCATGTAAAAAAAAAATCAATGAACTTGAATATTTGATCATGTGTTAGAAAATTCATGTATCAGTCAAATCCCATTAGAAAACACAACCAAATTGTATATAACGATAGTCCTTGATTGATCTAAATCACATATCAATCTACACATGTCCTGAAATAATTCACTCTGATATTTATTATCTTAGTAGCATGTGTCTGTATAATTGTTAATTAAAAAGTTGCAAGATGCCCCACCTTCATTTAACTCAACTGCCAGACATCTATTGTTTGAAAATTTTGATAATTTAATTTGGGTTTCAAATCACCATTGCTAGCAATCTTAGGCATGAACCTTTTTGTTGCAAAGAGGAAACTTTTAAGGCAAAATAAATCTATTCTATTTGCTTTAAAAAAATGAACAATGTTTTTATTTTAATTTGTTACTGGCATTCTTTGATCAAAGGTCTTTGGCTTGCTTTCATGAATGTCCATGAGTTTTTGCAGGCTTCACTAAATTCACTCTTTGAAGGACCCAAAAAAATGCCCATTGTTATTGCTGCAGCAACACCAATAATTGTTAAACATTAATAGAAACAGAATTTTTTGTTTCATTTGCTTAGTATAAACATAACAATCAATGCTTCAAAAGTAATCAGTTTTTTTTTAAAAGTTTCCACAAAACTATTTTTTCTGGTATATGTTTCAAAAAGGTAAACAACTGCTACTGTCTGACTAATTGTAGTCATTCTTGTTCATAATTTCAGAAGTGGTCAATTATAGCTAATCAGGTAGAATGACTATATTACAGTGGGGCACTAAGGCCAGATATCAGCATATTAAGCAACAATGCCATGTTAGGGTGGTGTGTCAATATCAACAAAGGATTTGTTTATGTAACAATAGATTCCAGTGCAAATTTATATCCAAGTTTGCAGCTTCCTATCATGGTACCTTTGAATTCCTCAACTCCAAATCAAAGACTTTATATCCAATTTTAACAGCCAAAATTGTTTCTGCCAAAACACATTATTAAATGGCATACTTTGTTGCCAGTAACAAAAACAAAATTGCAATTTGTAACATTGGAAAGCCCAGCACAATCCCTGGACATGAAACAGAAATGCCACCTTTAAAAATCTGAATCTAAGCTTAACAAGAGGAATAATTAAAACTTTTATCTAAATATTTATTTTAAGTATTAACTCATATCTGATTTAAAGTGGGTTTTGACTTAAGTGTGGTTCTTAGGGTCATCTTTACATCCACTGGACACATACCATTATTGATTACATTTACTGCAGGTCTAATTACAAATGGCAGTTCTGTGCCAGTGCTTTATGCAGCTGGTTTTAATCTCATAAATGAAATGAGTTATAAAATTTCAAATACCAGTAAAGGCCAGTCCATTTTCACTTCTACTTGATACAATAATCCTGGCTCCAAATGATTCGGCATCCATATTGACGTAACTCTTCCCAATAACTTTAACATTCCTGGTCAGCAGGCCAACTTCCGCTCTCATTTCAATGATTTTTCCAGATGGCAGCATTTCAGAGAAAGCTATCATTTACAAAATGATGACCATAAAATACTGTACAAAACATAATAAACTGAATCATATTATGGCATTTTTGTTATCTACATTTTTGAACATTTTCATCAAAATTGTAACTTTCAAATGTCTCCAATCATAATATGAATAATGTATTGTAAGTGGAAGTCTCAAACAAGCTTAAATTGAAAGCAGCTAAAGAAAACCATACCTTCAACATATCACTCTGCGATGATTTCCTTACACCTGCTGTACAGAACTTCAAATATTGTAAATGTAAGCTAACAGGAAAAAACAATCTCTTTAAAGAATATCTCTTTCTGCTGTAATTACATGTATACCTTAATAACAGCCTGTAACCCATATGTATCTCTGACATAAATTATAGAGGTAGATATGGCAATTTGCATATGAAATCATGAATTATGATCCACATGAACTACTATTTTAAGCATTTATATGTTATTTTCATATTGTTTACTATACACTGAAAATTTTTTAACAACTTTACTTTATCTGTTTGATTCTGTTGTAACTCATGTTTAGATTTAATTTGGGAGGTGGCCTCCATTATCTTTCATCCCTCCATTTTTGTGTTTTTATTTGGCACCATATAGCCACTATTGTGCTGACTTGCCATTAATATCCACTGCATAGAGCATACATAGTTTCATTTTGCATATATTGATACACAAGTTATTTGTTGAATTCTTACACAATCCTGGTAGATTTTATAAAATGCTCTTATCACATACACATACCTAGATGTTTATAAGTTAGTGCTTTGGAAAGGGTGATTGTGGTGGATGATATGGCAGAGATCTGGAATGTTTCAGTCTCCCAGGCATTATAGCTTGTGGGGGCAATCACAATGGTGTCTCCTACTTTCCAGTCCACAGCATCCTGTACCTTGATCTGAGTGTCTCCCACATTTGCTGTGGTGTTCAACTTGGTCCATGTATGGCTCACAGTCTTGCCATGCAAGTCTAAGCCTCCAAACACACCTGGAAAATAATTCAGTTTAATAACTGCTCATGCCATAATTTTGAATTCATTAGCATGTTTTAAAAACAAACAAAGATCATGTCAACTACTGTAAATGGGCAAGAAAATTTAAAAGGATGGACAATATTTATGGCTGAAAAAATATGAATTTCCACTCTTACATTATATGATCTTCCCATGAAATCATCTCATATGCTAACCATATAAAAGGACAAGATCCAAAATCACATCATCTGAGTTATATTAGACATGAAATATATCAATAACCTGTCAAACAATTTTCAGTTACTCTGCTCTATTACAATAACAAATCTCAATGCAACAAATTCTCAAAATGTAAAAAATACCCCATCTTTCAATTATCACAAACTTGTTAAAAAAATATGTCTGAAAGAATGCCTCTACCAATCTACCAATGGAATAAGTTGCATGGGAATAAACATTTGATATTTCTGCATGTTTCAGAGCCCTGATTATTCAAAGAGCAATATTACTATTTCTCCTACAGCTTGGTTGGACCTATGTAGATTATATTTAAAGAAAACAATAAATGTCACAGTGGAAGTTATAACTACTTTTTGCTTGTAACAAAGCTAGCTCACCTATGACTTTACTCCCAACAGTAGGTCCATCAGTGGGTGGGAACTCTGGTGTAGAGTGTTCACCGACAAGTGTAATTTCGGCTGATCCTTGAAGGGGATTATTCTGCCATCCACCAATAAAACGGCCACCCTGAATTGGATGAAAAGTATTTAATTCAAGTCCTCTCCAAACTATACAAACAAGATTTATTTTAAGGGACACAATCATGAATAATTATGACTTGAAAAATACAAATTTATTCATCTCAAAGACACTCTTCAGATGAAAGAAACTCATGCCACTCTGTTCCTGTATTGTCTTGCTCTGATTGCAGCTTTAAGCCATTTGAATTGCTTTGTGAAAATACTGTCTGAAAAGGTTTCCATAGAAAGTAATTTAAACTGATAAATCGTAGAATATTCACTATTCCTATTCATTTAAAATTAAAGACAACAAAACTTATACTGACATGAATAAGCTATTAATTTACTTAGTTAATACTTAGAATTTAATTCATGGTGCATTCACAGCAAAAAATGCACATGATACCATTGTACAACCATTAATTCTTTACTGAACTTACAGCCATCAAAATCTGCATTTACTTTCTTGGGCATATTTCCTTTATAAAGGGTGCATTAACAACACATGTACATAGTTTTACTGGTCTGAATATATTAAATAAAACTATGTACTGTTAAGTTCAATATTTTGCATTAGGCATACAATTTTCATTGATTCTGTGGTTGAGACAGCCACAAATTTAAAGACCCAACAAACAATGACTGATTATTGCAAAACTGGAAGGCCATCACCATGAACTAAACAAAAACAGAGATTTCTTATTTACCAAACTATGAAAATGTATGCTGACAAAAATGATTAAACATAACTCTATCACAAAATAATTCAAATTTTAATTTATCATCTGATTTTTTCTTGTTGTTTCCTTTGGTGTTCTACAGTAGAACAACAAATGAAACTTATTTGATGAGGGGTACAGTGCCTTGATGAGGGATACAATGCTTTGATGAGGGATATGATGCCTTGATGAGGGATACAGTGCCTTGATGATGGATACAGTGCCTTGATGAGGGATATGATGCCTTGATGATGGATATGATGCCTTGATGATGGAGACAGTGCCTTGATGATGGATACAGTGCCTTGATGAGGGATATGGTGCCTTGATGACAGATACAGTGCCTTGATGAGGGATACAGTGCCTTGATGAGGGATATGATGCCTTGATGACGGATACAGTGCCTTGATGATGGATACAGTGCCTTGATGATGGATACAGTGCCTTGATGAGGGATATGGTGCCTTGATGAGGGATACAGTGCCTTGATGAGGGATACAGTGCCTTGATGAGGGATACAGTGCCTTGATGAGGGATACAGTGCCTTGATGAGGGATATGATGCCTTGATGATGGATACAGTGCCTTGATGATGGATACAGTGCCTTAATGAGTGATATGGTGCCTTGATGATGGACAAAGTGTCTTGATGAGGGATATGATGCCTTGATGATGGATACAGTGCCTTGATGATGGATGCAGTGCCTTGATGAGGGATATGGTGCCTTGATGATGGATACAGTGCCTTTATGAGGGATACAGTGCCTTGATGAGGGATATGATGCCTTGATGATGGAGACAGTGCCTTGATGATGGATACAGTGCCTTGATGAGGGATATGGTGCCTTGATGACTGATACAGTGCCTTGATGATGGATACAGTGCCTTGATGAGGGATATGATGCCTTGATGAGGGATACAGTGCCTGGATGAGGGATACAGTGCCTTGATGAGGGATATGATGCCTTGATGATGGATACAGTGCCTTGATGATGGATACAGTGCCTTAATGAGTGATATGGTGCCTTGATGATGGACAAAGTGTCTTGATGAGGGATATGATGCCTTGATGATGGATACAGTGCCTTGATGATGGATACAATACTTTGATGAGGGATATGGTGCCCTGATGAGGGATATGATGCCTTGAAGAGGGATACAGTGCCTTGATAAGGGATATGATGCCTTGATGAGGGATACAGTGCCTGGATAAGGGATACAGTGCCATGATGAGGTATATGATACCTTGATGATGGATACAGTGCCTTGATGATATATAAAGTGCCTTGATGAGGGATATGGTGCCTTGATGAGGGATACAGTGCCTTGATGAGGGATATGATGCCTTGATGATGGATACAGTGCCTTGATGATGGATACCGTACCTTGATGAGAGATACAGTGCCTTGATGAGGGATATGATGCCTTGATGACGGATACAGTGCTTTCATGATGGATACAGTGCCTTGATGATGGATACAGTGCCTTGAGGAGGGATATGGTGCCTTGATGAGGGATATGTTGCCTTGATGATGGATACAGTGCCTTGATGAGGGATATGGTGCCTTGATGAGGGATACAGTGCCTTGATGAGGGATACAATACTTTGATGAGGGATACAGTGCCTTAATTAGGGATATGGTGACTTGATGATGGATACAGTGCCTTGATGAGGGATACAATACTTTGATGAGGATACAGTGCCTTGATAAAGGATATGGTGCCTTGATGTGGGATATGGTGCCTTGATGAGGGATACAGTGCCTTGATGATGGATACAATACTTTGATGAGGGATATGGTGCCTTGATGAGGGATATGGTGCCTTGATGAGGGATATGGTGCCTTGATGATGGATACAGTGCCTTGATGAGGGATATGATGCCTTGATGAGGGATATAGTGCCTTGATGAGGGATATGATGCCTTGATGAGGGATACAGTGCCTTGATGAGGGATACAGTGCCTAGATGATGGATACAGTGCCATGATGAGGGATATGGTGCCTTGATGATAGATACAGTGCCTTGATGAGGGATATGATGCCTTGATGAGGGATACAGTGCCTTGATGATGGATACAGTGCCTTGATGAGGGATATGATGCCTTGATGATGGATACAGTGCTTTGATGAGGGATACAATGCTTTGATGAGGGATACAGTGCCTTGATGAGGGATATGATGCCTTGATGAGGGATACAGTGCCTTGATGAGGGATATGATGCCTTGATGAGGGAGATGATTCCTTGAAGAGGGATACAGTGCCTAGATGATGGATACAGTGCCTTGATGAGGGATACAGTGCCTTGATGAGGGATATGGTGCCTTGATGACAGATACAATGCTTTGATGAGGGATACAGTGCCTTGATGAGGGATATGGTGCCTTGATGTTGGATACAGTGCCTTGTTGAGGGATATGGTACCTTGATGAGGGATACAGTGCCTAGATGAGAGATACAGTGCCTTGATGAGGGATATGATGCCTTGATGAGGGATATGGTACCTTGATGAGGGATACAGTGCCTAGATGAGAGATACAGTGCCTTGATGAGGGATATGTTATTTTGATGAGGGCTACAGTGCCTTGCTGAGCAATTTTAGCCCATATCCTTAGGATCATAATTCCAGCATGGCACCCTGGAACTCGTACACAAATTCTGGTACCTGAATGATTATGTAAGTTGCTTCTATTTTAAAGTTGTAGTAGCTTCCATTGGAATATGGGTAGTAATCCAGCTCCATTTTGCCTTTCACCTTGAGTGTACTAAACTTCAGGTTTTCTACATCAACAACAACCCATTTATCTGAAAAATGACAACCAAAAGCAAATTATGTGACATTACATTCATAGTAATAAGCTAGTTCTATTCCTTATAGAAAAATCTTCAATATGGTAATATCTACAATTTTATATAATGTTAAAGCCTTCATTTGACAAAACATGTATGGAACAGTAAATATTCAAAACTGCTACCTAATCTTGGCTTCATGCATCCAACAACTAAGCAGACACTGGTACAAGCTGCTACACCCAAGTGATCACATTTATATGCAATGCATACTGTTAAACATCAAATATAATCTCCAATTTACAATGCTAAAGCAATAAATTCAGATGTGGCTGTTTAAAATTAATGTAATCAGGCTGAGAGCAATAAAAAATTAGCAAGAGCTACTCAAAGGGGCTTACACTCTACCACCTTAAAACAAATTTCAAGGAAATCAAGAAACAACAATTTAAACCTTCTCTGATATTCTTCGGTGATAAAAGTCTCAAATTAACCACTGTGGCAGACAACATTTCCAATCAGGACCAAAGAGGTATCATAAGTAGTCTGTCAATGAAAACCCCATGTTGGCATGACTTTAAATTTAGGAACACAATCAATAACAAGATTTTCAAGATGCTGTCATGGTTGCCATATTGGATGCCAGATGGGTGGCACAATTTTCATTTACTACTAACACAACATAAAAAAATCAAATGGCCACCATGATGGCCATATTGGGTAACATATTGTCAGAATTTTTATCTAAGTGCAATGAGATACCACAAGAAGTCATCCAGTGAAAACCTGATGCTGATATGACCATCCATTCAAGGGGAGTTGCAATAACAAGATGCTGGCTATTGCAATATCGGTGGCCAAAACTGATGTTCATTTACAACAAATTAGGAAGTATTTTTGAAAGCCCTATGCCAATATCACTATCTGTTTAGAAATAGTAGCAATAATCATGCCATGGTGGATATATTTGAGTTCAGTTTAGTATCATTTTTATTTTGTATCAACCACACTTCATAAAAAGTTTTTTAGTGAAATACCAGTGATAGGACCATCCATTCAAGTGAAGTTAGAATAACAAGATATTCAAGATGACATCTGTAATGGATATATTCTTTATCTGAGCAATATGACTTTCATTATAGAGGGAGCTGCAATAAAAAGATTTTCAAGATGGCATCCATATAGGGCATCAGACTGGTACCCTTTTTACTTAGGACCAACTATACATCATAAAAAGTCTTTTAGTGAAAAATCAATTTTGATAAAAATCAAAAAATGATTTCACCAGATGTTTTGACTAAAATACAAGATATTAAATGTAATGATTTACAAATTGTGTTCAAGCAGAAAAACAATTTTCTCAGTGAAATTGTTTAAAATTTGTGAGAGTCAGCCTTTGTCATGAACACCTATGTTCCAGACCTGCCAACCTTAATCACCTCCAGTACAGTTTTAGAAACTGCAGTTCCAAACCCTATGGAGCTCAATGGCTTCTTGATATCTTTCAACTTGATGTAATCCCTTTTAAAAAATCAGTGGCAATGGCAATCATCTTTTCCACCATGTGATGTACTCAAAACCACATATGATGTCCACTTAACATCATTGTTGCCCTTCCTGCTTTTTCCCCCAAGAATCTGAATATTCTATTTTATTCCTCTGTACTTTTACAACTTTTCAAGATGTTTATTGCCCCTTTCATCCTCCTTGTTGTATGCCAACAAATGCTGCTGTGGTTAATTTAAAATAAAAATGAACTAAAATGATGCATATACAGTGTTATAGTGAGTTCTTTTTGGGAATGACAAAGTAAGAGATGCATGCTGGTTTATTAACTTACCTTCTGGGATGACTACATAGGCATACGCCGGGGGCATGCCTACATTTAAAGTGGAATTATTGCCAATGGTATAGTAGGTTGTATTATCACTGAACTGCTCCACAACCCAAGTTGCATTGGACCAGTAATCAAACACAGCTGGCCGTGAGTCCAGAGGGGGTATGGTGTTGGGGTCTTGTGGAGGGATACAGTCTGTATAGAAGCACTTGAAGGCAGAGAATTTGGGAAACTCTCGGTCAACATTATAAATGCTGCCTCCTCTCTTGGCCCTTTTTGTTCCTGACACTACAATGGGAATAATAAATATAAAAGTCGCCCTATCAAGATTCATCATAAAATGTACTGACTGATAACATACAGCAATTCTTTACAGCAAACACTTCAGTATAGTGCAGTCCCACATATGACATTGGTATTGCTATAGCTTCCACTTTTGATACTAAACCTACCTCAGAATATGGTGACCTCAATTATATGGTAGCATACTTTTAATGCTTCCATTACCAGTGTAATGGTGAGGATTCACTTGTTACAGATCGTAGTCAGGCAAAAGCGAGCTTCGTACACTTTTGCCATTCCATAACATAAACCAATGAAAAATCTGATGATGGTATATAATCTTTTGAACAGTAAGCTCCCATACTGTTTGAAGTGTATCTAAGCCACTGTGCATGCACTCCAAAGTAAACAAACAAATACTATGACACTATCCAAACTCAACATCAAAGACAAAAAAGTAATCAATTCCCTTAAATGAAGTCACAATAATGTCATTTATCTACAGTAAGGAATTTCTTTTATGATTCATTCTGTGTCTACAAGATGAACACAATATCAATATAATATAAATATTAACTACTGACTTTTACTGAAAACTCTCTAATTTTGTTTCAATATGGTATTTACAGCACTGCAACACAATATTATTTCAATCTGTGCAAATGCAATTACAGTAAAGTGCCTTGCTCAGGATCACATCACAGCATCTAACACTGGCTGTAATGGTAGGATTCAAATACACACATCTTATCATGAGTCCTGCATGCTAACCTCTAAGTCACAACAGCTCCTGAAACAAACTTTTATCTCTATTTACATATTGATATTGTAGAATAAAAACAAATCCTATGGCAAATTAAAAAGAAAAATAGATTTATATAAAGGTACACCATACAGAAAAGAGTGAATGAAGAAAACTAACTTCTAGTTAAACATCTGAGCCATGATGGCACATAATATTTACCAACTAATCGGATGACATTTTTTATATTGTCCCATTCCCAGTCTCCTGTAGTAGCATTGGCAAGGTTTAGACCTCCTACTGTAGGCTCAATGTAGTTTGAACCATCAATGGTGAATCTGTCTGGAATCTGGGCTACTGCCAGCTCAAACACAACATAATCTGAAGGCTGATCAAAAACACAAGATCAGGTCAGAGGTTTATGAAAACATAATCAAATTTCCATTGATTTATCATCTTAGTACTATGAATAAGTAAGGGTACTTGCATTACATTAACATTGATGCAAGGCTGACAACATCAGTGTAAAAGTCATACCAATGTTTCTTTATGCTTATTCTACAAATATTTCTCAAAGAATAAAAAAATTTATTTATAATGAATTTTTGCAATTAATTAGCAGTTAAAAAGTATTACATGAAAAACCAATAATTTCATTTCAAATATGATCTGTTCTAATCTTTTAGCAATAAGTCAAATTTGAAATGAAAAGAAATTTAATTCAATTTTATTTCCCTGCTTTTGCTGCAGCTGAGTAAAATGAATGGTGACGTAAAAATGCAATTAATTCCACTCCCAGTCTTGACATGATCCAAAGCTCATACCTGAAACTCATAGAAAGCTGATGTGAAGCTGATATTCTTGATTTGCTCTGCATTCTCAAATGTTATTTGGTATGTTTCTCCATTGATCACAGTACCGGCCCACCCAGGTTTGTGTGTAAGACGTTTCAGAGCAAATGGTATGGCACTTGTTCCATGGCTATTGGTAAGTAGCATTCTTTTTCCTTCCATGGATTTAGGCAAAATGTTATTCATAGCCAGGCGATGGAAACGTATACCAGCACCACATATACTGGCACTGATTCCCTCACTAAAACCAGTAAATCCTGCAGTGCAAGATGAATTCGGCAACATGCCAGTTGTTGGCGTGACTTTGCTCCCAGCTGATGCTCCTGTCAATGTTCCATCTTCATCAATCAGTACACCTTCATGCTCCCATTCAAATCGAGCTTTTCTTGGTGTGTTGATGAACTGTATGCCCTTGAAGTGATAATTGTAACCCCCACAGTATATTGAACATGTACCTTGAATACGAGTGAAAGCCAGAGCCACAAAACCAGGACTATTGTAGTTGACAAAGCTAACATTCTTTACCAAAAATCCATTACCATATGGCAAAATTATTCCAGTTGAGGGACCTTGAGATGAAACCAGACTGGTGGTAGATCCTACAATTAGAGTGTGACTAATCATAGCTCCTTCATTTGGATACTGGGGAATATAGTCAACCCTCTTCCCTTCATAACCAGCTTTATCATTGTTCACAAATATACAATTATTAAAAGTCAATGCACCTCCATTGACAGTTTCTGCACCTTTTTCATTATTCCATGAAGTTAATGCCTCAAAAATGACTTGTTGTGGTTCTTTGCTTGTACAAGTTCCACCAACAGTGGGATGGTATTCCTGGAACATCCATAGACCAAACCAGCCACAGGAGTGGGCAGAATTGTTGTAAAAACGTCCAAGTGGAACACTGCGAGGACAAATATTGGGATCAAAGGATGGTCCATCTGGGTGTTCATGCATTCTATACCAATATCCAAAGTGTGTACCACCAGCAACAGCATTATGCTGAATTGTATTATTGGGGTTTGTAACCCAGAATGAGGCGGGAGTAATATCATCATTTAAAAGACTGGTACTAGAGCGTACAAATAATGCTAGGTTATATTGTAATGTATTTCCAGTCTCTATACCATCTTCTAAGAAGAATGCTCCTCCTTTGATGTTGTAAATTACAGTTCGCTCAACAAGAGTATTGTGGACTCCATGTAAATTTACAGCACGATTGAAGGTGTAATGGATTCCACAGCCACGTACATATGAGCTGGACATGTCACCATTCAAATGGAAGTGTATTGGGTATCTGCCTAGACGGAATTCCTGACCAGCAAATGTCACTTCAACATTCTCAATCCTGGCGATGGCAAGGTCTTTGTTCTTTGCAGAAGCATGGATCAAAATGTGACCTCCAAATCCACTGCTGCCAATCTCTTCACCAAAACGACCCTGGAAGCAAGTTTGAACGGCAAATTCTCCTGAAATAAAGTGACCAGTTTCAAAACAATACATACATGTGCTGAAATATAAATTTTAGAGGAAAAATTAATCTCATGCTTAAGTATTTGAGTATTTACATATCCAACAATATGAAAAAAAGAATTCTGGCCATGTTTAAAATTCTAAAAATACTGTTTTCATGCACAGCTGCTATGGCAATCTATATAATAAGATTTCAAAATATGAGCTGAACATGGTGTAGCAGAAGAGAGACTTTCTTAAATATAGATATTTATATCTTTGTGAGCATGTAAAGGTGGCAAATGTAACACCACCACCACCCACTTTTTTGTGGACAAACAGACAAATAGACCATCAAATAAACACCAAAATATTGACATTGAAAGCAAGTTTCTTCAAGGCCTGTAGTCATTCACTAACCTGTATCAAACCCTGCAGGACATGCTTCTATGCTGTCATTCCAAGCTGGGTCAGAATTACCACGCACAATCACATTGTGTGTTAACAAACCAACCTCTGCTCTGAACTCCACTTGTGTTCCACCAAATGTCTCTACGACACCAAGATGTTCAAACTTCAATGGTGACGCCAAGGTTAAGGTTTGCTTGTCAGCTGATATGGAAGAAATTATGTGTTTCTCAGTTTCATTTTGGCTCCGGAACCCACCAGTAGAAGCTATCACAATTTCATCTCCCACATTCCACTCCACGGGATGAGTCAATGTAATAGTGTTTCCTCCTGCCACAGCTGTAGTCTGAAGTCTGGTCCATGTTAGAGGAATATGCTTGCCTACAAAATTAATATGCTAAAATGAAAGGGGTGGGGCTAATAAACAAATGCTTGTAATGTTTGATGAATTATTTTAAAGAGATTTTGACAGGACAAAATGTGTGGATTTATTATAAACTATAAAACTTGAAACTCAATGAATATAAAGATTTTAATAGGGAGTGAGTTTTCCTCTGAAATTTATATTTTAGTTTGAAAGGGCTATATTTTATATTTTAGCACATGTATGTAATGTTATGAAACTGGTCTCTTTATTTTATGAGAATTTGCCACTCATTGGAAGTTACTGGTTAGTCTGGCCCAGTAAAAGTTACATGGTATTAGAGTGCTCAAAACAAGTGGATGGTGCAATGTAGAAATGAGGTACTTACTGGTTTCATCCCAAAGTTACATTATTTACAATTTTCAAAATGATTCACATCTAAAGATGGTGCAATATAACCCAGAGGCATTAGCTATTTGGCCAGTGAAAGTTATATACTTAACAATATTCAAATTAAGTAATGTCAAAGGACAGTTAAATGTAACCTTGATGAATTAGCTGGTCTGATCTAATATTTGCAGAAAGTAATAAACTCAGACTCAAGCCAAAAACCAATAATTCTAATAATTGCAATATATGCATCTATGTCACTTGAAAAAGCATGCAATATGCTAAGTACAAGTTCAGATAATTAAAAAGGTTTTATGATTCTAAATTTATTCCAGTGTTTCCATGCAATTTGGCAAAAAGTAAAAAACTATCAAACAATGGACCTGCTCAAAGGGTCCAATATTTACCATGAAGATCCAGGACTCCTTCTCTGAGTGCCAACACCTTAGTTCCATAGATGGGCAGTTCTCTGTCTCTGCTGTGTCCATACAAAGTAATGATGGCTTTCCTTGGGTGCCGCTCAGTCTCTGTACCAACCTGGGAATTAAAGACATCAACGGTTATTCAGCACTTTTCACAAATGTATGCCTTTTTTCCAGGATATGCAAATAAGTTTATACTCTCCGAATGTAAGGAATGACCCCATAAGAATGAGCAAGCATGTAGCTATCATACTAATTGTAGAGAAAATTCATTAAAGCTCTATCTAATCATATAAGAACCAACTTGTGGATCAACCACCATAATCAAACATTTACTAAATCATTCTTTGGAACTGAGCAATAAGACACTTTCATTAATTATCTAGTTTATGAAGTATTTTACCAACTGCATACTGCGCAGACATGCAGCTTTCAGTATTGGTGATAACATATCTCCTTTGCATTTGTAATGCATTTGACATAGTGCCACAGTCAAATGACTGCTGTGCTCATAATGAAGACAACTGTAGTTATGTCTCCTTTGTTACATGTAGTTTTACTGCATATTATACTGAGTCTTTGTAATGTGCCAATAACACAGATAAACAATTTTAATATCTCTCTTGTTATATGTTGTTTTAATGCATATGACACAGTACCATTTTTCATACCACACTATCACTGCTAATGTGCCTACAGTAAAGATAAACAACTGCATAATTGGAAAAGGAATAGTTCAAAGGACTGAATCCAGAAGTTACAATAAGGTTAATGTGACATTTCCACTGACCTGTAGAAGTCCACCATTAGTGATGAGAATTATTTTAGACTTCAGTTCTACATCTTTCTCATTATCAAAGATCAGCTGGCCTCCTGAAGTAAATAAAAATTGATTTAGTTAATTCCAGCTACATCGTAAAACAAACAATTTCCTGACTTTAATGTCAAGGTCATCTAACTTCGGAAAAAAAGTCACACCTCTGAGAAGATTGTGATGAAGAGTATAATGATAAATAAATTAACATTAGGAATAAACAGGTGGTAAAATGTATATATTCAGCAAAGTTGTAATTAAATGGTCACATTTGCAACTAAAAATTCTGAATTTGAGAGTAAAAATTGTTTGCAGATCAGACATCAAGCTTGAAAATTAAATGCAGCAAATGATACGAACACCTGCCAGATACAATTTAATGACTAGAATAATTCTCTTAAAGTCTGAGATCACTGGTTTCTACATTAATCCACCATTATTACATGTGAATAGTGTGGTTTACAGCCTGTAATTGACTAATCCTTTACATGGCAAGCAACCTATTTTAATGATGTAAATCCAGAAAAACGTGGGAATGAAGACAAATGTATAAATTTAGTCTGAAGTAAAATTACTGTCAGCTGAACTACCACAAGTGCAAATATATCTTAAGATTTATCAATAAAAATATATGATCAAATGAAAATGAAATGTTAAGCTGTGTATCAATCAATTTCACACCAAGCAATATGTAAACAGCTAGATTACAAAACTTCAGATTGAAATTTTGTACATGCTTAAGACTGAAGCTTATGAGGGTTTATACAAATCTAGCTATACTACTATAAATCCTCTTTCATTTCCCTTGACTAAAACAAATACTTTCTATCAACTACTACAATTACTTCCCCTTTCAGTTCAGATGTGTTCCCAATGTTGAAAGCAACTAATTATCAGGATGTGATAACCTACAATCTGATGACCACTAAAATGTTCAAGAACGTCACCTGTTGGCTACCGAAGTTACTTGCAACAATAATATTATAAACTAAATTCTGAAAGTACAGTTCAATGGTACCCTTCTTACAAGAACACCCCTTCTGCAGCTGAAAGGTGGCCTTATAAACTGGGTGGCATCTCTAAAGGGAAATCACACTGATATGAATAATAACTACTTATAAAGAATAAAAGTATAGAGGGCCAACTAATTTTTAAATGTTAATTATTTTCGATTAAAATTTACAGGATTGTTATGGAATCAATGTGATCAAACTTATAGTTAGTTAAAACAAATATCAATATTTATTAATTGTGGTAGAAAACCACATTGTCAGTGAAATCTGGGCACAAACATTTGGTTTAACTAACCCTGCCTGCTGATTCCACTATCTTGCTATTACAATAGTAGAATGCATATTGATGTTGTATAATTGAACCAAATTCAAATTTCTCAAGAGGAATCAAATGCTTAATACTTATTTAAATGCTTATTTAACTATTTTAACTTTTTTCCTAAAATGAGTATGTCTAATGTCATTTGCACTTTTTGCAAGAAATTATTCTGTCATTGGCAATCTGCAGTTATTATACAGTGTTTAAAGGGAGTGAGCTTGTTACATGGTCAACTTGTTTTTTGGTCTGGTACTCATTCAACTCCACTTAAAAACTTTATGGGAGAGAAACACAGTAGGGCTAACATACCATTTTTTTCCTGACATCTGGATGTAACACTAAATTGAGTTATTATATATTATTATCATAGTGACAAAATCTAACATCCAATGAACACAAAGCAATAGCAATATTGAATTCCTCACCTTGTTTTCACCATAAAGTGTTGAATTTAGAAATCAACAAATATTTGTGAGACTTTTCTAAGTAAACAATGCTAAGTGACCTTTGACAAAGGTCAAATCTGTCAATTTTATCACCTGCCTATCACTGACCATGTTAGAGACCATCCAAGAGAGGTATTCATGAACACAAACTCATCAGTACCATGGAATTTTGACCACATAAAGCAGATAGCCACTCAAGATAGGGGCCGACCACTGCAAAACATTCATTATCCCAACCCACTGGACAATGTGGATTTTACCTCAATTAATTAGTTGCTCAGATAACTAATAAATTTATACAGAAAAATAAAACAAGAATTTGCTAGACACTTCGTTGGTCCTTTTGTTTGAGAAATCATGAAAAATAGTGTCCCTATATTCAACATTGTGATCTTAATGTCAAAGGTAAAAATGTCATAAATTTCTGAGAAACAAACTAGAAACAACAAAAAATATTAAAAATGGTGGATTAACTTATTATCATATTTATTGGATAACTCTATATTTGATAAACCCCTTGATAAGTTTGTACAAAATTTCATTCAATATAAACCATTCCTATCTTTTTCTTATAATAAGCTCAACCCCTCAACATTTTAACAAATTTATTAAGCAAGCCCCTTGGTCATATCAGGAAAGAAATACTGTATCATTGGGTTACCAATTTTCAAAGATTCTTTTGGACTGGTACAAACATCAATAAAAAAACAATGAAGAAAAGACCAAAGGAAAAGTAATCTTTCTGGGAACAGTAAGATTATTTTCTGCAAACAAGAATTTACACTGATTAAAAAAGCATTTTTATTTTTTATGATAGACTAAAACATCTCATAGCCACCAAAACAAATAATTCAAAATCCAGAATTTATAGTTTATGAGTGAAAAGGTAGACTTTTATGTGAAAAGTATAATTAGCAAATCTGAAAACAAATAAATGAAGAGAAATTACATGATACTTTATTTTAAAAATGATAGAATCAACAACACTAGTTGTCTTCAACTGAGGGAAGAAAATTACCTTGTATGAGCAACATGCTCAGAACTGGAGTATCAGTGTCCAACAGTATAGTCTGCCCTTTTGAAATGATGACCATCTCTCCAGCAGCAGGGAGGGGACCACCACCCCAGGAGTAGGGAGAAGACCAGCGATCCACATAGTAAAATGTCTGCGACTCATCCTGGCATTAAAAGGAAGTCAGTAAATTGGCTTTTATCAACACAGGTAGCTGCTCAATGGCATAAGACCTTGAAACATTGGCTGTTCAAAGGTGATTGTTTATAACATGTGACCTAGACAGTTTTGACTGTGTAAGCCACAATTGTCTACTAGAGTCATCTCCCTTGACTGTATTTAATAGCTATCTTTATGCAAGTACATCACAGAATACAAGAATAAGAATTGAATGTAATTACATCAAATTATATATATATATATATATATATATATATATATATATATATATATATATATATAAATATATATATATATATATATATATATATATATATATATATATATATATATATATATATATATATATATATATATATATATATAATAGGCATGTAAAGACAATATTCCCACAATGGAAAGCAACTGCTGCATTACCCATCATAAAGAAATGAAAATTCTGTCTCTAAACCTGTATTCAAATTTTTAAAATTCTTATTCAAATTTTTAAAATTCTTCAACTTATTGATTTTTGTATTGTTATAAATAAAAGATTTGTGATGAATAAAAACTGACACATTATGTGAGAGAATTACATTACAATATCAGTTGTCTCCATTAGACTTTCAAAATTTTAAAGGAATAAAAACATGTTATGTTTTCTTTTCTTTTCAAACATTTTTATCAAAATTACACAAAGATACAACTTAAAATGATGAAAAAGTGTGAACTTCAAACTTAATTTGATCATCAAAGACAGAAATTGAATATCTTTTTTCATCAAATTTTCTTGATTTATTTTTTTGAAAAACATAATCTCTAATTTTAAAAATCTTTTTATTACAGACATAACAAACTTTCTTTTTTTGAAAGAATGAGTATCATTGCCATTGCCTGAATAAACAATAATTCACCTGTTGTTTTGCAATACCATTTCCTGAAACCTTGATGCTGACTTTGGTTTTTATGGATCCAGAGTGTGCACTAGTTACACAGATTATTACAGTATGTGTCACAGATGATAGTGTACAGGTGCTGCCATCTACTGTAACTACAGTATCATTACCATTTGGCTGAATAAACAATAATTTACCTGTTGTTTTGCAATACCATTTCCTGAAACCTCGACTCTGACTTTGGTTTTTATGGATCCAGAGTGTGCACTGGTTACACAGATTATTACAGTGTTTGTCACAGATGATACAGTACAGGTGCTGCCATCTATTGTAACACTAACTGCTCCAGTGGTGGTACTGTTAATGAAAGTGCAAGAATAATTTACTTTGTCTGAATAGAAAATTTAAATTTGGATAAGTATACATGCATATAACTGAAGAGTCACTAAAACAAAAACTTCTATTTTGAGGACAGATATAATTATACTATTGAATTTTACACAATTACCCTATGTCAAGTCACAGCTGTATATTTGTAACAGTAGCCTATCTAATTGTAGTGCTCTTATTAAACCTGATAATCATTTACAACTAGTTTGTGAAATTAACTTTTTATCTTTTTTCTGTAAGCAATCTATCTGTTAAAATTTTTGTCCTTTTTTTCTCACATTTATATAAATGTTGGCAATAATAAATGTATTGAATCAATCACTCAAAATAGCAGTGTTTACATAAATATATTAGGCAGTAAAGAATGTGTACAAACCCAAATCCAGAGCCACTGATTGTGACATTGGTGCCACCTGCTGTACCGCCACGAGCAGGACTGACTGTTAATATTGACGGTGTAAGGCTTGTATCATATATGTAGCCATTGCTCAGTGTGACCACCAGATTGCCTGAAGATGCTGTCACATTACAGGACTGTGCTCCACCTACATGAAATAAAATAAGAAAAAATGTTTAAGTACTTTTCAAACAGAGGTCCACCTGGCTCGTAACTTTTGAGTTGACCATTTCACTAAACATGAATACGTACAATTATGAGATTGCAACCTAAGGTCAACCATCTCCCAAACTTTATATCATTTTTTAATTTACCTATTTTACTGTATCCTGAAACAAAGATAATGACATAATTAATATGTAGTCTAATACTCATAATCAGACATCCATAAACTTGATGACATAAAGCAATTTGCAAATTGTTTTAAAAATTGGATGAAAAATAAAGTCTCTAGCTCTGGACAGGTAGCAAACTCAGCCAATGAGATGCAAGGTTCCTCATTAATATATCAAATAAAGAAAGTTTAATCAAAATCAGATTAAAAATACGACAGTCACAGTTCAGCCAGTTAGATGCATGATCACCTGATTAAAATGCATGGATCTTACTCTTTATCAAAACTGTCCAAGATCCGATTAATATATTCCAAATCTTGTTATAACTGGATCAGAAATCTAGTTGCTAGAGTGGTCACAAGCTCAGCCAATCCAATGCATGATTGCCTTATTATAGATCTCACTCATTTTCAAACCCATCTGAAATCTTGCTAACGGAATCCCATATCTTAAGTTTGATCATAATCAGATCAGAAATATGGCTTCCAGAGGGGTGAAAAGATCATCTTACTAGTGTATGTGAAACTTGATCATTATTGAAGAAATGTGAAATCTCCATTACATAAAAAATATTCTCCAAATCTGATCAAATTCTGATCATAATCATAACCTCCAAATGGGTAACAAGCTCAGCCAATTAACTGCAAGATCATCTAATTTTTATTAGCGAGCATGTTTTATTTTCCAATTCATATGAGAGCTTAATGATTTAAGCATATATTCCAATTATTCTTAAACCAGACATGAAATATAGTCCCCAGAGCAGTAACAAACCAAGCCCCTGTGTGTGATGTGATCTTTCTCATTATCACACTCATTGAAGAACTAACATAATGATATAAGCATATATTCCAAGTTTTATCAAACCTGGATCAGAAATATGGACTCTAGTGTGATAACAAAGTTAAGCAATTAGATACAAAATCACCTCTTTAATATGCATGGATCTAGCTTATTATCAAACTCATCTGAAACTTTAAAACTAAAAATTCAAGTGTAAACAAAATCAGATCAGAAATATGGATCCAATAACAAGCAACAGTTGACTGATACATGATTTATTATATACATCAGATGAAGAATGATTCATGATGCACATTGAATGGATGAGTCATGACGAATAAGATGGATGATGCATGGTTCATGACACACTTGATGGACAATGCATGACTAATGACACATTAGATGAATGATGCATGACTAATGACACATTAGATGAATGATGCATGACTAATGACACATTAGATGGATGATGCATGACTAATGACACATTAGATG
The DNA here is from genome assembly GCA_016746295.1 of Potamilus streckersoni. Lineage (NCBI taxonomy): Eukaryota > Metazoa > Mollusca > Bivalvia > Unionida > Unionidae > Potamilus > Potamilus streckersoni. The sequence continues at coordinate 256,085 of JAEAOA010002355.1, read as the reverse complement.
GATGATGCATGACTAATGACACATTAGATGAATGATGCATGACTAATGACACATTAGATGAATGATGCATGACTAATGACACATTAGATGAATGATGCATGACTAATGACACATTAGATGAATGATGCATGACTAATGACACATTAGATGAATGATGCATGACTAATGACACATTAGATGAATGATGCATGACTAATGACACATTAGATGAATGATGCATGACTAATGACACATTAGATGAATGATGCATGACTAATGACACATTAGATGAATGATGCATGATACACGACACTTTAGTATCAGAATATCTTGCTGTGACCGCAGAAAAATCTTTAATAGAAAAGAAAATTGATCTCATCATAAACTGAAGTGCTCTTCATCTAATATAACAACAGTATTATGTCCTGCATTACAGAAATTTTTTATACAACTAAGCATGGATCTAGCTTATTATCAAACTCATCTGAAACTTTAAAACTAAAAATTCAAGTGTAAACAAAATCAGATCAGAAATATGGATCCAATAACAAGCAACAGTTGACTGATACATGATTTATTATATACATCAGATGAAGAATGATTCATGATGCACATTGAATGGATGAGTCATGACAAATAAGATGGATGATGCATGGTTCATGACACACTTGATGGACAATGCATGACTAATGACACATTAGATGAATGATGCATGACTAATGACACATTAGATGAATGATGCATGACTAATGACACATTAGATGAATGATGCATGACTAATGACACATTAGATGGATGATGCATGACTAATGACACATTAGATGAATGATGCATGACTAATGACACATTAGATGAATGATGCATGACTAATGACACATTAGATGAATGATGCATGACTAATGACACATTAGATGAATGATGCATGACTAATGACACATTAGATGAATGATGCATGACTAATGACACATTAGATGAATGATGCATGATACACGACACTTTAGTATCAGAATATCTTGCTGTGACCGCAGAAAAATCTTTAATAGAAAAGAAAATTGATCTCATCATAAACTGAAGTGCTCTTCATCTAATATAACAACAGTATTATGTCCTGCATTACAGAAATTTTTTATACAACTAAGTTTCTTTAGATAAAAAAAAAAATTCATAAAAGAATTTGCTGGTCATTTCTTTATTTATACCCCTCTTTAAATCATATTTCTTGATGAATCCCAAACTCGGCTATGAGACAATGGTTTATTTTCGAGCCCAGATGCTACAACTGTAATTCACAACAATACTAGTTGCGTGACCTCACAAGTAGCTATACCGGCTGCAACAGTGACAAATGGATATATAAACCTCACACTGACACAACAAAGTGATCAGCTGAACCAATCATTCTTATTCCCACTGATGAGTTACAATAGCAACAAAACCAGTCAGGGATTGGAGGTGACTTGGACACCACAGCAGATGGGAGGGTTAACCCCCACATCCAAACAATCATTATCTTCCCAAAATTCACTTGAATAATTAGACCATGATAAATATCTTTCCTCAAATGTAAAATTCTTTATTTAAATCTTAAATCTAATTCATAGTCTTGAACAGAGAGTGAGTCTGTAATGTTAATTATGATCTATCTCAAAGTCTGCAACATTTATTCATATGTGACCACAATTCAAAAACCTGGTTTCCTAGTAAACAGGTTTAACTTTAGTATGATGTTAAATATTCACCTGTAATGCTGGATAGTGGTGTCAAGCAAATAAACCTAGTGGAGGACTGTGCAGCAGTGCTAATTGCATCACAGACCTTCCCACAGATAGTGACAGATGTTGCATTATAATCAAAGCCTTGTCCAGAGATGGTGACTGTCTGCCCTCCAGCAATACCACCTGTTGAAATACACAAATAAACATTTTCACAAAAAACAGGTGAAATAAAATTTCATGCACTTAGAAATTGCAAATCATGGATAAGATTTACAAAACTTCACAAAAATAGGTGAAAGATATTTTCATGTGGTACTTTGACATTGCAAATATAGATGAGATTGACAAAGCTGTCATTCATGAAAAGACACGATATATATTTTTATTATCTTGTATCAGCATAAATTAGTAATTAATTAGAGAAAACAGTGGATTTATTCAAAGAAGCATCTTTCAGTCATGATATATGGACTTTTTTAATTTCTGGGAAAAGTTTTAATTAAACAAGAATTCAGTGCAATACACAGTTTTACATCATGCTACAATACATACAGTATAACTTTATAATAAATATAAACACAGAAAGACTTTCTGTTAATGCAACTGTCTTTAATATTAAAAGGTTACAAAGTCCATTAACTCATTATAAACTACGTCAGGTAAAAAGACCATGATTTAGGCCTATCCGGCACATTGTACAGAATTTTACCTTGAGCTATAAGCAATAAGACCATCCAACTGTTCTTCAAAATAAATTGCATTTCTTCTCCTAAACAGCATTAGCCTTGGCTTGTGATAGTTATTTTTACCCTCTCTCCACTCATACATACATACAACTGTAAGAGCCTTTTCCCCTCCCCATTAACCCACATAATCAAACATATAAAACCATAGTGCACATCTCTGATGATTCCCAATTATTATCCCAAAGCTCTTTCTCTTTACCAGTATAGGAGAATCTGCATCACATTACAAATGTAGACATGCACAATAGAATGGGTAGGATTAAATAATGTCCTCTTTTTCTTCTATAAACTTGTGCATTAATTAATTATTAATTAATAAGCATTTATCAAGATAAGAATCCTTACCTATGTTGGGGCTGATGCTAGTGATAGACAACTGGTAGCTAAACTCCACATTTGTGTTGGATGACCCATTTCCTGCCACTGTGATAACCACTGGGTATCTGCCTGATCCATGGGCACCCAAAGTGCACACGATAGATGTAAGTGTGGAGGATGACACACTGCAGGCAGAGCCATTGATATCAACCATTACACCTGAAATGTTTCAAGAAGAATATATAAACCAGCTCTTTGTCAATCTCAAGTTTCCAAGTTATAAATTGTGTAAATCTCAGGATGGAGGAGAGAGAGAGAGAGAGAGAGAGAGAGAGAGAGAGAGAGAGAGAGAGAGAGAGAGAGAGAGAGAGAGAGAGAGAGAGAGAGAGAGAGAGAGAGAGAGAGAGAGAGAGAGAGAGAGAGAGAGAGAGAGAGAGAGAGAGAGAGAGAGTGCTTATGAAATCACTGACAGATGCAAAAAAAACTTGAAAAAACGAGTGTATAGCTGCTATAAGTAACCCTATCATCACATGGAAAATAATGTTTACTCTTTCAACATGGTTAAAACAGCAGCTGATAAAATTTGTGATAGAAAGTTAATAACTTAAAGGAACCTGTGATGAATTCAAACTTTGCATATATCATCCATTAAAAACGAACAATTTCTTGACATTAACAAAATAACTACATCTATTAGCATGATTTAGATCCAAATTATGATTTCTATTGCTATTGAAAGCATCCTTGCCAAAGTTTATTCTGATTCAATGCAGAGAAATACACAGAACATACCTGAGACAGCAAAATTAGATCCTGTGATGGTAAGTGTATCACCACTCACACCTTCAACTGGGCTGATTGATACAATGGTGGGCGAAGCATTAGTTGTATATTCAAAACTCTGTGAGGAATAGGACTGACCTTTTGATGTCACCATTACTGTCACAGTGGCAGCAGCATGGGCTGCTGTTACACAGATGATCTGAGTTAGTGCAACAGATTTAATAGTGCACATAGTGCCATCCAATCGTACAACAGTGTCATTGACTACAAAACCATTCCCACTGATGGTCAACACAGTGCCTCCATATATACTGCCCTGGGAAGGAGTGATGCTGGACATTACAACACTGCTTTGGACCTGTAGAGAACCAGATGCTTTCCCCATATCACTGACCCTCACAATTACACTGTTTACTCCAACAGGTGCACTGGTAAATGAACAAGTCAGACTAGCCTCGGCTACAGTAATTACAATGCATGGTTCTCCACCAATAGTAACTACCACATCAGCAGGGTCATTTCCTAACTTTGAGCCTGTAATAGTAAGCGTTGTGGGTCCTGTCATATTTGTTGGTGACACAGAAGATAAAACTGGGGTTTGGTCAGTGGCATAGGTGTATTGGCATATATTTGTTGTTGTCTGACATTCAGCAGTCAGATGTTGGGAGTTGATGGAAACCTGGACAACTAGACTCTGGGCACCTTCAGATCCAGACTGAGTCTCACAAACTATTTTACTGTATATCACATTATTAATTTCACATATATATCCACCGATCTTTACTAAAACTGCATCCACATCATTTCCAAATCCTGATCCTTGTATAGTCACCGATGTGCCACCTGCTGTAGAGCCCCAATGGGGGTTAATATTTGTGATGACAGGTAAAAGACCAAACATACGATCATATGGACTACCAATGGTCACAAGTGCATACCCTCTGTTATCAACACGAAGATGGACTTCTTGTTGTACTGCAACTACCGGTTCACCAGATGCATCTATTTTGCAGCTGATAATCTTCCCTGCTGACTCATTCACAGTGCAAACATCCAAACCAAAACTAACTTCATTTTGACAGTTTGTTGAGGCAAATCCATTGCCTTGGATGACGATTGTGGTTTCTGTAGTCCCGTTGTTATGGCTGAGAGATTCAATTATGGGAGTGCTGCATGTGTAGAAGGCAAACCAGAACTTGCTGGAGTCATTGCTTGTGGGAATAATATTGGTGCAGCCTGATACCTGTGTATTATCTGGTGTACAGGAACTGGAATCCACTGGATCACTCACTCCTACAAATAGGACATCATCAAGTTAAGTAGATTTAATTTATATCCCTGATCATATTAATAATAAGAACCAGAATTTGTTGGGTTGCCCACCCTTACCATTAGGCTAATGAGATAAGTGGATGTAATATTTATCTATACTATATTAATGATTGAACAAAGAATACAATTTTCTGATTACTTAAATATTATAGACACAGAATTATTTTGTGTTATTTACATACTAAGGGACTCTTTCAATATAGGTAAGAACATGAAACTAAAACTTTTGATATTAAGAACAAAAATATCTAAAATATTTTGCCAGTTTCTTGTCTAAAAGTTTAAGTTTATTGTATCATTCCTAAAATAAATGATAATAATGAATAAACATTTTCAATGATTTAAATGTTCAACCACTTTGTACTCTTGTCTATTTCAAGAGAACTAATATACATCTAACTGACAAATTATTACAACACCTGCAATTAATTTTGAAGAATTTTATTAATATAAAAATACTGTTTTAATCAGCATAATTAAAATAGAAGACTTCACCTTCAAAAGCATCTGATTACTGTACACTTGGAAATCTTTACATTGTTAATTAACATATTTCTGAAAACATTATGTAACATTTTCTAGGTTTAATTTTTCACTTTGATATTTGTGATATGTAAATTTCCATTAGGTAAAATTTCATGAATTTGTAAGAGGTGACAAAAAAATTAAAATAAAATTACAAATCTGATTTTTCACAATATGCATTTTAACAGGATTTGAAGAAAAAGTCTCTAAATTTGAGCAAGAAAGTTTGATTTCAATTTAATAAAACTGTGTCTCTTCTTACCTGCACTTGTATTGTAAATTGCAGTTTTACCAGCAACCTTTACAACAACCTCTCCTACATGAGAAGACTTGTTGGCTACTATCACAACACCTCTGTAGCTAATGGCTTTATTAAGGTCTACAAATCCACTCCAGTAATAGTATGTTCCTGGTACAGTGAAGCGGAACTGATATCCACCTGTAAATAAAATAAAATATGCAATGAGGATCTTATGCATATATCAAGTATCTCTTTAAAAAAAAGCTTATGAATGTACTTAGAACCTTGTAAAGAAAATTTCCAGAACAATTAATCTTTTATACTGATGATGGAATAATGAGACAACCATATTAAGTGTCAAGTGAAGCCGACACATCTAAATATTTAAAGTACAAAAAGATTATACATTCCAGGGACATTCCCAATAAACAATAAACAATAACAAAACAGAATCATAAATTTAACTATTTAAAAAAAATCACTTTTTTCTACTGATCTGATTCCATGCTGATGAAATGCACTTTACAGTTGTCAATCATCATTTCACCAGAAAAATGTGTCAAATTATAAATCAGTGCATAGTAGTATCAATAATATTTTGATAATTCAGTCAATTTAGCATATCTGCTGCACTTATTGCAACCTACATAATGACTTGATATAATTTTTTAGATTTTATCTAGAATTTTTTTGCCAATGTAGTTATCTCACAAAACTGCTAATATTTATGTTTTAATTTGAGAAAATTTGGCAATCTACATAACTTTACATCATCAATGCAAAAATGTCAACTAAATGCCAGTCTGAACTCATTATAAATGATTCTGACATATACATATATTAACACATACCATTTTTACTTTGAATTGGGCTGCCAAACCCATTGTCCATGTTGACAGCAGCACTAGCATTGACAGTTTGATGGACAGAGTGGGAGATGTCATTAACAAAAGTTGGGGTGTTCCATGTCCATCGTACAATGTCTCCAGTCTTGACCTCTACATAATTTGGTTTAAATGCATAGCCTTCACCAAAGTCTGCAAAAATATACAGAATGATTTTTTTAACTGCATGATAATTCCTTACTTTGTAAATGAACATTCTGAACTAATCATGAGATTAAACTGATTCAGTAAGTAGTCTTTTTTGAGAAATGGGGACATGTTATTTGCTATTTAGGATCCTTTCATTTGTTTTGTAGAATTATTACTTTATACTGCAAATCTGTTTTTCTAGCTTTGAAACATGCAAGCATTCAAGTAAAACTTCCAACAATAAAGACCCTAATCTGTTATGGGATAATTTACCATAGATCAGGGCCTATGTTGTTTGTGTTACTGGTTATCATCCTAACCAAACTGTACAAAATAATGTTGGAGAGTAGGTTTTAAAACAAACATGTTCTTTCGCAAGGGAATGCACCAACAAAATATTACTGAACTAAAATAAAAGTCACTGAGCCATGCTGGTACTAAAAGCAAGCAGATGGACAGAGGGACTTGAAGATGGACAAAGGGACTAATAGATGGAATAGGTGTTACAGTACTTTTACAACTTACTACTGGCCCTTATACACAAAGTTCAAATTATAAAGTAAAATTGTGGACAGAAAACATCAGGATTTACTGACTCCCTCTGACTAGGAAGTTATACTTACTTGGATCAGTTCCCTGGTTGGTGATTTGAAAAACTGTTGCAGTGTCCTCAATCTGGCAGATCACCTTAGTTGGGTAAGTTGATTTTATATCACACACATGGCTACCAACTGTGATTTCCACATCTGAAGAATCAGTGCCAAATCCACTTCCTGTTACTGTGATTTTGGTCCCTCCTAATAATGAGCCTTTGACTGGATAGACATTTGTCACTTCCAGTTTCACATTTACTGTTGGTACAACACCACTATTAAAGAGCAAATAGTGTTTTGGTATGATATATGACAAGTTATTTATGTGAGCTGTGTGGGAAGCTTGACTATGCTTGCTAAATAAAACTCTTCTAACATGGACAATTATACAGTTATAAATATTGCTGTCAGACATGTCCTACAAAATTGCTCAGCATGATTGACTTTTAATTGATATCAAATGACACAAAAATCAATCTATTGGAAAAAATATATATATATGTTTAGATTTTAAACATTTTGCAATCTAGAAATAAGTAAAATAAATAAATTCCTTTGAATGAGGGCCTCAAGGTAGATTAGTTCTTAGCTAATTGAGTTACCTTCTTTAAATAAAGTAATAATAATAATAATAATAATAATAATAATAATAATAATAATAATAATAATAATAATAATAATAATAATAATAATAATAACATTTAAGATGACATCAATTAAATTACTGTTTAATCACATACAGATATATAGTCAGTCTCAGTATAATAATAATAATAATAATAATAATAATAATAATAATAATAATAATAATAATAATAATAATAATAATAATAATAATAATAATAATAATAATAATAATAACATTTAAGATGACATCAATTAAATTACTGTTTAATCACATACAGATATATAGTCAGTCTCAGTATAATAATAATAATAATAATAATAATAATAATAATAATAATAATAATAATAATAATAATAACTAAAATTGTAATAACCTTTTGCAAAGAATAAGCCCATTTGTTCAATAAACTAATCTTCCCTAAATTTTTGTACAATTTTATGTATGTAATGTACAATGTTTTACAAGCTGAAATGTTGCTAGAGAACAAACCTATTAAGCTAGATAAATGACTATTATTACAAAACAAGTACACTACACTATAGGAGAGTGTATTGTACAGTATTAATATAAAGAATAGTAGTGAACATGTATTTCAGGGGGGATAACTAATTTTAATTATGTAATACTTACCTGATATTACCTTGCTTACATTTACAGGATGCCATGTTCCCATTCCAAGTTAAATATTCCTGGTCTTCCAATTAGTAATTGGAGGTCCAGAATTGAAAATAATAAGCTCCCAGTCTGATTTTTTTTTATATGGAACATCTTCCTTTTTTAATACAATCTAGAAATTCTCTTGAGACTGGCAAGTTTCTATGTGACCTCAGCCTGAGAAGGCTTTGGGTTAAAGTCTGAGAAGGGGAATGGTCACCACATCAAATGTCCAGACTCCCTCCTCCTATAAGAACTGACCAAACAGGTGGAAGGAAGCAAGGAACCCAAATGGATGGAAAGGACCTGCTAATGCCAACTCTTCTGGGAACTGTTTTGAGTCCACCAAAATGGAAAACAATATCATCCTAACACCACTCTCAAAGTCTGACAGGACCATCTTCCTTGGCATCACTCTCCAATGAGTTTTGTGTTGTAAGGTGACCACTCATGAGGACGGTTGAGATTAAATCTACAAACTGTCCTCTTAAGTAAATGGGATCACTAATCCAGTCTTGATGGTATAGGAGGAGAAGGGTGATTCACCTCTTTTGTGTTGGATGATGTCAGAAATAACAGATAAAATCCTTGGTTTGTTACATCCATCATACCGTGAGATAAAGGCAAGGATCTACATGATGTCATGGGGCGAAGACTAACTAGTTCTTGTATTTTATAGGAATACATGTGATTCAATTCATAGTACACAACAAACTATATATGCTTTTGAAATCTCAACCAAATGAACCTGATCTTAAAATTACTTTTAACATACTTGCTATTTATGGCAAATCCATTGGCTCCAACATTGAGTTTGATGTACTGGGTACCAGGACTGAGTCCTGAGTATGAGGCTGTCACATGTGTGTTATTGTAGGATGTAATGGAGACCATCACATCTCCTATGAAGAGGACAGATGAACCATTTGCAAAAGATCCAAATCCTGATCCAGAAATCTGAATGGTGCCATCTGAAAATGTCAAAAACATGTATATCATTAAAACCTTTAATCTTCCGTTTGTGGATGATCTGTATCAAGACAAGAAATGTCTGAAATGCACATCTGAAAATTGCCCAACAACCACTAGACAATATCATCATCATCATCATCTAGCAGAATCTTCATAGCTTGAACATCCAAGGGACCAGAAGTATGTTCAAGATGAGCTTATGCTAGTAAAAAACAATTCCAACTTCCAAATGTCTTGAACAAACCATTAACAGATACTGTTGTACTTTTCAAAGATATTGGCCCATAAGACATCATATCCACAATTAGAATAATTTCATACTGTGAAATTATATTAAATGTTTAACTCATTAACCCCTCCCACCTCTATAACTCGTTATACTTTACCTTCCTCATTTCCTGAGTACCACAATAACATGACAAAGTTTACCAAGCTTGTTTCTGGCATGCTGAGTCTGTGTGGTAGTATTAGTCTAGGCCTGTTTGCAGCATAATGAGTTAAATTGGCACAAAACCATTGGTTGATTTCAAGCCATTTCCTAATTATACAGGCATTTTAACTGCTAGCTTACATAGAGTGAACATTGCTTAAGGGAAAAAACTTGAATTTGATAGCAGTAAAAAGTGTAAATATTTAGATTAGAAAATAAGAAAATTACAAAAATCAGCTGCTGGGAGTAGACTTTTACTTGACAGACTCTGATGGAGTATTGACACAAGGTTAACTTGCCTGAAAACTAACCTAACACAAAAGCATAAACAGATGCACAGACATGCAGACAGTCAGGCAAGGACAGCATTTTATGCCATATCATTGTCATGTCGATAATGGAGCATAACAAAAATGCCAGATAGAGAAAATTAGTCATAGAGACTGATATGTTACAAGAGACAGACATTTTAAGCATACAGATAGATGTATGGCAGAGACAAAAAAACTAGTCATAAGGACTGGTACATTACAAGAGACAGATATTCATATACATACATAAAAATGTATAGCAGAGACAGAAAACCAGTCATTGCAACTGGTATATTACAAGTGAGATTCACAGACATACAGATGTCTAGCAGAGACAGAAAACCAATCATAGTGACTTGTACATTACAAGAGATAGAGATTTACAGACATACTCTGAACTCCCAGAATTAGTGGTGTGATATTGGTGATGGTTGCTGTCAGTGCAGAATCATATATAAAGTTGCTGGGGGAGGTCAGGATACTTCCATTTTGCTGCACAGTCACTGTCACTGTCTGGTTTGTTGCCTGGAAATATAAGAGACGAACTTTTTCAAATTTAAGATCATATAACAATCCTGAATGCAAAGACATTTTGAAAATTAGATGAACTTTCACTTCACTGACCATAGCTATAGTACATTATCCTTCATCATGTGAAAGCTGATTCTTCATTTAATGACTGGTGAAATAAAAGAGGGCACAAGTTTCATCTTTAGAGAGTGATTTTCATGCAGTTTTTAAATACAAAAGATACAAAAACGAAGTTTCCATTACTGTACCAAAAATACAAGTTGAATGAATTTAAATGTATAAAATGCAAAAGAACAACTGAATGTCATGATCTGTTTGTCTGATTTTATTGTTATCAAACAGATACTTTGTATCAAACTTACATGGAAATAAGTATTAATTACATTTAATTTCAGTTTATAATTTAGTAATAATATATTTATTTTTAATTTTAGTAAAGCTCCAAAATAGGTGCCTTTCCATCTGAACTTTTTAAAATTTCCTGTAATAATGGTGTAACCAGATCTAACAATATTTTTGCTAATTTAAAAAGAATGTGCACAAGATGTGCCAAGTAATCTACTTCCATGTCTATTTAAATAGACTCTTCCTATTGATTCTTTTCTTGAATCATGGATGATTTTCATATGACCATTTTCCTCTTCTAAGGAAACACAGACATTGATAAGAATTGGGTGTACCTCACATTACACATAATCTCAAGTTTGCAAGCCACTACTCAGTTTCTCCCCAACATAAATTGTATATGAAAAAATGCAACCATTTACATGGCAACTGCATATAAATGAGACCTGATCAATGGGAATAATATTATTTCATTTTTAATTTCTAAAACATGAAATATACACCAAGTTCTTGTTCATTTTTGTCATCTTACATTTTAAACAATATTAAAATGTGAAAATGAAAGTGATTTGTTTGTATTTGTTTTTAGTATGTGGAATACTAGCATGAACTCAGCTCCTTTGTCTTGACTAAAATCTGGCAACATATACTTATCACATACAAAGCTAAAACTCTGTAGCAGTGGTAGCAACTATCCATGATACAACAGTGAAGAATATTTTTTTTCAGTTCTAAGAAAGGAAAGATAATAATTTAGCTAAATTATAAAACAACAGCTAGTAAAAATGGTACTATCCTGATGGTGAAGTGACAGGAAACTTGGATGACATTGTTTTTGAATAATCTGATCATGAGGAGTTGGCTGATGGAGAAACAAAACAGCTTTTCATGCAACTAAGAATGAATTGATAAGTAATATTTTTATTTATAATTATGCATCATCATCATTTTCAGCATCTCAAAAATGACATTTGCACTTGTCAATCTTTGAAAGCTGAAACCTCTAATGAATTTGTCCCCAAAATTTCAAACCTTGCAAAATTCATTTAATAAGGATACTCACAAATTTTAAACAGGCTGAAAAGGTAAACAAAATCAAAAAATAAATTTGGTACTTACAGAGGCAGGTGTAACACAAACAATCTGGGCTGGATTAATGGAAGTGATGATGCATAAGTCAGTTCCTACTTGAACAGCAGCATCTTCAGCAAATCCATAACCAGTCATTGTTAAGGCAGTACCACCTTTGCAAAGGATAGATGTCAAAATTTGATCAAAACACAATATGTAATTAAAAAATACTTAAATCTGAAAAAAAAGCTGTACACATTGACAGCTTTCTGTGGGAATTAAGATATGACACTGACTTGAAAACTACAAATTACACTATCACATAAAAGATCAAGAGACAAGCTTATCGAGGTACATGTGCAAATTTCTAGATGGCTTGATTTTGCATGATTATTTGTCCATCACATGCCTGGTTCCTAAACATACACCCAAAGCCAGTCTAGTATGAATTCCAAGGTTATTCACTATATTTATTATGAAGCAAAAACAGACAAGGTACCTGACTAGAACCCGAGACTCTAGTATACAAATTATATTAAATTTTTCCAATGATATTCCCAGTGATAAAGTCAGAATAAACTATATACTTATTTTTTTACTGTTTTGGAATAATCCCATAGATAATACAGCAAATTAAACACATGGTAACTGTTAAATACATGTCTCATGAGACTCCTCATAGCAAGAACTCAACAAATCACTTGTGAAGATTTCTAACTCAAACATAATACAATGTTCTACAGATGTAAATTAAAACAAAAAAAGAAGAAAGATTGTTTATCTACTCATAATGAGAAAACATTAAACTTTTAATTGCTATATAGTGGCATTGTTTGCATTACATACTAATGAAAGTGTGCAGTAAAGCAGTGTCATTCCCACATTATTCTAAGTTTTCTCAAGACACGACACTCCATACATACATTAAATGAATGTTTGAAATGTCCCCAGCCCAATGCTCTGCCTCATGAGGATAGATCAATTGATTCTGCAACTGTTGTACTAATCTGGAGACAATCTATAATCATATCCAAAAGTATAAAGTTACATACTGGAAGGAAGCATAAGTTTCAAAACATTAATGTTGCACAGATGTTTGCAAGTCTAGACAAGCAGGATCACATTATTCCAACTTTCCCTTCAAAAAGTATGCTGAGAGACCTCCAAAATTAGCAAATTTACCTCCCAAGCTTCCAGATGAAGGACTCATGCTATTGATTCCAGCTGTGTATTGAAACATAACAGCACTTCCTGTGGGATGAGAGGCCCTGCCTTTACCACTCACTGTTACCTCCACCTTGTAGCTTCCAATAGGGCCATTACCAACATTGCAGTTGATAGATGTGGTTGTAGCCATGGTGATGGTACACTCCTTGCCACCAATCACCACCTGATTATTGGAGGTTGTGGTGCCATTAAATCCAGTCCCTGTGATGGTTAGTACAGTCCCTTGTGCAAGAGTACCTGTGAAATAAATCCACATATTAAATCCAATATGTCCAAATGTTTCAAGCATGCTAGAAAAATATGTTACATTCAATGTATTTATTATTTTATGAGCTCTACCACCCAGGATGACTTGAGACAAAAAAAATTCATGCAAAAAGATTTAAGTTCAAAACCCAAAGATAAACGGAAAATTAGAAATTCATTTATCAAATGTTTTGGCATCCAGTAACAATTCCTTGGAACAATTATCTTTGGATTGCCCTTGAATAAATCAATAATCCCAATTCCTTATTAAACTGTACAAAAGAGTGTGAACAAAAGTAACAATATAAAATTAGTTTAACTGTAAATCACTAACTCAAAAATCATGAATTCAGATAAAAGACTAAAAGGTACTAAAAATATAGTAATGTGGTACTTACCACTAGAGGGGCTGATAGCAGTGACAGTAGGAGTGACCTCAGAGCTCCAATGAAAGCAACAGTCTCCTGTGCATTTGTTGGGGATGTCATTGATGTAAAGCAATGCCTTAAAAAAAGAATACTTATAACTAGAGTAACAACATTAATCATGAATAACTGTGCTTTTAAATATTATGACTTAAAACTTTCCATCCATACAACCACCTCACCATACATACCAACCATACATACCTCCCAACTGTAACAAAAAAGGTCAGTAGCAGACCAGGCTTAGGAGGAAATTAAAATTAAAATAAATTGAATAAAATTAAAATAAAGAGACAGATGAGAAATATCAAAAGCTAAAGCACAGGACATAATATCAATACAATTATGCCACAAATTTAAAAATGTCTAAAATTGCAAGACAAGAATTCTGTGTCTTAAAAAATAATTTCTTAAAGGTTAAATATGCAGGTTTCTATCCAAATTTAATTATGAACATTCCATTATTGAACATTAAAAAATTTAACTTTTTATATGAAGTTGTATTGCATAGTTTTCTATGAAGTTGTATTGCATGTCTTTTCAAAGTCCTGCCATCACCAAAGTAGAAGCAATCATTCAACCCACCACCACCATCATCACTACCATAGCTAGAAGAAAGTGATGTTAAAAGGCGAATACAAAGAACTCATAAAAGTAGATAGATGTTGATGCAAAAGAGATGGGGTACAGATAATAAAACGAACAGTGACCTTGTAGCGTACAAATGACTAATGCTACATCTGCAGTCAAAATGAGTAATTCATGGCTTTAAAAAACCTTGAATAATGAGAGAAGATAGAAGGATTAAGAAGTGTGACTTTAGCTTTTTCAGGATATAGTTTTCAAAATTATGAAAATAAAAAATAAAAATAAAAGTCACAATAATTGTACCATTAAAGTAAGTTTAAGTTATACATCAAGGATGAAGCACACATTTGTGGGAGGCATCATCATTGACAATGCTGTGGCTCAGAATATGTTGAAAGAGAAACTTTAATTTACTATTTGAAAAATTTCCTTTATTTGGTGAATAAAGGATGTTTTAGTATTGGTCCTCATTTGAATTGAAGAACCATTCCTCCAAATGATAGGCAGAAAAACAGGTGAATAACATCTAGAAACAGATAATTGCCAACAATCAAAGGTCTAAGAAAATGCATTGCCTTTACGGAAGAAAACTGCATGCAAATCCAGCAAAAGCTATAAACCAATGCCAATGATGAGGTTGTGCTGGCATCATGAAGGAAACATCAAGGAAACTGCCCACTTGATCCAGTTTTTTGCTTCAAAGCATTAATTCAAAAATAAGTCCTAGAAAGCCAATGGTGCATGCCACCTGATAGACTCAATTTGTCTTCAATTTTAATTCAAAAGCTACACACAGTTTTAATCTTAATTGCTCAGAAATCTGTAAGAAGCATCTGATCCTGTGATATCTTTGAATATACTAAGTAAATCATCCATTTCAGCAAAGAGGCCAAAGCTTGCAAAGTAACAGCCTGCTTTCCTTTTCAACAATGAAGACAGTGTTTACCAACCCTGACATTTAATTGAAAAAGCATGCAATTTACTCACTCTACAAAATAAAAGCAAGGTTTTCTTGGAGATATCATGTCTTGTAGCAGCTTTAGCAATGTTAGAAAACTTAAGTCATGTAAGAACCCATGACAGCTTTTTGAAATAATCTGTGTAACCAGGGTTGTTTTAGATTAAGGTTGGACCACAAATCAGAGACAACATCAGCATGGCAATATCCACTCTCCCATGTGGTCTGAAGTGTTGGAAATCATACAGAAGTAGTATTTAAAATTAATCAGTTTTAATTTCTCTCCCTTGAAAAGCTGTAGATATAAATCAGTGAAATGAAGAACAGAGGCCCACAAGGAAATGATGCCATCATTGCACCAGCATGTTGTTGTTGTTGTTGTTGGGCTTAACGCCATTTTTCAGCACATGATAGGCTATTCATGGCGGCCAGTATTAATGGTGGAGGAAGAAACCGGGAAATCACCGGAAAGAACCACCGACCCACGAGAAGTTACTGGCAAGCTTTCTCACATATCCACATTCGCCGAATCCTAGACTCGAACCCACGCAGACAGAGGTGAGATGGCAGTGATCCGTAACGGACAGCGCTTTAGACCACTCCACCACTCGGGGCCCCTGCACCAGCATGTAAAGACATGCCAATAATCCCTTGCATGGGTGCCTTTGTGCATGGGTGAACCTCTCCACAACTGAAGTGTCAAATGTATTTACACATAAATCCTGCTGATTTCCGGAAGTACTGCAACATAATGTTTTATCTAATTAACAAAAACTTGGTCTGAGAAATATATAGTACATGTGTATCCACCTATTTGGTGGAAAGGGGAAATAATTATATTGGCACCTTGAAAGAGTTTATTTTAGAACTCATGGTACTAAATCAGTTCTCATAGCAAACATATGCAAACACAATGATATTAAAAATTCAATAACTTAAATTTTTTGAGTGCTCATGATCAAACATATCAGTATAGATGAAACTTGGATTTCAGCATATGTGTATAGGAAAGGATATTAGCCACAGCTTTTTCTGGACCTGTATGTGTTTGAAACATGTGCCTTCAATTCTGCACCAAAAAGTCAGGTGTTAATTTTAGTAATGAGTGCTCCAAACTAAAGACTGTTAAAGGACTGAAATTCCATCAATAAAACATTGTCTCTATTTTTTCACATACAACTAGGATAAGCCTTCAAAAGATTCTTTTTTCTAAATCATAATTTACATTATTAAACAATCCTGGCCAGCCAAACCCATATATAGTCTATTTTATGTTTATCAAATTTCAGGCAGGTTCCCATTTTTCCTATAATTACTATGGTGTAGTCAATATATTTTATTTTTTATTCTATTTGTTGTACAGATAGGGAAGACATCCTTTTATGTTTTTCCAGGAGGCCTGGATTTGGGAGATAGTGAAAACCAATTCCTTACAAATGTTATATTGTGGGAAATGTAGTCATCACAAGAAATATACTTGATGAAGATTTTACATTTAACTTGGTGATTTAAAAAGGTCACAACATCATCAATATGTAATCATAAATGTTCAGAACATTTTTATGATGCATTAATGACACACATATACAACCATGTAGGATAAATAAATCAAAACTTTTAATAATCATAGGTTTACAGATTATTAATCTTAGTGAAATTATGTAACTAATCAGAATATGTTAAACATAAAAATAAATCATTCACTCAAGGTTTGTAACAAATCCACAAATCTGAAAATTACTAAACAACTTTAGATTGTATACACAATAAGCTACAGAAAACTCCACAAAACCATGTCTCTTAAATTCAGAATAATTCTTTTGAGTAGAATATTGTACAATGCACAATTTTGCCTCCACAAATTGTATGCATACATTTATATTAAGACTGGACATTATGAGAAATCCATGATTGTTGAGCCAAAAATGCATACATGTGAGTTATTTTGGAACTGCCTTCAAGGAAATTATGTCTATATCCTGGAGATTTGTTTCAAAGTAAATGCATTATATATAGAAGTTTTTTATTATCTTATAAAATATTTCAGATTTTTTTCCTCAATTTCATTTGGCCATTTTTTGGGTTTGAATCAGCAAGTTTTCTTGATGATAAATATCATATACATGCATGCCACATACACTCCAAGTGACAAAAAGTGGAATTTGGGCAAAAAGTGTGATATCTATAAAATTACAAGCCATATTTACAGCATATACAAAAGTGATATGATTTTACTACTAATCTGGTTGTATAAATTCTTGCCACAAAGGACAAAATCTAAATGTATTAGAACCAGAATACAAACACAAAAAATATTGAAAAATTGTTTATCTTCAGCATTCACTTCACCTAGTCTACATGTTTAACTTTCACTGATTGATCATGAACTGGTATCCTGCAATCATTATGGTGAGGTGTTTAGAGTGTCGATTTGCTTTATTCTTATATTCTTCTTTTAAAGTTTATAAAGCAAAGCTGATTTGTGCATTTTTCTGATCTGACAACATGATTTGAAATTTGAAGAGATCCATCTGCTTTAATATTTTCCATCATATAATATCCACATCTCACACTGTAAAGAGTCCCAGGCAACATCTGCTGCCATTTTCTCTAAATATATAGACTGGTTCACTAACTCACTAGCATATCAATAAAATGAATCTGTTAGGCAACGTTCACTTTTGAAGAAACTCATCCATTTTCTTGGAAAGGGGTCATTTACAGCTGCTATATATAGCAAATAAGGAAAGTGACCTTTTGCTATTCTTTTCTGCATTCACCTTTTTAAAAATATTCTCAGCTTTATATGAGTGATGATAATACTTTATTTTAGATGATAATAAAAATGTCAAAACCAACATTTTATTGCTTTACTTTTAGTTTAGCTTGTACTGTAGCTGAAAAGCGTAATCCATAAACAGTAGTGTAAAATTTAATTTGGTGAAAAAAAGCATAATGATTATGCCAAAAGCATAATGGTTGGCATGTATGAAAATGTCTGAAATTTTCTACTGTCATTTTCAGTCTTTCCATCCTAAATAAAAAATGGTCGCTTGTCAAATTTTTTTCAAAAAAGGCTAAAATCTAACTATCCTCTTTTAATGGTAAACAGATTACTTGTGTTTCATGAATAGATCTTCGTTTAAAGCTTTTATGTAACATTGCAAAACAACCATACCTTTATGCTGTCTTGAGAAAAGGGCATGAATCTTTCTATGAGAACATCTGCATATAAGCATAGCTCAATATTATGAAACCCCAATACTCAGCTTTCTCATTATCATTTTAAGCAGCTGGCTTGATTTCAACAGTATAAAGATGAATCAATGCAACAAAGAAAAACAAATTCTTTACTACTAAAAAAGCAGATAACTACAATGCTGTAATATGCAATAGCTAAAGCTTTGTAGCCTGGCTGCTAATGATAATGAATTCTGTATGTGACCCATAGGCATGACATTTAAAAACTTTACATATTTGCATTGCATAGATAATGACTTACCTGTGGACAGGTGTGGGGTGTACGTAGCATATCCCCTGGGATGGGATTGTACCATGCCCCTCCATCCCAGTCTGTTAATACCACCAGGGATGGATCCAAGCCTCTCAGCTGAGATGCATCAACCTGCATATAAAATTACACCAATTAATTCTTTTTGCAAAAGCTATTCAATTATTTGTAGTCAATATGTGTAAAATTTACTAACATTAATTGATAGTCTAAACTTAAATTGTTCTTATCTGCTCAATCAAATCTGCTGGAGTCTAGTCATAAATATAGAATGGTTATGAATCATCCTGAAATCATTTTATTTGCCCAACATGTCCAGCATTTGACTAACACATACTCTGACCAATCAATCAGCATTCAAAGGTTAATTATATTACCTTTACTTTGATTTTTTTCCCTTAAGCTTTCAAGCAAACACTTATGCAAAATAACATTCAAAAGTCACTGGGTCTTTCTGACAGATTGTTTCTTTGTTGGACTTATTAATAAAGGAGTCACCAGACAAACCTAATTCAAAGGTGATTAGATCTAGTTTGCATGTTGCTTCTGTGCTGGAAATTAATAGATGTGTCGGCAACAAAGTTTGATTTCTCACTATCTTTCTCCTACTGCTTAAATAATACAGCCACCAAACACAAGACAAAGAGCTGTGAAAGCTTATCTCATAAACTAATTTAAAAAAGACTATAATTGAACAATTGCCCCAAATTTCATAAAGATGGGCTGCCACATTAATTTTTGGGGAAAAATATCCATCAAGAACCATTAGAATTTCAGGATCCTTGTTATGTATGTGTTATGGCTGCAATATCTACATGTCTAAATGACTTACTATGTAACTCTCTTATAAATGATTCAGACCTTAAGTAACAAAGATCCCCATCTGCTGTATCATAATGTACCTGCAGATCAGGCTCTATGTTCTACTAATTACTCCTAACAAACTGCACAGACCCAAATCTGCTGATTCATTATGCAGAAGCAGATATGGGTCTGTGCTGTTTGCAGCTGAAATCTACTTATAAATGACTATGGAGAGTAGTTTAGTTTCCTCCAAGTAAAAAATTATGAAATGAGCGGGTACATCTGGCATTGACTGATAAGCATGTCCAATCTGTGTCTAGTTGCATTTTTGATTTTTTTTATAATGTACTTATATATTGCAGTCTGAATTAATCTGATGATGATAATAAGAAGACATTACCTTTTGTGTCAGATATATTCAACAAATCACATACTTCACAAATTAGTTTTTTCATAATAAGAGAAAAGCAATGTATAGCGAATGAAACAGCCCTAAGTTTACTAACTTAAAGGTAATACCTACACAATGCCAATGGTTTACATATAAATAGCTGTCATCAACATAAACCTAATATACAGATATGGAGAAAGGTTGGGTTTTAAATGGCATTGTTTCAGTTATTGTATACTGTGATCTAGTTTAGAAATATCTGTAAACTTTGCAGCTTTAGTAAATATGTAGGTAGGTACAAAAGTGTGGTTCAACAGCACATTACCACCATCCTAGAAAAAAACAAGGTTGTAATAAATATCAAGAATAAAAGAAATGAACCAATATAAACAGATGCTTCTATAGAAGGAACTTGACACTTTTTTTTGAATTGATTTAAAATATGTGGATATAACTAGAGACAAGAGCTGTTTAAGAAATTTCATCATAATAAAGAGTATACTATTCAAACTTCAGAAGCAAATAACACAATCTTTCATCCAATCCAAGTGAGATAATTTTTACCTGTAGCTGTTCTTGGTTTCCTGGCAGTGAGTTGAGTGTTATAATAAGATCAAAGTTGGCACAGTTTCCTTCCTTCCTTACAAGCAAGGAGCCAATGTTTGGTATGGACTCAAGCTCCTTTTTCATCTCAGCCACCTCCAGGGTTATATTTATACCTGGAAACATTGAATTAACTGTGGATATGAAGACAAACAGATCAGATAACAATAAAGTCATAACTAACATATTATTTGCCTCCAGATGGTAATCCAATAGAAAAGAATCTGTGAACACAAAAGATTTATGAGTGTGAATGAATTGCAAATATAGTCTGCCCTTGAACTTGACTCCTGTTAACCTTCAAATTGTTTAAAATTAGATAATTTTATATCCTCTACTAAATGTACACATTAAGTATGCTCGCAAGACCAAACCAGACAACAGAAAATAAACCCTGTAAAAGAAGGCATGTCAAGCCCTATTTTCTTATGAATAACTTGAATCAAAACCCTAATGTAACTGTTAACAACAATACTCTCACCAACACTAACAGCAAAAAGGTGACCAATAGTTTTCCATTTGGGATGATGAGAGAAAAAAACAATGTTATCACCAATTGTTTATCCATCCTTTTAGATCCTATTAGAAGTCTCCAGTTGCCATTCTAAACATTAATTATTATGTAAAAAAACCCAAATCTAATCTTATTTTTGGCAACAATCATTCTGTGACATACACATAAAACAAGAGCAACAAATATTTTATATCATATCCAAATTTATTTGAGATAGCAATCTTTATATAAAAAAAATCAGAGTATATTTGGTTCCTTCAAATCACATTCATAAAATCTTGTCAGCTGATCTTATCACTGTCCACCCACAAGTTTAATACATGGAAATTACATTCTTGGAATATATTTGGAGTAACAATAAATAGCTCAATTTTTAAGCATAGTTTCCACAGGAGTGATTGACAAATTAGTCACTGCTCACACATGAAACGCATTTACTGTTCTAATTCTGACCCATTCACATGATACAATACACATTTAACCTTTCGAGATTATCATATCACAATATACAATGCATAGTCATTACTATGGAAAATATATTTATAAAACAAGATACTTATTCCAACTTTCAACTGCAGTGCATGTAACGGGACTTGTATTTAGGCCTTTATGTGTATAGCATGCAAACATCAATGTTGTCATGAGCTTTATATAATCACTTACCCTTAGCTAGCAAATAATAAAATGAAGGTCACAGTGACCATTGACTGGAGGGGATGACTTTAACATGAGAGGTATACAATGAAGTCTAAACACAATTTTGAAGTGTTATATATTTCTATGCTTGAATTTAGTCTATGAGTATGACTATATTCTATTTTTAGCTAGAGCTATTAATACATGTTTACTAGTTTTAAACTAATCCTTCATAATGAACTTGTTTCCAAATTTGAATCAATCTTTATTTGATTGTTGAGTATTGCAACACAGGTCTGGTTAAATGTATTTCGACTTAAGAGAGAAATTGTAAAAATGTCACTTGAGATGTATTCCAACATAAATTCGTTATAGAGTGGTGGGGATATATATAAAGTCAGAATTAATTCATTCCTGATTCCTATTTCCTAGTACTGTTCTTGTTTAAAATCAATTTGCAGATGTATTTAATGTTCTGTTTAGAGATACTTTGAGAGGAATCATTTATTTAAATTATTTATTGGAATTACAAAAGGTGCTCATGTGATGTGATGGTAAATATTTTATGATAATTGTGAGTTCATTCAAAGACATTCTAGACAATGCCATTGTGATATATCATCTTATCCCAGACATGGATTCATTTGGAACACTATTCTTTTTATCTGTGATGTGACTTTAAGGATTAATTTGGATTTATTTCATGATACTGAGAGTTTCGATTAAAATTTCCTTTTGTTAGTGTTGCTTCTTTCTTACCAGAGCATGAAACATAAGTCACAAAGGCCTATTTTTACAGCATGGATGTAGTAACATGATTAATTGGTAGGATACTATATATACCAGCATGCAAAATTCTATGTGGTCAAGAACTAAACACAGATACTTAACCAAAGCCAGCAAAAAGTGAAATATAGGTCACAATGACCTTTATTTGTTGTAAATGTGTGGTATCAACATATATGCATCATATAATAGTTTAACTATGGATCATAGTGACATACTGTCATAATAAGAGTTTGGTACTCCTCAAGATGCATCTCCTTACAATATTCCAGGATCCTAGGAAGCACAACATGTACATAATATACAAAACCTATGTAGTAACAAGCATAACACAAAAAGTTGACTAAAGCCAATGAAATGTAAAACAAGTATTGCATTAACAGTGCTTGAGAAATAAAGCAAAAAATTTAATTACAGTGTAAAAAAAAGTGTCACAGTGACCTGTATTTGTGATAATTGTAAAGTACTTATCAAGATAAATCTGCTCAGCAAGTTTCATGATCTTAGGTACAAAATTATATATAGTCATAAATTAATGCAATAACTTTACCAAGATTGTACAAATATATATATATCCCCTTGGCCCCTTCTAAAGGGGGAGATGCCATAAAACCCACTCCAAACTGTTGCTTATGAGCTAGGAAAAAGAAACATTGAGCTGTAAATATATGTATATATGTATATGTGTATATATATATATGTGTATATATGTATATATGTATATATTTATATGTGTATATATGTACATGTGTATATGTGTATATGTGTATATGTGTATATGTGTATATGTGTATATGTGTATATGTGTATATATGTATATGTGTATATATGTATATGTGTATATATGTATATGTGTATATATGTATATGTGTATATATGTATATGTGTATATATGTACATGTGTATATATACACATATATGTACATGTGCAGACAATGACACCAGGGATAGGACAATAGCTCTCTTCTATTTCATAGATGCAAGCTAAAACCTATGAAAAATTAATTGAGTTTAATTGTAAATTCCAGTCATATTTTTGGCCAACGTTTACAATAGGACATGACATACCTGACTTTGTTGTCCCATTGAATGTTACATTGATTGTGCCAGTGACAGGTGGTGATGCTGCTGTTATCCTTGATACCACACTTGCCTACAAGCAATGAAAAATAAATCAGCATCAGTATCATTAATTGTCACAAAAATATACAATACATATAAAATCACCTTCAACAATCATGCAAGATGTCCATATTACATGATTATACACAATTTCCCCCGATTTTCTTAGTGATAGTAAAAGTGACAATCTTACTTCAAATTTCAAAAAACACAAGAATTCTGCCTGCTCTGCCATGGCATATTCCAAACATCCAGCAAAGACACTGAAGCCTGAACCTGTGATGGGCAGCAATATTCTAGATGAATAAGCCCATCAAATTCCATTATTTTATAGGCAACAGAGAAAACAAGTTCTATGCAAGAACTTAACAATGATGTTTACACCAACAATTTAGGCAATGCTGCTTAAAAAGTGATACCAGCGTGCTTTGCAGTCAAGATAATAAACCATGACATAAAGAATATGCCTGACTATCCAAATCCCATTTATCAAAACTGCCTACTGATCCTCAGCTTGGTCACATTACAATTGGTATGATCCATATATACCCCAAAACATCTGCACATCTGCACTAAACAGGTGTCCTCCCAATAGTTTAGATAAATGGATTTTTACTGCATTCCTTTTTGTTAACATTTGTAGTGATTGATCAGGAGACAAGAATACATTATGAAGAACATTAACATACCTGACTATTGGTGAGTGTGAACAGTTGAAAACCATTGCCACAGTCAAAGGGTTTCAGATCAATTGAATAAACCCCAGCGGAGGTACTTGTAACCGTTACTGTATCAATCAAGGCCCCATTTGGTTTAGCAGCCTGAAGCCTCTGAAGGTTGATTTCAGCTTGAAAAAAAACATGAATTTATTTATTTTATGCAACATCAGTAGTGAAATGTTAGTGAAAGGCATACAAATTAAATCTAAATCGTAAATCAAAAACAACGATTCTTTAATGACATTCATGTAGTAAACCTACCATAGTCTGAAGTAGTTTCCTGAAGACTGATGGTTAACATGTCAATGAAGATGTCCATTGTATCTAAGTCTCTTTCCACTGACACCTTCTCCAGGACAAAACTCAGGCCTCCATGTTTGCTTGTCAGCCAGGTATACATATTGACACACTCATAATGCCAGCTGTACAAGAATGAAAAGAAAATAACTACCAACTCTTTCATTGTCTGATTATCTTAAAAGTAATATGCACATAGAAACAATTTTTCAAAAAATGACATAGAATCAATCTGCTTCAAAAGAAACTTTTAAAATAAACTTTTGCCAACTGCATAGATCGATAAATAGATCTAGATCAAGAAATAGATACAGAGCATGAAATTAATAACCTTTTCAGTGAAAGAAGAAATCCAAATGATGTGCAGAATGAATGCAAATGAAATGAAGAAATGGATACAATGAAATACATAATGAATGCAAATGAAACAATGAATACAGTAGAAAATACAAATGCATTTCAAGAATGCTTTTATTAAAGATCTATTTACTTGTATTATAGCTAACATTAAATCTGCAAGATTGAAAGCCCTTATGCATATCAATGGTTCACTATTTACAAGTTGTGATATTGTTTTAATGATGCCACTGATATGGTAACATCACCAACAACTGTATCTGTACAATTTTTATCTGAATGAAATGAAAAAAGTCATAAAATTTGCTGATAATTATTCTACATTTACTGCAAATGCAGTTATCAGGAATGGCAAAAAATTTGGAAAAATGGACTTGCTTGGACCAATCTTTTAAAGTGACCTTTTTTGAGGCCATAATTTTAAGAGAATAGTTAATAGCATCCAACTGCTACCTTGCTCAAGAGCAAAGCTGTGCTTGCTTGAATCAGTAACTGTCTAGGCAACTAACAGTAATCCATTGAGATTCAGCTCTCTTCTGCACTCAGACACGTCTCATAAATAGAAGATGGAGAAGCTCAAGACCAGAGGCACAGTAACTGTTAAAGCAGCTACCAGTGATCCAGTGAAATTCGGCTGTCTCCTTTCCCTCAGACATGTCACATAAATAGAAGCTAAAGAATACAGACAAGACATGCCAACCAAGTGACTCCACTTTGACTCCAAGTGAGACCTTACATGAGAAAGCATTAGGCTCATGGAAATCACTCCTATCAATCAGTTGAGATCTTGATAATCATACCTTATCCTACATGAGTTCAGAGTTTGCTGATTTATAATGAACCACTTTGGCCATAAGGCTAGTGATTCCATCTTGCTTTGCTTTGTTAATCAGGAAGATTCTCTGATGGACACCAAAGATATTTTACATGTACCTTTAATTGCATCTGAGAATTCCAAGTGGGTCCAGCAGCATCACTTCTCAACAGATCAAACTATTCTTTGAGATAAAATCAGGTTGCAACACTAGTGTAACCAAGCTGCTGGAATGAAACTGTATATAGCTCAGATACACTGACAGTACATGCTGCTCACACCTACAGTACAAAGAAGCTAGTGCTGCTCAGGAAGCAAATCTTGTACAGTAACTGTCTCAGTAAGACATGGATTGAGACCCAAAAGAAATTCCAAAACAATAGGATTTGCAGTGCATGGACATTGGACAACATTTTGCAATGATACTTGTTGCTGCCAATATCATCCCTTCTACCATGTCTAAACAGGTCTGAAATCATGGAATGATATCACCTGAACAGTCGTAAAAACATCACTTCCCCGTATATGCCTTCACACCATTGAGTGTCTCTCCATACTTGAACCATACAGCTCCTTTTTATGCAAGGCATCCCTGACAAAATCCAAACATGAAGAACAAGTGTCACTGGACATGAATGGAATACCAACAGCCTCTGTCAGGAACATGAGCAGCATTACTATTTTCTGGAATACGTCAGTTTGATGATCAAGCAGAACTCTGACCCAGGATCCATACTTCATGTGCAAATGTGCCAAAATTTACCAGTGATTGGACAGCTACATTCCAGCATGCCATACTGTCACATACAAATAGTCAACTGCAGACTGTCCAATAATAATAACATGTTTACAAAAGAAAAAAGTATTAATGAAGATAAGGATAGTGAAAAAGGTATTTTGCAAATCCTATTACTGAAAAACTACACTTGCCTTGGAATGTACTCAGGCTATCCAGCACATGTGAAACAAAAAAAATGGCTAGTCCTAATTATTTGGGGTATCATTTGTAGAGCCTTAGTTATATTCATTTATTGTAAGTTAAAATGCTGTTTGAATTTTATGCATTTTCTGTTTCACTTAGTACATTCTTAATGAAAGCAATAGTTCCTTCCATTAATACTATCACATAATGGGAAATACCAGCTTTGGTTAATGCAGTCTAAATGAATGTGAAGGCAAGGAAACAATGAATAGAAAAGATTTATGTTAAATCAAAATGCAGCTTTGAGGATGAAAAGCAAAATAAATTATTGCTGGAATACAGACAGAAAGCAACTAAAATGCAGAAATAATGCAAATGACATGTCAATGAAGCACAAATGATTTGGTAAAAATATCCATTTTGGAATCTAAAATAAAGAGATCAAAAGATAAACATACAAACATAATGAACAAAAACAACCAGATGTACAAATGGAGATACAAATTGTGTAAACTAGTGCATCAAATACTGTACAATGTAAATATTTGGAACAAACTGAAGCTGAATCTTTGCAAGTGAACTAAATCCAAATAGAAAATATCAAAAGCTGAAAAAATACTAAAACTTACTTGCTTTGTCTGAAAGTAAATCTTGCAAGTAGCAACTTCACACAGAAATGGTATTCACCTACATTAGCAATGTACTGGCTTGTTTTTGAATTAGTAATTGACTCTTGACCTGAATCCATTTAATATTTCAAATAAATTAGTATATTACAAGGTTTAATATTAAAATGACAATTACAAAAATCAATGATAATTCTTAAATGAAAAAAGAATTAAATTTAAATACAAGGTGTCTTTGGGAATAGGAAGTCTGAACATTGCAGCTTAACAATTTGCTGTAAATAATTATATAGAGTCAATGTGATGTTGTCCTTTGACTATTCGGGGCCCCAAGTGGCCGAGTGGTCTAAAGCGCTGTCTGTTACGGATCATGGCCATCTCACCTCTGTCTGCGTGTGTTTGAGTCTAGGATTCGGCGAATGTGGATATGTGAGAAAGCTTGCCAGTAGCTTCTCATGGGTGGGTGGTTCTTTACGGTCATTTGCTGGTTTCTTCCTCCACCATTAATACTGGCTGCCATGAATAGCCTATCATGTGCTGAAAAATGGCATTAAGCCCAACAACAACAACAACAATCCTTTGACTATTCTCTACCTACCTTGTGAACTCTCGAGAAAACTGGTGGTCAAATGAGTTAGTGATGGAGACCACTGTTACTCCAGATGATGCATTAGTATAAGTGTAGGTCAGCTTCACCCAATTCTTTAGGAGGCCTTGGTAGGCAAAACACAGCTGGAATGAAATGGAGAATGGAGTCTTAAGAATACATGTAATGTGAATTACTGCACTGTCAACACTATAGTCTTTACAATGTATGTCATAACCGAAAACCATTTCTTAAATGTACTCTCATGCAGAAAAAGCAACAAAGAAATGATCCTAGTTTCAGTGCACATGTAAATTCTACCTTAAATTATGGTTTTTAATATCTTTCATATTGCTTGTTAAAACAGACAAATTTATCAAGGAATATTTAGCAGGTATCAAAGATTTGAACAGTCATAATATCTTAAATTTTCTTGATGCAAGTCTTGCTTTATCTCTAAGAAAATTTGGGGGGTTTCCAGTTTTGAATATATATTCAACCCTTGTTTCAAGAATAAAATGTTTCCATGTGTTCAGCTTGAAAACATGTAGTTTTGAGATATTTTCCAATATATCTAAATCTAAATTTAAGGAGAAATTGTGAGAAAGACTGAGTGAAACTTGGCCTGTACATCACAAAAAGGATGAAGAGACAAAAAAGGTTTGACTTATTTAAAGTCTTCAGGATATTTAAGGTAGCTAGAGTAAAACACTTATTACGAAATTTTAGAAGTAGTTTCAAGAGGTGGAAATAGTTGCATAGAGGGCTTATGAAGTCTATGAAAAGGGAAAAAAACTTTGAAGAGATATAAGAATTGATGGAATGACAAAACAAATGACAGATGATAACCATGATCCCAGCATGAATAACTACATTTTCAAAAAAGACTTTTGTCACTGACAAGTCGGGCGTTGAGCAGTTGCATTTTTTCCAGGTGAGAATGTGAGACGAAGAAAACAGGTAAATTGAACTATCAGCAATTGGTGCATTTGTGAAGGGCTCCATACACTATCTGTCTGCTGAACCTTAAATAGTGGAACTTGTGCTGGGAATCCAAAGACTGGGAATTCAGATGACATAACTCTTCTAAACTATGATGTGGAATACTTCAAACCAAACTCATTCAAACACTCATCAATATAAAACTTCCTACCAAATTTTGCTGCAATCCAATATTCTTTACCAAATTTTGATAATGGATATGTAAAAAGAAAACAATGGGAAATGAGGGGCTATAACTCTTCTAAATGACAATATGGAACACTAGAATTTTTTTTTCGATATCTCATTAATATAAAGCTGCAGGTCAGATTTGGTTGAAATTTATCAATCCTTGGTAATGTAATGCTGCAGACACTAAAGCCAGAAGGGCAGATAAATGGGGGGGAGACATAGCTTCTGTAAAGTAAATGCCATTGCAGAAAGCTGAAAATCAAACTTATTTAAGGTCTCATCAACAGAAAGCTACTTGTCAAATTTGGTTGAGACTGACATTTCTGAATAAAATTAAGCTGCAGAAACTTATGTTAGGAGCACATGCAACTAGGTGGCAAAACTAATTCAAGTTCTCATCTCCATAAAGCCCAATACTAAATTTGGTTAAAATCCAACCAACCTTGGGAAAATTATGATCCAGACGATAATTTCAAATAGACTATCAAGCAATACTGTCTTTAAATGATGTGTATAGATTAACATACCCATTGATATTTAGTCTGTGTGACATATGTCAAACCCAGATTATTGTTGTTCTCAAAGATCACAGTAGGGTTCTTGATGGAATATTTCCCACAAAAAGCTTCTTCATTTTTCACCCACTCTCCATTTGATGACCCAGTGCCAGACTCAAAATTTTCAGCCACCTTTGCATTGGCTGGTGCAGTTAATGCCATGGGACATCTGGCACCAAACATTGGCTCCAGAGCTGCCTTCACCTGAAAAAGGATAAAATGATAAAATAATTACCTATGATCTGCCATCTGAATATGTAACATAAACACAAGGCTTAAAATTTATGAAGTGTTTCATAATTGCATTTCAATTATTACTGATAAAGAAAGGATATCTACAAGTTTTAAATAGATACATGGATATATTTATTAGTGAAGTGGAAACATTGCACTGACACAAATGGAAAAAAACAAAGTCACAAATACAAAATGTTTCGACTTCCTGCATGAAATGTTTCTATATCTACTCAAGAAAATTAGACTGTCTTTGAATTAAATATATTTTAAAGCAAAAGGTCTCAGTTTGGGTGGTCCTCTTGTTAATTTTGTGCAAATGCAATAATTGCTGTACTGTGAACAAGATATTAAGAGAAACAGAGGAGAAAACAAAAATAATATATAAAGTTCATAGTTTTCTTTCCTTGTCAACTGCTCTGGTAGCCTAGTGGTTTTAGTATCTGCTACTTCAGATGAAGGAGGTTGTTGGTTAAAACCCCAACCAAGTCATACCAATGACTTATAAAAATGGTGCTCACTGCTGCCTCGCTAAATAAAGGAGTTAGTGTTAGGACTGGTCGGTCTGGTGTTAGGATAATGTGACTGGATGGGACATCATGTTACATGTCTGCAGCAGTATCAACTATCAGGAGCATCAACTATCAAGGATTAAAATGGATTAAAATGGATTCCTGGGGCTCATATGTACTTCACTGTCCTACATTGGAAAATATGTCATTATTGATAAAGGAAAGTAGGACTATGGAGAATAGTGATCTCCTCGTCGATTTTTCTTTTCTCAATGAAAATTCTTGCAGAGGTTGCTGTCTCACTTGGCATGCTAACTGATTAAAACTAAGTACATGAAGGGAAGGTGAGAAAGTAAGGCTGGCTTGGAGGTAGGATGGGAAGGGGGAATTATGTTGCAAGATTCATAATGAGAATTTCCATATATAAATGAAGCAAGTGGCTCTCCGACTGATGGACTATTAGAGGAGAAAAATCTTTGATTGCTTCTAAGAACAGTAGAGAAAGAAACAAACTTACCATAAATAGCAAACTATAACATCACTGATACAGTATAATGTAACAATAGCAATAATCTACTGTCTCCATTTCGTGGTTGAATGGCAGGGTTAAAAAAAAGGCAATGTCCTTCATGTCAGTAGTGACACCAGATTCTTTCAAAGACCACTTGGTTGTTTGATGCCAATAAACTTTATTATGGTAGAATCTACATACAGCCTTCTTTCTTCTTTTCTGGTCATTCAGATTTTACTGATAATCAATAATTTGTGGATCCTTCCAAGGCAGTCAGATTAGGACTGGTTTGGTAGGAAAAATAGGTGGTCTTTGCATGCATGTTGGTACCAATGAATGAACATCTTCTAAGGCATCTCTATTTGTTTTTAGCTAGAAAAGTTTGTTTGTGCTGACTAACCATGATATGACTTGGATGTCAATGGCAGATCATATACTAATGGTTATACATGACAAGATGTTTTCACCAAAAGAAATGTGTCATTTTTGAGAAAACAGTGCCTGTTCCATGAAAAGAAACAATATTTCTGCTTTTTAAAAAAGACAATTTTTGTCACAAAACAACCATCATATTCATGATTTTTCTAGCTAATACAGTGAAAATGTTAATGAAAAGAGTGATTATTTTCTTTCATGTAGAAACTATGCACACTGACATTCTTATTACAGAGATGTTTGCTCTTTCTGTTATTGCAAATAATCACCATTTAAGGAAAATTAAGAGATGAGTTGACATCATTTTCGATTTGTTTCTTTGTCAGAATAAATGTTAGCTGTGACTCTATTTACAAATGTGTCGGATTTTAGCTGTCTGAAAGTGATGACATCAGGTCGCTGAATTGCTTCAGGTTCATCAGTGAAATATTTAAATAACTTGTCAGAGCTATAGTTAGAGCAATTTTGCTTCAAAAGTGCCACATGTTAATCAGACATGATCTTTAAACAAAACTAAACCAAGGCTGCCATTACAGATATGCGCACAGATTGCACATTTCCTAAATCACATTTCACAAAAGAGTCACAGAATTTAATGGCTACAGATCCATTTTCACCAGCTCTATTCATCACTCTAGCCATCTGAACAAGATTTTTTCCACATGTTTATCAATATCCTCCTCTTTTATTTACTCTGTGATTTTTCTTTTTTTGAAATAAAATACCCAGTTTCCTTTTAGGCTTTTGCATTAAATTTGTTTCTGCCAACTATTTTTCTCAAAAACAGAAATTATTTGGAAAGTATTATTTGACTGACTCAAGCTTTCATTTCACATATGTTGACTGGTCATAAACACAATCAGTCTTTCTCGTCAAGGTAAAGTTCACAGAACATAGTTAATTCATTGACAACTTCATCTCTCTGGATGAATAATAGTAGTTCCAAATGTGATATTGCCATTATAGCAATAAAAGTGGTAAAACCACTGTTGCAATGTTAATTTTCTCCCATTGATACTTTTAAATTATCTCATTACAAAATAATAATAGCAGTATAACCTATCAGGATTTTGGTATAAATATATAATGAATATATTTAACAATAAACTATACCAATAGACAATTTTAACCCATTCAGAAACAAAATAAATTATATAAAAACAAAACCAAACTACAAAGAGTGTAACAGGCTACATCCAAGAGAACAGAAAATGGCCTGATGTGTGGGTTTTAATGGTAACACAAAAAAAATAACAAAAAACACAAACCTTTTACTACAACAATTGATTCCGAAAAAAGGTGATCATTTATTAAATAGAGAGCAAAGATCTCATTCACCCCAGGTACTTTGGATTAACTCCAAAGAAAAATGACATACTTGATTGATGCAATGAAGCTATTTCTAAGGAGTCCTCATTAAAGAATTACTGGGGTTAAAAGATAAATATTAAAATAATACAAGCCTCTGAACAGACTATATATATATATATATATATATATATATATATATATATATATATATATATATATATATGACTACTACTTCTAAAGAACCAGGCTAATCCTGCCAGGGATTTACAGGACTTTGGCACTAAAATGGTAGTTATAGTAGTGACATGTACTTTAGTCAGCATTATGGTCTGTGGCATACAATTGCTATCTGCCAGCTATGTGGATGCTTATTTTATTTGTCAAAATTGTCTTTTATTTATGGACCTTGAGAATTTATATTAATATTCAAAACATTAAATTATTGTCATTTCTTTTAAAAATAAATTTTTATTACTGTTTTAAGTATGCATTCCTTCAGTGGAACAATAACTAAGGAAAACAATTACAATCAGATCAATCACTTGCCTAACTTTGAATTGCTTCCCTGGACATAAAATAAATTAACATAAGACTAGTGGATTGTATTTTGTTCCTAATTTTAGTAACACCATTGCTATTATTTTACTAATATAATTACTTTTGTAAAAGAGAATAGAAACTGTTCAATATAAGCACATAGGAATTAAAATTCCTCAAATACAAACATAACATTAATTCAGAATAATAACCCTTACGATGACAACAATGCAAGCTGCATCAGCTCAGCTAGTCTGCAGACTTGTAATCCAATGATCATGAGTTCAATACCCACTCAGTCCAACCTGAATTGCTGTCTATGTGTGTCCTAGAAAAAGATACTTAGATCCCATACCCTTTTTAGTATAGTGTCAACAGTGTATTAATGTGCTTTTAAAACCATTACCAACAACAATTTTAAAAAAACCCAAGGAAATGCATTATCAAAGTCTCAATATCTGCAATATGCAGGCTCCTAATTATGAAGTTAAATTAAGTCACATTACCTGATCAGTGGTTGCATTTGTGGTAAAGATGCCAGATGGAATGCCCTCCATTTTAAGACATATAGTGAACATGTCTGAGACTCCATTTGTTACTACAGTAACTTGGGCTGTAACATTAGGGGTACCTGCCACAGTCCTAACTTCTATTTTATCAAAGTTTCCTGAAACAAATTTTTAAAATAAAGAATATAAGATGTGATTAAGGTGAGGCCATCAAGAGAGGACTGTATACCCAATGTCTTGACACCCAACAGAGTAGACTTTAGTGAAAGCTTAACTATGCAGTATTATTATTCATATTTGAAAATGTTTTTAATTGTTCAATCACATACACAAACGGTATAGAAAGCTAACATGAAGCACTAAGAACTTCATGAACAGACTGATTTTTTAATCTCTACTGACTGTAACAGCACTCTACAAAATGGCATGTGATGTTAACAGATTGTCCCAGATATTGGGCAGGTTCTAACAGCCCCCTCATTGTTCAGTATCAGTCTGTGTACACAGATGTAGATAAATTCTTTAACCAACCTTTAAACTAGGCATCTGATAGTACCCTTACACAGAGGAAACCGTTGTCATGACAACAAGTAATAAGACTGTTGGAGATGTGCTTGAAGTGTGAATGATGGAACATTCTATATTCCAATAATCAGAGCTGCTAAGGAGTCAGCAATGTGAAATTTATATATGGAACACTTTGAATTGATAGTACTCACCACAGCTCCTAATCAGCCATGTTAGTGGTACAGGTATGTTGATAACATACAAATAATACATTACATTAATAGCACTTATCCAGATATTAAATTCACCATCAAAAAAGAAACAAAAAAAATATGTATACCAACCAGTATCATGATTTGGCTCACACCATCTATTAGATCAGAAACTTAGGGTGGTTAGAGCATTATATCATAGAACCAAGTTGTTACATCTGACCCAAAAGATTTAAAACATGAACTAGATCATGTCAATGCTGCCCTCTAGTGGTGTCATTATTCCGAATAGGCAATCAAGGTTTCCAACAGGCTAATTGCTAATTGTCCTAATGACATTACCCTGACAATACAATGGGAAAACAGATTCAAAAGGTAACATCATCCTACTATATGCAAAAGGGACTTTCAAATGCCTAAAATTCATTTTTCAACAGTACAATGTTAATGTGTTTAAACTGTACCAGACCCTAGTTCATCCAAAAGGAAATGTCTGTTAAGAAAGATAATTGTGAAACTGTCTATCTTATTAAGAATGATGGACAAGGTTAAAGTCAGTGCCATTACAACTACATTGGGGAAAAGGAAAGCACACTGAAAGTGAGATTTAGTGAACACAGAAGATCAAGATTGCACTTAGGAACTGACCTCTTTTGGAATTGATAGTGATTGTGTAATTGACTCCATTAGTAACAGGGGTAGATACAACTGTAAAAGATTCTGTGTTATCCAGCCAGGGGAGACTATTCAGGGCTGCCATCACATCCACATCACTTGTGGTCCCGAGAGCAATTGGGCCTACATTGTAAAAGAGAAACAATGTCACACTTTCCTGGTTTATTTGGTTACAACAAATCAAGAATTTAAGGATTCCAAATAAATGATCACCTGTGAAAAAAGAGGACCACTTCTTCCCTCTGACAGCCATTTCCAATAATTAAGTACATAAAAAACGCCATTTTTGGATGACAATAATCATTCTAGCTAGGTATAATTCAAGCAATAAAATTTTGGAATCCCTGTCCTTACAACTCTCTCTCACAAAACAATAACTTTGGGGAATTTTATTCATTCAAATTAAAATGTCTTTTCATAAGAAGTATCATATATTAATTATTTTATACATTTTTTTTCCATATTACTGGAGATGAGCAATGTTTTTAAAAGTATTATGAGTTTATCTACAGTATAAATCAAAATTAGTTGTATAATTTTGTTGCTGTTTGCAGATAAGTTGCTTTGTTTGTAAGTCATAGAGACAGTTCTGAAGTTTTTTTGCTTAAAAGAAGTTTTGTAGCACATGTCCATAACATGAGACTGGATGATGACAAATTTATTTGTATATTCATTCAACATAATATAAATTTAGGCTGCATTATAATAAAGTGTTAACTGCATTATAATAAAGTGTTAACTGCATTATAATAAAGTGTTATGGTTTTATTTAATGTCACATCAAAGTATATTCTTAAGCACTGGAATTACTTGCAATGAATTTAACAACTTCTATAAATAAAACTGCACTGGTATTTATACTTGCAAACCCAACCCCCACATTAGTATAAACAATAGTGCAAAGTCTTGTTCATAGGACAATGTTTACCAAACAGACTCACTTCAGCAAACTAGAATAATAAATATTCAAATATAAAAAATGCACAAAACAGAATATCATTAAAAAGAAAATTTAAGCATGGTTTAGATTTTTAGAAGTAAAGTTGTCAAAAACTTAATTTAGCTTGAAATACAGTAGATACAGATGTAAATTTATCTTGGATTATAATTTATAGGCTGTGTTCAATTTCATAAATTCAAGGCACATACAATTTGTATCAGTATATATTATCAACTATTCAAACAGCTATGGGAAAATTTGATCTAATTAAGGAAGAAATGTATACCTGTTGTTACCACAATGAACATAAAATCTCTCTTTACTAATATAGTACTTTGCACTTTAGCAAGGATATATTTTGGAACATGTAACAATAATAAATATCATGCCTACTATTTATTCTCTCTTTTAACTTGCAAACAATAGAGACCCTGACTGCCAAAGCACCATGAGGTAGCAGATCAGGATCTATGCTGTTTGTTCCACTGATTACACCTAAGACTGAGTTATTCCAACACATAATGCAATGGAAGATCTGGGTCTGTGGAGCTGAATCCCATTTATATGTAAGTATATACTGTATTCTTTAACTGAGAAATGGAAATTTTTCTATCATTAAATAGGGTGGATGAAAGAGACATACAAATGGCTACATTGTAAAATAGATCTTTTGAACTTGATTCACAACACTCACTTTATAGTTAATATGATTTAGGTTCCATTTCTAATTGAAAATTTAACAATAGTTACAATTATCATCCAGTGCTTTCTTGGTAATAAATACTGCTACCACACCTGCATTTTCAGGTGAATTATGACTGTGTAATGTTTCTGATCATTACTATAGTATAAAATTATATTGTATATATTGTAGAGATTCTTTTTAAGAACTGTAGACTTGAGGTTCTTAATAGTATTTCCTTTGAACAAATGTTGATGATAGGATATAACATAGAAGCAGCATCAGTCAATAGTTATTTCTTGAACTACATTCTGAGCCTTGCTCGATTGTGTATTAACAAAAGACGAAACAGCATGTCGACAATAGGGAAGAAAATAGACATAGAAAGATTGTTTAAATATTTGACTAGGAAATACATATTATATGTGTATCAACATTACAAAAAAAAAAAGATCAGACTTTGTTTACAAAATATTTTGTACAAGACAATCCGCTAATAAGAGTAAAAGAGGAAAAAATGTTTCTCACTATGTAAACCTAATGTTTTGTAATATTGTACCACATTATACTATGTACATACTGACTGTAAACTTTTAACCTACATCTTGTAAAGAATGGTGTTTTTTAAATTAAAAAAAAACAAACAATGTCTATACATAAAATGTTATACACTCAAAACTCAAGATCAGACATGCATGGAAAAATACCAAAAAAGGCATACTGGTGACTTTTAATGCAGATTCACCTTTCTTGAGCATGGATCAAAACACCATTATTATTATTATTATTTTTGTTGTTGTTGTTGTTGTTGTTATTATCATCATCATCATCATCATCATCATCATTATTTTATTATTATTATTATTATTATTATTATTATTATTATTATTATTATTATTATTATTATTATTATTATTATTATTATTATTATTATAATTATTATTATTGTTGTTGCTGTTATTATTATCATCATTATCATCATCATTATTATTATTATTATTATTATTATTATTATTATTATTATTATTATTATTATTATTATTATTATTATTATTATTATTATTATTATTATTATTATTATTTCAAGGAAAAAATATTTACCATACATATTTATCAAACATATATGAAGGTAGAAGAGTTTCATTCACAGATTTTTCAAGCTTTTTCTTTGTTCTTCATGTATTATGTTTCTGTTTACTGATACAGCAAGGAGGTAGCTAGCTCCCTTTATATTATATCCCAAGATGGTTGTCTTGTAAGTTCTGTAACAGACTTGGTCCAAAATCAAAAGTATCAACTGAATGATTGACAGGTCACCTTTGTTCACAGACTTATGAACTACTATTCCCATTATGTGTTTACTATCAAATGCACACAAGGTTCATTTAAAGTTTTGTGTTTTTGCCAAATTTGGCATATATTCTTTGACAATTTGACCCAACATAACACTTGATATGAAATAGTGAGATTAATGCTGGTCCTATGGCTATTTTTAGACTTAAAGAAGTAACCTTAATTATTAAATGCCCCTGAATATTTTCATCTCTTAACATGGATTATTCTGAATGAAGATCCGGTATGTACATTGTGACTATCTGATCATTTTCCTCTGAATGCTAAGTCATTTTGCACTTAGGAATTTATGCAATTTATGCAATCCACTTATCTTACAACATTAATCAGTGCTTAAACTGAATATAATTTTTCATATTATAAGGAATACAAAGGAAAAGCACATAATTTTCTCATTCCACAAACTATTATCATTCAGTAAACAATACAGAAAATTTTCATGTAGGTCAAATCTGAGCAAATAAACCAAATATTTGAGGTCAAAAATTAAATTCTCAATTAATATTCTATACTGAACATATTTAGCAGTAATCTGCATATCCTCCCACCCATCCTGAAAAAAGAAGGGGGAGAGGGTGCTATAAGAATGGTGATTTAGCTTATGTATTTGCTCCTATAATGAATTTCTAAGCAAAAAGCATGACTTTATTTGAATTCTTAAAACAATTGAAAGATTGCAAATAAAAAATTACACTGACATATTTGACTTTTGTTTAGTGAATACAAGCAATATAAGACATGTTCATGCATTAATTCACTTAACACATCTTTACTTAACAAATGTATTTCTTAAGAAAACAAATGGTTCTTCAGCAAAGTTGACATGCTTGAGTGACCACTTTAAGCAAGAACAAACTACTTTAGAAACACCTGGTCATTGGGTCATTGACTAAAGAAAACAAGTGACCACAAGTGACATTACTTTCAAGGAGAAAATTTACTAGATGCAAATGGCCACTGAGATTAGGTGACCATTCTCTCTCTTGCAGTCACATTTAATTATTATCTTCAGTTGCTTAAAGGCAATAAATTACAATAAATTAAATTAATTAACTATTAAACTCACGTGTGAACACTCCAAAGAGCCCAAGGCGAACTTTGGCATCACTGAAGCTTCCACCAGGACTCACCACAATCTGTACATCTTGAACCGCCTTGGTTTCAGTGCTTCTTGTGAAACTACTAAAATCTACTCTCTACAAGGACATAAAGGTAAAATACAGAAATCATGTATAATACAAACAAAACTGTATATTTCATTTCATCTATGATAGATGTTATCCCTTAAGATTATCATCCTTCAGCAAACTTTACACTGGAATTTACAGAACCCAATGTTGAATGATCTTGAAAAAAATCAAATTCAAATAAATCTTTATGAATAGTGTGCAGTAGATTACCTATATATATATATATATATATATATATATATATATATATATATATATATATATATATATATATATATATATATATATATATATATATATGATATATATATATATGTATACATACAGTCAAACCCACTTATCTCGACATCCATTATCTTGAGAACCTGTGTATGTCAAGCATTTAGGTCCAGTCTTGAAAAAATCCTTTGTTGTGCTATTTTTTTCCCTCCTTATCTCAACCCCTGTTAAGTTGATTATGTCCATTATGTCCAGCACAAGTTTCAGTCCAAAGTAACATGTGGACCCACTTAATTGGACAAAATGCAACTTTTAATGTTTATCATAGAGAAATTTTAGAAGAAATGATCTGGCATTTCTGCTGTTATGGGTATCTTGTACCAGGAATAATAGAAAAGGTTGCTAAAAAACTAAATTTTACCAGTACAAATGATAATCAGCCAATCTCATTGATGCATGGTTTATCTCTTGCATAGAGTGGAGAAGATTATCTTGTAAACAATGCTTTAGAGTAATGAAACTGAATTAATATGTTTCTGACCTTTTCATAAGTTGAGTTCAAAATGGACATTATCACATGTCAACACCATGGCAATATAGTTCATCACACACAGAATCACAACTTTGGTCTTCTGTATCTCAGAAAACTCTCAGTTAAATACCTAATTTAAAACAAATTTGGTTATAATTTAAGTGTTTCCATGCTTGGTAGAGTGTAAGCCTTTAACTTCTGCATGGCTAGATCATGTGACTAAATAATCTATAAATAGAAACCCACAAAATTCCAAACTAAGCTGCCCCTCCCCATGGTTATTAATTTGTTTTGAACAAAAGTAAATAAAAGCACCAAAAGTATTTTTTAAAAAACCATATTGCGCAGGTTTTTTTTGGGGGGATAATTGTCAAACGCAGTACCATGTATTCTTCAACACAAATGGAAGGAAGCAGAAAGCAACTGATAGGATTAAAACTTGAAACAGAAAGAGGAGTGATTTTCATATGTATTTTTTTTGTTTTGAAATCCATCAAAGACACCCTCCTGTTGGTGCTGTGTGCTTTCCAATGGTCAGTAATCAAAGTTGGGATGGATATTGGAGTACAACTGTATGAATGGATAAGTTTGGCTTCATACAGAATTTGGGACAGTCACTATCTTTAAAGGCTTCAAGCACAGTTTGTCAGTACATAAATATGCACAGCCCCAACTCTTTCCAGAAGAGAAGCATTGATAAAAATCAGCACATACTGGGGTAAAGGAACCTCTGACAATTAAAAAAAACAGACATGTAGCATGATGTCCCACCCAGTCACATTATCCTGACATCAGGTCGACCAGTCCTAACTCTTAATGCTGAGTGCCAAGCAAAGCAGTTGTTAGTTCTTGTAAGTCTTTGGTATGACTCAGCCAGGGACCAAACCCATGATCTCCCACATCCAAGTTGGACACTCTATCCACAAGGCCACCAGAATGGTCAAATAACTGTGAAGCTGATTTTCGCACATATTATTGGTCAGTTCAATTTTGCTGCTAGTCATAAGTCAACTCTAACAAAAAAAAACACTTTTAAACAATGAGTATAGTCCGATATATACAAGTACTTCAATTGGTCTAGATTTTGGATAGCATGAGAAAATCATTGTCTTGCTGAGGCTACCAAAGAGATGAGGCTATTCACAGGGTGATAAAAAACAACTTTAGAACACTGATATTGCTATAGTAACTTAATGTTGTAAAAATATGACTTGTTACATAATCTCATTTAAAAGACATTCACATACTCTTTTTTTTCTGCAACCAGGCATGAATGAATTATTATTTTTATTGTGCATTAGAAATGCTGTCTGTTTTTAGAAACAAAGCTGATCATTTTTGGTACTTCAAATACATAATCATTGTTAAGTAGATTTATCAACTAAACTCTGTGCAATAAACTGTTAACAAACAATGCAAAACCAGTTTCTTTTGACTCTAAATGAGTCTGTTATCTTTTTGCAGCTGACACATTTCATTTAAATAATTCTTGCAAATGCTAATTAGTCACACAATAACCTATAATTACAATGAACAAAATTAAATATCTGGGATATAATTTGCAGTTATGTAAATTTACATCAAAAACCAGATATATGTCTAATTGATTTCTAGGTCATTATAAAATTTTTTCAGCATCAGCATCAAGTTGAAAACAACTAGATGAAACATACAAAATTTGAAGTTTTTTTTCCTGTAGACATAAGTCATGTAAAATTCTTTAATCTCAATGCTTTTTCTGGGCTTTTTTGTTTGTCCTGTCTTTGCTTTGTATTTGCTTTTTTTTAAAAAAGTATCAATTTGTGATGAAAGCAATTAGGCTAGTTAGAAACCAATTTTGTACTGTTCATTTGGCAGTGTTAGGACTGGTCAGCCTAGTGTCAGGATAATGTGACTGGGTAGGACATCATGCCACATGTCTACAGCATGATTCCCCAGTGCTAGACATCACTATAAACTGTTACACTGTAGACATCGCAGTGATATGACTGAAAAATTGTTAAAAAAGCTACATTACAAATCTAAATCACACACACTCATTTCGTAGATTATTACATTTATCATCATTTATCTTAACGAATCCCCACCAAATATAATCCTTTTGTTGGATATGTATATATATATATATATATATATATATATATATATATATATATATATATATATATATATATATATATATATATATATATACATATATATATATAAAGATTCCACTACAGAATCCTATGATAGCACTGTCTGTTCTGTCTGGTATATATTTAAAATTCTTTGTAATACAAAAATCCTATATTCCTTGATTTATTTCATAGGAATCTGGAACAACTGTGCATATATATGATAATTATTTACTTGGTCGTTATGCGAGTGTGTCTGCTATGCACAAGCTTATATAACACTGACTCAGTACCATCATGTTTTGGTGATGCTTGCTTAGTCATGACAATATATGGGCTGGTGCATGCAGGCAAGGCAATGTGTGCCATTTACTCACAGACCTGGGTTCAAAACTCTGTAGAGTACGAATTTAATTTCTCTAACCTGTATGATAGTATTATTTGTTTGTATTAAACTATATATATATATATATATATATATATATATATATATATATATATATATATATATATATATATATATATATCACCTCTCTCTGTCCCAGTGCATACTCATGATACAGTTTATTCTTTTGAAAATAGTACAACAACTGTCAATGATGATCTAGTATCAAATAAGTTTCACAAGCAATTCACAAAAAATTCAAGAGTTTATTTACAAAACTGTCATTCACTGCAACCAGTCTTAATGAAAAGGGCAATAACTCTTACAACAGCATGGAAGCAAAATTTTTTTTCAAGATGTGCATCATTAAATGATGACCTCAATGTCTAATAAATTTTGCAGCAATCCACTAGAGAAAAAAACCCAGCAAAAGAATAGCTGCTTTCACAAATTTATGTCATACACTGCCAGTTATAAACCATAAGGTTGATATCTTTCACAAAAATCATCAAAAATTTATTAACATGTGCATCGTTAAACCATGTTTCAAGTACAAAACTAGTTGCATTTTAGGTTATGACTAATAATTACCAAGTTTCAATGTAAACCATCAAAAACAGGGTCTGAACTAGTTGTATTAAGAAGATCCTGTCATACACTGAATTAAACTGCTTGTAACTAAAACCAAATTTATGGGATCAAAGTGATTTGCCGATACACACATCTTTAGCCAATGACCAAGTCATGGCAATCCATCAAAAAACTGCATGACTCATTGCACTAATAAGTG
This sequence comes from Potamilus streckersoni, assembly GCA_016746295.1. Lineage (NCBI taxonomy): Eukaryota > Metazoa > Mollusca > Bivalvia > Unionida > Unionidae > Potamilus > Potamilus streckersoni. The sequence goes on along the minus strand of JAEAOA010002355.1, from coordinate 212,364 downwards.
CTGGATGTCAAGAGAAAGAGACAGATGACCAAGAAGTTTACAATATTCCTCTGTCACCATTCAAATGTTGCCAAAGTTGAAGCTGAATAAAACTGGGCAAAAAATGATTTAATAACAACCAAGACATGCACTTTTGCAAAATCCTTTCAAGACAACAAAAAAAAAGAGGGTGGCATATGGATTAGTAAATTGGCCTGAACATGGAAAAGTTTTGCTCTTACCTGGACCTCATCCAATACTGTGGAGTTTACTCGGAACCTCTGTTGCTCTTGCTGCACATTGCCAGAATAGGCACTTGTCAAGGTTGTATTGTAAAATTTGGCTCCAACCTGAACAGAAGCACCACCACTATTTTCTAAGTGTAGTACATCTAGATAGTAGCTATGAAAAAGAAATGAAATATTTTTGCTAAATAATATATTTACTGAAATATGCTCCCATACATTAAAACAATTATAAGCACATGTTTTATGAGTTTAGCTAGAAATCTAATGTTCATAAGATAGCATCCTTTGTATATTTAATACACATACTGCTTCTAGGAATTTCAAAACTTTCTATTTACAAAGATGGTGAATTTCAAACCATTGTGTATATCTAATGATGTTTAAACATTGCAATTCATAGTATTTAGGAACAGACTGGTTTTCAACTTGACAAAGACTAGAAATGTGTTTAAAAAACACAAATGCCCTATCAAATGCCTAAAACTGACCTGAAGTGAAGTAATTTTGTGGAAACAAAAATGCCAATTGATGGACTGACTTAATTTTCATATGGCTCTTACAACTCTGTCAAACGAAACCCTAATAAAATAAGTTCTTTGTATGAAACAATCACCTGCTGTTGTACCTGAAACATATCTCAGATAATTCAGTAATAATAATGGTAATAACAGCAGAATTGCAAAACCAATTAACTGAATGCTGACCATTTATTTCTAACTAGGTTTTTCCTACCTATTGTACAATATTCAGCTCCAAACATACTTAAGTTTTAGAGTTTATTGCCAATAATAAGAATATCTCAAAAAGTAAGGGAACAAGTGTTTAATGGAATTGCTTAATGTATAAATAAAACTAAAAAAAATAAAAAAATGAAACTAAAGGTTTATTGAAGCATGATCAATGAGTCTCACATATTTGAATATTTTAAAGATTAGAGGAGAAAAATAGCAAGTTCCACCTTTCCAGTACTGGTCCCCCTCTTATAATTTGTTTGTTTGTTTGTTTGTTTTGGGGCTTAATGCCAATTTTCAGCACACAATAGGCTATACATGGAGGCCAGTATTAATGGTGGAGGAAGAAACCAAGAAATAACTGGAAAGAACCACTGACCCACGAGAAGCTATTGGCAAGCTTTCTCACATATCCACATTCGCCGAATCTTAGACTCGAACCCACACAGACAGAGGTGAGATGGCAGTGATCTGTAATGGAGAGCGCTTTAGACCACTCAGCCACTCGGGGCCCCCTTTCTCCTCTTATAAGGCAACCTCTTATGCAGCAGGATCATGACCTTATAAGAGAGGTGGCCTTTTTAAAGTGGGATCACACAGATGAGAGTAATAACTAAATATAAAGAATTAAAGGTGTAGCATTTAGAATCAGAAAAATGTTATGATGCTGCCAGTGAGATTTGGGACTTAATCAGATAACAATAAAATCAATGTTATTTTTAAAAAATTATGAATCATCACCAATTGTAATAAAAAAGGAAGTGACTTTGTCATGTTATCCACTTTATTATTCCATCTGATAGCCATCAAATACATTTCAAAATCAAAGAGAGGGAAGCCATAAAAGCTAACATACCTTTTTGCTATCGGGTAATCAGATGACATGTTGACTTAAACTGAACAATACTTATGTTAAGCAATTAGCTTTTATCATCTTGATAATTATCAGCAGTAATTAAATCCAAAATTATCAAAGTGACAAAAGCTAACATCTGTGGGACATGCATCATCAAAGATAGCAGATTACTTACTTCTTTGTATGGACTAAAACTACTTTACTGGCATTCTGAAACAAATTTTGTTGTGTTGAGTTGAGAAATCGTCAATTATAAGTGAGATTTCAATCTGTAAAAAACAATTTTGTGACCACTTGCTAAGGGTAAATTTGAGTTTCTTCACTATTATGACAGCCACTAGCTGCATTAGAGGGGTGGCTATCCTTGAGTAGTACTTATAAACACAAACTCATTGGTGCCTTGGGATTCTAGCCATATAAAGATAGTGGTCACAAGTTACAGAGAGGAATCCTTGTAGTACCTTTTTCCTTTGATCAAAGTAAAGCGAGGAGAGCTTTGTTCGCTGTAGTTCCAAAAATTTGAGGAATAACCTGGAGACTTTGCGATGAGAACCTGAGCAAATGAAAACAGTTTTCTATATTTTATGAACATATATAACATGACTATGTTCCATTATCATATAAAGCCATATAAAAAATGCCTGTGATCTTAAAACTTTAGTTTTGGACCAAGAAATTCAGCTCAAAGTTGCAACTCTTTGAACTGATGAAAGTTAAAATCATGAAAATCACAGCATCCTCTTACTTTGTTCCTCTTCTAGTGTGAAGAATTTTAATTATGTACATATAGACCAGTAAAGTCAAGTAATGATAAGTATAGACCAGTACAGACTAGAATGGACTAGTAAAGACCAGTACAGACTAGAATGGACTAGAAAAGACCAGTACAGACTAGAATGGACTAGTAATGACCAGTACAGATTAGAATGGACTAGTAATGACCAGTACAGATTAGAATGGACTAGTGAAGACCAGTACAGAGTAGAATGGACTAGTGAAGACCAGTACAGACTAGAATGGACTAGTAATGACCAGTACAGATTAGAATGGACTAGTGAAGACCAGTACAGAGTAGAATGGACTAGTGAAGACCAGTACAGACTAGAATGGACTAGTAATGACCAGTACAGATTAGAATGGACTAGTGAAGACCAGTACAGACTAGAATGGACTAGCAATGACCAGTACAGACTAGAATGGACTAGTAAAGACCAGTACAGACTAGAATGGACTAGTAATGATGAGTACAGACTAGAATGGACTATTAAAGACCAGTACAGACTAGAATGGACTAGTAATGACCAGTAATGTTTAGAATGGACTAGTAATGACCAATACAGTTTAGAATGGACTAGTAATGACCAGTACAGACTAGACTGGACTAATAATGACCAGTACAGATTAGAATACACTAGTGAAGACCAGTACAGACTAGAATGGACTAGTAATGACCAGTACAGTTTAGAATGGACTAGTAATGACCAGTACAGATTAGAATGGACTAGTGAAGACCAGTACAGACTAGAATGGACTAGTAATGACCAGTACAGACTAGAATGGACTAGTAAAGACCAGTTCAGACTAGAATGGACTAGTAATGATGAGTACAGACTAGAATGGACTAGTAAAGACCAGTACAGACTAGAATGGACTAGTAATGACCAGTACAGACTAGACTGGACTAATAATGACCAGTACAGATTAGAATACACTAGTGAAGACCAGTACAGACTAGAATGGACTAGTAATGACCAGTACAGTTTAGAATGGACTAGTAATGACCAGTACAGATTAGAATGGACTAGTGAAGACCAGTACAGACTAGAATGGACTAGTAATGACCAGTACAGACTAGAATGGACTAGTAAAGACCAGTTCAGACTAGAATGGACTAGTAATGATGAGTACAGACTAGAATGGACTAGTAAAGACCAGTACAGACTAGAATGGACTAGTAATGACCAGTACAGACTAGAATGGACTAGTAAAGACAAGTAGAGACTAGAATGGACTAGTAATGACCAGTACAGACTAGAATGGACTAGAAAAGACCAGTACAGACTAGAATGGACTAGTAATGACCAGTACAGACTAGAATGGACTAGTAATGACCAGTACAGACTAGAATGGACTAGTAAAGACCAGTACAGACTAGAATGGACTAGTAATGACCAGTACAGACTAGAATGGACTAGTAATGACCAGTACAGACTAGAATGGACTAGTAATGACCAGTACAGACTAAGTGCAAAATCTATGAGGTTTTGAGCTCAAGTTTTTTTGCTCAAAGGTTTTCAGAATATGTGGCCTGGGTGTACTATGTTTTTTTTTCTTATCAATGATTTAAAGCAAACAGCATTAACTCTGATCTGCCAATACGTTATGTGCTAGCAGATCTATGTCTACAATGCACATCTTGGCTACACACATTAATACAGTAATAAAAATATTGTGAAATGGAAAGATGCAAGGGCAAACAAAAAATAAAAACAAAAACATGTGCCTCTTTACATTACACATTTTCACTATTATTTAGCTATTTTCCATTAACATTTACAAAGTATTCAAAAATAAGGAAGTTGTTGTTTTTGTTGATGTTGTTTATGCCATTATTCAGCACAAGATAGGCTATACATGGCAGGCAGTATTAATGGTGGAGGGAAAACCAAGGAAAACCTCTTGAAAATAACACCAGCCCATGAGAAGCTAAAGGCAAGCTATCTCATAAATCCACATTGGCCAAATCAAAGACTCAAACACACATAGACCGAGATGAGATGGAAGTGATCTATAATGGAGAGCACTTTAGACTACTTGGCCACTCAGGGCCCCCAAAAAGAACTGTAAAAAATGTGCAATTGTTAGTATGAAATGGATATTTAAGATAGTGTTCTTTAACCTAATTGCCATTACATGAAGTTAGCATTCAGCATGCATTAATTTTTTTTTCTTTTCTATAACAGTTTGCCTTGGTATGGTTTGGTGTTTGTACAGCACAGCAACACAAGCAGGTTATTTTCAGCTGAGCAAATGGAGTAAAGTGACTTGCATAAGGACACACCACTACAGCTAAGCCAGGCTAACACAAGGATTTGAACCCACAACCTTTTGGTCACATGTCTAGCAAACTAACCCCTACGCCTCTGTGACTACTTTCTTAGATAATTAATTCATAATTCAACTTTGCAAATTCCAATATAAAACTTTCCTTAACAAGTATAAGGCATCTGCAAATCATTATTTTGTCTTTAATTCATAGTCATATAAAAGGCTTAGAATTTAAACAATCTGGACAGAAAGAAGGTTTCATTAAAAGAAAGGACTACTGATTGATTAACACTGAAAATCAAGGCAAATTAATTTTTATATGCAAGTATGCATACATTACTTATTCTGGGTGTCCTGTAGTCATTATGATTTTTATTGATCTTTATGTTTCAAAGTTTATTAATATTTAACTCCCCTGGCCACTATGTATCAATACAAACATCTGTATTTAAGCTACAGATTATGGCTTCTGATTACATATGTGCCTGACCAAATTCAGCTGTTTAAAACCAAGACTGTACAGCAAACACTTCTACATTCCTGTATTAAACTGTATGAACTTTATTTCTGCAGAAGGCATGGAATATTTACTTTCAAACACTAAAGGGGGCTCCAAGTAGCCAAATGGTCTAAAGTGCTCACTGTTATGGATCACTGCCATCTCATCTCTGTCTGCATGAGTTCAAGTCTCAGGCTCAGCTAATGTGGGTATGTGAGAAAGCCTGCCAGTTGCTTCTCATGGGTCAGTGATTCTTCTTGGGGTTTCCTGGGTTCCTCCTCACCAATTATACTGGCAACCATGTATAGCCTATCTCACGATAAAAATGGTATTCAACCCTACAATGACAACAACAAACACCAAAGAGCTACAAAACACCAGAACAACCAGACACATTAATCATGACACTATTGTGTGCTAATTGCCTTTTTTCAGAATGTCTGTGTGGAGGAAAATTCCACAATAACCCAAATGCTCCACTAATTTAAATGAACTTGGAGAACTGTTTAAAGAAGCTTTCAAAGTTTAACCGAAAAGAAGTTTTGAAATTTGAAAAGGTCTGCGAGGCTTGATATTAAAGTCTAAATAAGAGCCATGACACAAGATGTAATACCTCTGGTCAACATGACACACTAAAAATTGAATTCTATAATTTCTAGCTTTGCAATATTGTTGGATAAGGCATTCAAAGTCCTGTATTTTTTTCATAAAATGTATGCTATTTGCTAAAAACCTACAACATATTCATGAAAGATTGTTCTCTTTGAAACAAACAAACAAGCAATATTTTCTAAGTCAATTTTATTGCAAAAGTGAAGAGTTCTCATCTCATAATTATATAGAATAGTCATTTGCTATGGAAAAGACTGGAATAAACTCAAACATGTCAATAGCATGAAGTAACTTTTAATTATGGGATTCAAATTTTCAATTATTTTGTAGTTTTTTTCAAAATCAGACATTCAAAGATTCATCTTGAAATCATCCATCTTTTTTCACATGATAAAAATTTTTTTACATTTGAGTCCAACTGAAATCCAGTTTATGAAATGTTTACAAAATATTTCAGTTATTTTTGGACTTACTTCTTAATTTTTTTAAGTAAGCACTCATGTAATATTTCTTAAGTAATAAATAAGTTTACCAGTTATATAGCTACAATTATAAGTTCAAAAAGTGTAGAAAAATTATCACAAGCTTCGCTAGACAGCACAATTAGAGGTTTAAAAGTGTGATGATAAAAACTGAAAATATTTAATATAACTTCTTCCAAATAAATGTTAAACTTTTTTTAAAAATGAAAGATAAAGGTAAACATATACAATAACCCATGATATGAAATTTCATATTAATATTTCTTTATAATAATACCTCTTAATTTTAAAGTTAAACATTACCTTTCCAGTAGGTGGGCCAGTCTGACTAAAGTAAAGCTTGACACGATCATCACCCTTGACAAAAAACTGGTACTGTCCATCATGAGGTGGTATGAAATAGCCAGAGAGACGAGAAACAAAATTATCATAATTCTGATCCTCAAAATAAGCTTCATCAACAATACCAGAATGATAATTAGTGGCACTTGTGCTGAGGCTCCAGATATCTTCCAATGTTTCAAAAGTCTTCTGGGTTGCATTCCAGTATTCTAATTTTAAGCCTCGACCTCCTACATTAAATAAAATTCAAGTGTATTATGTTTTGAATCATGATGTAAGAGGGAAACTCTTCATTTAGGGTTAATGGGAATGATACAATTCTTCATAATACTTATAGGTGTACAGACCGATATAAAGGCTGGTGAATAAATATCCATATGATACAATAATACAATAAGACTGTATATAAATCATTACCTGATTACTTTCTTGCTTAATTTCAAGACTAAAACAAAGACTACATATCTGTATATAGTAAAATGTTAAATCATTCTATGGATAAAATGTTGGCATTTTTTAAAATTTACTGAGCATACAAAATTTCCACATACTATCTGAATAGGTCAGTAATTGGCTATCTGAGCAGGTCAGTGATTGGCTATCTGAATAGGTCAGTCATTGGCTATCTGAAAAGGTCAGTCATTGGCTATCTGATGCAATGCTAGCAGAATCTGAATATGTATTTCAAAGATTTAATGGCACAACAGTGCTAATTAAAAGTTAATTTTTAAAAATGTTAATAAAAAGCACTACAAAATTAATTCAAGAAGGAAATTCCATTCCAAATAAACATGAACATGTAGTACTAAAAGACAGAATATAAAAGCAAAGAAGTTTAAATTCTTAAAACGATACATAAAGAACTAAACTGAGGATTTTTTGTGCCAGTTATTATAAAAGAAATAAAACTAGCACTCATAGCAACATTCAGTTTAGTGTATACAAACAGAAGACTCATTGATATATTGACCTCAATAAATGCCTTTCTAAACATGAATTTATTCTTTAAGCAAAATTTGTTCAATGAACATTTTCCAAATATTTGAATCCTTTCCTAAGGCATCATCAAAATCAGTCTCTGATTAGTCTGTTACCTGTAAAATCAGTCTCTGGTTATTCTTTTACCTGTAAAAGCAGTCACTGATTACTCTTTTACCTGTAAAATCAGATCCCAGGACAGATGGTGATGCTGCCACTTCACATTTAAGGTATGTGTCCTGCACCTCCTTGACTACACATATAGTTTCTGGAAAATAGAGAGAAACTGGATTTGAGATTAGAAAAGAATTAAATTGGTTTAATCAGTTATATCAAATCTTTGTATTCTGTTTGATCAGTTTGAGCTTACATTTTATGTTTTACTAAAATTCAGGTATCATGTCAAATTATAATGAGATTAGTCTAGCTTTCTATCATGAAACACATGAATGTTGAATAGATTCATATATTGAATGTTACACAAACTGTCAAATACATTACCTTAAAAGTAAATAATTAAAATTGCTTCCATGCTTTCTGCAAGAATGATATTATATAATTAACATTGAGTACATAACACTGTACTTACCTCCAACATAGGCCCTGGCCTTAGTATAAGGGGGATGCTCATCAAAGTATTTGCCATATATAGTCAACAGCAGGCCCCCTTCTGTGCTACCAGATGTAGGATAGATGGATGTGCTTTCTGAAATAAAAATTATATAATGGAATTCAGTCCTTTGGCATAATCTGCATGATAGTACATTATTGTTAAGGATTCTAAAATAATCTAGTATTAACTTCCCTATAAAATGATTCAAAACAGATACAATTATGAAGTAAACTTTGAGCTGTATCAAGAAGTGAAGATGCCAATTTACCCAACTATAATGATTGGTCCTATATTGATTCTTTTTGAAATATAATTAAATTTTGAATTTTGTAATAATAACTTTGGGTCTCTCCATTTATATATCCAAATTATCAGTCACTCTATTCACTCTCTGATTTATAAAACTTTTTTTGCATACATCTATACACAAAATGATATCAAGCTCAATCCATTTTTCCCTCCCTCCCTCGTCCCCCTCTCTCTCTCTCTCTCTCTCTCTCTCTCTCTATATATATATATATATATATATATATATATATATATATATATATATATATATATATATATATATAATTTATGAATAAATAGAGATAAAGTTTTATTAATATTTTTATCATGTATAATGCACATGGTTTTGAAGAAATAACATTATGCCTTGATTAATGTCCAATATTTCATCACAACTCAAATTATATAATAGAAAATTATGGTGTGCATAATACTTATATTCATAAAATAAATATATCATAGATAAATATTCATAATATATTAAAAATTAATTTTAACATTAAATTATACATATAGTTGTACATAAAGTTTTGCAAAAATGATCAATCAAATTGGTCCTGATGAAAATATCTGATAAAAATGACAAGACTATTTTATTTAGCAGTCTTAAAACAAGACAAATTCCAAAATCCTACAAGATAACCTGTGAAGGTTTGAAAGATGGCAATTCTGTCACATCGAAAAGGTACAAGATTACCTATGTGTAGACCTGAAGAAAGGCAATCCTGTCACACCCAAAAGATACATGATTACCTATGTGTAGACCTGAAGAAAGGCAATCCTGTCACACCCAAAAGTTACAAGATTACCTATGTGTAGACCTGAAGAAAACAATCCTGTCACACCAAAAAAGGTACTAGATTTACCTGTGTAAGCTTGAAACATAGCAATATTGTCATCATTGAAGATCTTCAGTGTGGTGCGATCAGGAAGAGATCTGCAAAATAAACATAGCATATAGAAAACTTGCAACAGCAAACACCTGATCAGTTGAAGAAACAAATATAAATCCATATCCCTAACAAAAATCAGATAAAAGAAAGTATTTTCTGTATTCTTTTATTACTTTCTAAGCTGCAATATTTATATTATTATTATTGTGAACTTTTTCACTATATTAAACCTCTATTGTTTTTTAGAGGTTAGGGTTTTCCAGTTTCTTTTGCATCATATTTTTTATACTTTCTACCTTGTGTTTAAGATAAATAATTTCTTTCAATAAAAACTGACAAAACAACCATTTTCTATATAATTCTGCTATTCATTGACCTGGCATGTGACAAAAGCCATCTCCAAGCCATCATAAAATCCAATGAAGGTTTTCTGAGTCAAAGTGGACATTAAATCATGATTATTTTTTATAAGAAAGGAGATGACTTATTTTCCACATTATCAAAATGTTTGAACTGCCATTATATACTGCATTGTCACTATGACCAACAAAGTATTTTTCAATCGTATAATTTTACTATTGTAAACCAACCTTATTCATGGCTATTATATTTTCAGAATTGCTTGTTGTGCTGTTACTGTAGGTCCAAAGAGGCCTAACTTACCCATTGCTATTAAGATTTCAGATGTAAACCTAATGCAAGTCAGTGGCAGTGACCACCCTCCTACAACTTCTATACCATTGTTAAGGGTTAGAATTGTATGTAGCATTTTTAATGGTACAGTTACCTTCATATACCTGAATAAATGATATGTGTGACAACCTCGTTTTATCTTACATTAATTTTCTCAATGCAAAATAAATAACCTTGTTCATCCATTACATTAAAGACTGATCTTGAGATATCAATGCTTCCATCTCTCGAAGGTACCATTAGACAAGATCTCCCTCTTCACACAGATTTGATTCATTGTAGCTGCCACTTCAAAGCCTTCACGATGGTTCTGAGGCAAAAAGTCCAGTATAAAAAGAGATTTCACCACAAAAGACTGATTTCCCATGAGTTGGAGTCTGTTCTTGACAATGAAGGCAGGGCCATTATGAGTTAAACTGACAGAACTGTAGATAGTCTGGGTTGACTGGCAATTTATTGCTCTTATCTTAGAAAAGTAGAAAAGTAGGAAGAATGTCTTATACAAAGAGATAAACCATGAATCAATGTTGACTTCAACAGTGGCTCAAAAATTACCTTACTCAATAATGTCAAATACATGTTAGATTCCATTTCTGGCACAGTGTCAAAGCCTTCTGTTAGAACAAACCAAAGCTTCCAGAAGGTTGCAGAGGTCTATGTATGTCCTATATCCACCCTTCCATGGGTAATATTGTGTCCTTTTATAATGATGGGTGTTAGTTTCTTCATCTAGAAATACTATAGCGAACAGTTAGCTATTCAGGGTAAAGTGTTCCTAATTGAAGATGTATGTCCTTCCTCATACCACTGTGTATAAATTCTCCACTTCTCATATGCTTGAGTGATTTTCTCCACCTCTTGTTCTAAGAAATGTTTCTCATAGGCTTTTCTCAATTTGCAGGTTCAACATATATGGGTTCAAAGGAAGCTCTGGCTAGAGCTGGTGAGAAAAAGACATGGCTTCCATTGAATTTCACAGCCATATTTAACAACACATTTATCCATGAGTTTTACCATTTGAGAGGAGCAGTCCGGATAAGACAGAACTTTAATTTCCTTGCTTTCTGCAAGCTCTTCATCATTTGAGGTGATGGACTATAAGAGTATCATTGCCCGGGACTTCTGATCTGGGACTGGAGAAACAAAGGGTGAGAGTTTTACATTCCACCTTGCCACATATTGATCTACCAGTGGTCTATCCCAGCAGATACCAATACAACTAAATACTAGTTGGCTAACTTCAATGTGTATTTGTTACCCATGACACCAGTTTAGAAAATCCCAAACAGGAGGGAGAGGTCTATGAATTTAGTCCCCCTGCCATCGGAGATAATTCACCATAGTGGAACTGTCAAATAGAACAAAAATGACCTTTTCATAAATTGTCTGAAGCCACCAATTAAATGCTGTTACTATGGCCTTCATTTCTAGGACTCTGATGTGCAATAGACACAAAAGGCTGAAAAGGCCTCCTGAAACAGTGGGTCCAATAAGCATAAACATGACTCCCCCCTTATGCATATGCATAATCAAAATAGCCAATGAAGAAGGACATTTCAAACACAACTAGGCATCATGCTAAATGAAACAAAAATCTCTTGGAAGCAGATTTATTTGGATTTATTTAGAAGTAGTCCCCAAAATGTGTTTCCTACTCACATTTCAAGCTAAAAAGACAATAATTTCCTGAGGTTGATAAGTTAAACCCACAAAACCAAACCATTCTGATTAACACCTGTAACGGAAAGGTCTATTCCAGGACATATGATTGTGAGATTCATTCGAAATTCATAAGTACTGCACACAAAAATTTGATCTCCTCATGAATTCTCTCTGTAGTTTGATTCCTCCCCTTCCATAATTTTCTTCCTTCATTTTCAGTACAAGAAAAAAAAAACTCTCAGGGAACTGCAGTTAAGCTAGGCATTTTTTAATTCATCATATTTTTAAAATTTGTTAAATCCTTATTCTGGATGAAAATCTGTGCTACCTGGAAAAGTTTTAATGGTTAACATCTTTAAATTTAAATTTAAAAAATGCCACAAATTTTATTTTTTACATTACCTTCCATAGGGTGCATCAATTATGAAACTGGTATTCAAGTTACCTGTTGAAAAAAGTTGAAGCATGTGATGAAGTGCATTCTTGCAATTTTCTAATTTTAATACATAACACATATATGGACAAATATTGCAGTCATTATATACAGCCTAACCCCACAACATCTTAATTAAAAATATCTGACTGAATACACACTAACATTTTTAAAATTCCAGGTATGTGTAAAATCCTGAATTTAAAATTAAGGTTTAAATTCTTCTTATATCACTTCAAAGCAAATTACAAAAATTTTCCTATTTACTATGATATTCCATTACACAATTCATTAAAAATACACATAAAGATTATAATTTATTTAAAATGATTAATAATACAATGCAAAATAATTGGATACAAATTAAATGTTGAATGTATAGATATTGTCAACTTTGTATTTTACAAGTAAATCCCTCCAAAAAGGTGTAAATTTAAACTCACCAACATATGTTCCTCCCATTTTACACTTCATGTATCCCCATGTGCTGGTCTCTGAGTTCAACTGTATTCCATAGCTAAACAAATAGTAAGCAAGAACCTCATGAAGGGACTTATACTCTACTGAGCAACAAGAATTTGCAGGAATTACAATAAAACTATTTCTACCATTTAACTGTCAAGTGTTGACACTTTATCTGATACTAATCAGCAAGAACAATGTTCTTAAATTAGTTGCTGTGGTATATATATATATATATATATATATATATATATATATATATATATATATATATATATATATATATATATATATATATATATATATATATATATATATATATATATATTGGATCTCAGCTTAAAACTATTTTCATTTAGGACAAATCAAACAATTTTGGGAACCATAATGATCACCCATTAATGGGGAGTAGTGACAAGCTTTATAAGACAGTGGTCAAGACAGCATTGTTGGATGTACAACTGACACCATTTTCGTTTAGGACCAACTAGGTATCAGAAGTCTTTATGTGAAAACCACATGTTGATACAGTCACCCATTTGGAGAGGAATAGAGAACAATATTTTCAAGCCTTGATCTTTTGCATTCAGAAGGAGTAGGAGTAGCAATAACGAGATTTTCAATATTGCTGATGTTCCAGTCATAATGCACTTCAGCTGAACATTAATTTCAATTATGATTACTGAACTCATAGGAAGTCTTGGGTGAAAATCTACCATCAATGTTGCAGTAGAGGCATCAACTTCATTTAGGACCAACTGGATATCAGGAGATGTCTTTTTGTTAAAACCCCATGCTGATATGACTAACCATTTAGGAGAAATAACAAAATGATTTTAAAGATGGCTGCTATGTTAGTCATATTGGATCTCAGATCAACACACTTTTTATATAGGACGAGACATCATATGAAGGCTTTCAGTGATAATATCATGATGATATGTAGCAATGACAAGATTTTCAAGATGGCCACTGTGGTGGCCATACTGGACATTAGATCAGCACTATTTTCATTTAAGACCAAGTATTTTAACTGCCATACTGGACATCACAGGGGCAACATTCTAATTTGGACAAATTGCACATCATAAGAAGCCTTTCAGTGAAAATCCTGTGTCGATGTGGCTCTCCATTCAGAAGCTGTAAAGATAACACGATGGCCACTATAACAGCCATGTTGGATGTGCAAGTAGTACCATTTCATTCAGACCAACTAGATAATGGGATGAATATGTGTATAAAGTTTCAAGGCAATAATCCCAGTAGTTTAGAAGGAACAGGGTTTACAAGCTTGCACTAATGGATGGACGGACATTGGGCAATAGACCATAGATTATCCCATAAACTCTTCTGGTCTATTACCAGCAGAGCTAAAATTAGATAAACAAACAAAATAAACAATAAAAAAATCAAAAAAGATCAAATACATAGATCAAATATATCTGAAGATCAAATATATACATTACCCCAATCTTAATGCAAAAGAAAAGTCTGTAAAACAAAAAACAAGTTACAGCTGTTAATCCAGCAGATGGCAAAATTTTCAAATCTAATGAGAAATGCAGTCTAGTGATGGCATATAGATATGGCTGGACATGGCCTATAGAAAGTTTTTCTCACACAAATCAAGTATATGTAGAGTGACCATGTCCTTTTTAAAGTTTCTGATTGACCCAGTAGTGTAATCTGCAAGTACTTTAGACCTCTTGGCCATGTAAATGAGAAACTCCCAATCTTGAATGTTGAAGGGACAAAATTCCAGTATCTCAAAAAGAATGTGCCTCCTAGCAAATGTGACAAAACAGCAAACGTATGGAAAAGATTTGGCATCAACTCCTCTCATTTCACTCCTAACTAACATGCACATAGGTGAGCACACAATGTTAACATGTTGGTAAAACAAGCTAATGGGAGGGTTGGATTGTGAAGCATTGGTTGTAATCCTAAGATATTATAATCAGGTCAATATATTTCAAGAAAGTTTGGTTGAAAAGTTGGGAAATCTGAAACAAAAATGAACTATTACATTTGTTGTGGCATTAGTCTACTTTATATAAAACCATATAAGATCCAAATGCAATCTGTATAGCTCCAGATCTGTAATCACCTAATGTGCCAGTAGATATGGGTCAATGCTGTTTGTTAGGATTCATCAGTAGAACAAATAAAGACCCAGATCTGCCAAGGCATTATGCAATGGCAGATTAAAGGTGTTTGTTGTTTGCAGTTGGACTTAACTTACATGTGAGTATACATGGTACTTATCAATTAGGATCTTGTTACTTACAATGTGTCAGCAATGGCAGTTGTATCTTTCAAGCTGCACAACTGTGGTCCTGAATAAACCCTAGAAATAAATATATGTGTATAAAATTAGTGCAGGAATAAGTAATAGTAATGCTAAATAACCATAGAAACATCAGATGTGATAAATATAACGACAAACATAATTAATTGCTCTTTATGTGTTTAAAAGAGCAAAACAAGCAATTAATTGTTCATTAGATGTTACAAAGTTCAAGACATTTATTATTCTTTAGATGTTAAAAAGAACAAGACAAACAATTAATTATTCATTACATGTCACAAAGATCTAGACAAACAATTATGTATATCTATTTTGTGTGTTTCATTTTTTCCATAATCATTGATTGTAACAATCATCTGTAGATAAGATTACATAATAATTTTTTGTTCATGAGAGCAAATTTTATTTTAAGGTAAGGAGCTATAAATAGGTTGTCAGTTTGTGTTCAAGTTCTATTTAATGAGCCTGCTTGCAGTTTAGGATAATTTTTTAGTGGATGATTAAGTCAGGTGGTTGTGTTGTGACCTATATCATGTAGGAGGTATTGCAAAACAGCAATGGTAGAGTCATGGGAATGTATATAAGAAGGAAATAAAAAAGAATACTTTTCTAATTCCTATTTTTATTGGTTTAATATATTATTTTCAGACTGCAGAAGTTTTTAACATTGTGTTAAAATTTAATCTGAGTGGAATCCTTAATTTAAATTTTTTACTGGAATTACAAAGTTGTCATAACTTGACTAAGTACTAATTTGAAATTTATTGTGAATTTACTTCAAAGGAGCATACAATTGTAACACAATTAACTGGGATTTTTTTTCATGTTACAAAGATCAAGACAAGTAATTGTTCTTTAGATGTTACAAAGGTCAAGACAAACAAGTAATTGTTCTTTAGCTGTTACAAAGATAATGACAAACAATAAATATTTCTCTATTATCATTAAATATTGCCATATATCAAATAGTTCATCTATTTGTGACACTATACATTAAATGCATTTCTCAGCTATAATTGCCCAGATATCAATAATCATGTGACCATGTAACATGAAGTCAATGAGGTCTGAGGTTGTTAATCTCACTATTAATGACTTAAAAGCCAAATGTAAGGTCAGATGGCCAAGAAATAGTTTATTATGATGCTTTCAAACATGTACAGATTTTTGTTTACCAAGTTCTTTGAGCAAAGGCAATTATAGTGGATGCAGGTCAGTAATATTTGTATAGACTTAAGAAGTACAAGTTATTTTCTTTCAAAATGTGGTCAACATTTGAGTTTATGAGAAACTTCTGTCCTTTTTGTAACAGTGGCAATATTTAATGGCATATCAGCATCATATCTGTAACTTCAAAGGCCTTAAAAACCAAATGCAGTCTTAAGAAATTTGTTATATTTTGATAAGTTTGAAGGTTTCTCAAATTTTTTAATGGCAGCCATATTTGATGGTAGATGTATATCGTTTGCATAAGCAAAATATTCCTTAATGATTTATGTACAAATTCAGTAAAATTTTGTTAGCATTTGTACCTCAGTTTTTAGAAAAATATGTGTCGTGAGGTACTTAAATGAAATTTATAGGCACTCAAAATGGTCCACTTTCAAAATTCATTTAACATGATACTAGAAGTGGCTGTTCATGCTTCTTTGGTACTAATCTGAGATTCCTCTCATTTTACGCTTTACAGTAAGTTCCCCAAAACACATGACAAAACATAGTTGTTTTATCCATAGACATAAAAATTATACAATATATCAAACCCTACCTGTGTCGGAAATCAATCAACATATAATTCAGTTACTCATTCATGAGAGATATAACATATTTAATCTCTTTAACAAGCTGCAACATAAGACAAAATTACTACATTTACAAACTTTATCTCCTATGATGAAGTTTCTCACATTACATAAATATATAGTCCAAATCTTGCAGCCCATACTTCAAAATCTCAAAGGTCATGTGATTATCTTTGATTACTTTTGATAATACTGGAAATAGACCAATGATAACTATGCAGGGAAAAGGCCAATGATAACAAAATTACATTTGATTATGCAGAGAAAAGGCCAATGAAAATCTTATAACTTCAGATTATGCAAATCATAATATTGGATGATGATGTGACTAAGCAATGTAACACTGAGAATAAAATATATTAACAAGTATTGGCTATGAACTGAAATACCATACTATTAATGCAATATGCTATATTTTAAGTTCTATGTCTGATTCTGTCAAAATATATAATTTAGGTGGGAAACCTCAGTGGAAACTTGAGCTAATCAGGTAATAGTGCCCCAGTAATATCTGCCAATACATGAAAATGGTTTACAGCACATAGCACCAATATAAGCTGCTGTAGCATCTATCTGGGTTGAGCATGCTATACAAAAATATTTAAACAAAGAACTTTTTTTATAAGTCAGGTTTGTGGATCACCAGTAAACTGCATTGCAGTAGTCTCACCATATTAAAAGTGAATGCATGTGATACTGTTAGGTTACATGTAACTTACAGATGTCACTAGGGTTAGGCTACATATATATTACAGTGTATGTGACTAGAGTTAGGCCACATATACCTTATAGATGTATGTGACTAGAGTTAGACTGCATATACTTTATATATGTTTGTGACTTGAATTATGCTATATCTACTTTAAATGGTTTTCTTTTTGAGAGAAACAGATTACCATACTCCTAAAAAATCTACTGTAACACTCAACAATGGCAAAACAACCAAACCCAGATTAAAATCTTCACAAGCCTGCTTTAAATGGAAGAATATTCTTGCTTCAAACAGACTACATGACCCACCTATAATGCCCCATAAGGGGAATTAACCATGCTAGGAATAGTCCTTCTTGGGATTAAACTCCCATGACATTGTTATGTTATGACCAATGCATGATAATTATATATATTTTTTATCATGGAAATTTGTACCCATAGAGTAATATACATGCATCACTTCTATTAGTCATAAATCATATACCCCTTTTCTGATCACTGAGAATTTGTTCTAAATGGATAAGGTAAATAGAAAACTCAATTTTTTTTTTATCAGAATACAATTTTGTGAGAATTTACCAAAGACAATTAATTTCTGATATATTAAAGACACTAAAATGCAGATCATGATTTAATGTATATTAATTCCTCATTAATGTGCCAGAAAATTAATGCAAAATGCAAATTTAGTAATTCATTGATTTGCAAAACTATGCAAAATGAACAAGATCTGCTAAATTTGACTGCCTGCAAACTATTCTTTGTCATTTTGATATTCATATGTTAGTACCCACTTAATTAAAAAATATAAAAGTTTGCATTATGCAAGCAGCATATTACTTTACAATTACTTCTTCTTTGTACAATACAGCTGAAACACTAAAACAGGAGTTCCTCCACAAACTAAAAAATATCTTCTGTTCTATTTCATTTTCAACCACAAAAAGGTTTGATGTAAAGTCTAATATTTATTTTAAATAAATTCACAGTAATTGAGCTGCATGAGCTAATATTATTCTTACCGAAGAACTTTTTCTTCTAATCCATTTGTGCTCAGGTCAATATTGGATCCAAATCTATCTGTGAAGATTCGTCCATACATCTTCAAAATGGTTCCTGAAGGAATTGTAATAAATCCATCACAATGCAGGTAATGTTGTATGAAGTAAGGTCTTTTTTATTTACAAATATAAATGAGTTTCAGTGTCTTTCCTTTTCTACAGCCACCATGTAGATATGACAATCCATTCAGGAGAATTATTGAATGGATTTTCAAAATGTGTATCATGGCAGCCATATTTCAAGTAAAATCAGAATTATGTTCATTCAGCGCCAACTAGATACCATAATTTGTCCTCTGGTAAAAAAAACCCAACAAAATCCATGTTGATATGACTTTCCATTTAGGAGGTGTAGCCTTCAAAATATTTTCAAGATGGATGCCTTGGTGGCCATACTGGATATCATTTTTGATTAGTACTAGCCAGATATCACAAGAAGTTTTCTGTTGAAAACCCAATGTTGATTTGATTTGTCATCATGGAGAAGTATCAATAAGATTTAAAGATAGCAGCTGTGGTGTGTGTGCAGAGTTTCATGGAAATCAACTAGACCTTTAGATGATGAATGTGTGTGCAGAGTTTCATAGAAATCAACTAGACCTTTAGATGATGAATGAGTGTGCATGGCAATCCTCCAAGTAGAGGAGGAAGAGTTATAATAAAAATATTGTATTTTCAGACAAACAGGTGTTGGATGACAGATATGGACATCCTACCAAACTTCTTTAGAAATAAATATCTTATATTGACCGTCAAAATATTATGAGATGTACCTTTCTTATATTGACATAGAGAACTATTTTTGCCTCATTTTTTCATATTTAGTTTCCTTAGATAATTCTTGTCCTAATCAATTCACTTTTAACCATAAGAGGCTTATAAATGTGCAACAGATATCCATTTGCCACACAGATATCCATTTGCCATATGGACATCCATTTGCCACACAGATATCCATTTGTCACACAGATGTCCATTTGCCACACAGATATCCATTTGCTACATAGATATCAATTTGCCACACAGATAACCATTTGCCATACAGATATCTATTTGCCACACAGATATCGAATTGCAATGCAGATATCCATTTGCCATATAAATGTCCAACAGATATCCATTTGCCACACAGATATCCATTTGCCATACAGATATCCATTGCCACACAGATATCCATTTGATTTATTAAGTATGTTGGAAGCATGTTTCATGTCTAGCTCACCTGGAGATCCTGAGGTTGGATAAATGTATTGTATCAAAGGTGTGTTCCCCATCCTGGGCTGGAAAAGAAATATAAATAAGTCAAGAACGTACAAACATGATGTAAACTATTGTAATTAATGATGTATAGACATATAATGATGTGTAGACATATACTGATGTATAGACATATAATGATGCATTATATATAATGATGTGCAGACATATAATTAATGATGTGTAGACATATAATGATGTGTAGACATATACTGATGTATAGACATATAATGATGTATATACATATAATTAATGATGTGTAGACATATAATGATATGTAGACATATAATGATATGTATACATATAATGATATGTAGACATAAAATGATGTGTAGACATATAAGCAGCATGCTGGTCAATGTTGGAGAACATTAGATTACAAGACTGTCATTTATGCAATCCTCATGCCATAAATAGTACTTTCCTATGAAATGATAATTTCATCCAGAAAGTTTAGCTCAGAATCATCATTCTGCTAACATACAGTCTGCCGTGAAACTTTATCCAGACGTAACCATGATAATCAGTCCACATGAAAAAAATCAGATGAGAAGGAAAAAGTTGACATTTGGATCAAAATGCATGCCATGAAAGCTTTACTTAAAACTTAACTCCCATAGGACAGGGAACAAGAATAGTGCATTGGTGAGTGGAGAGATTTCAAACAGTTTAGAGATGGACCTGTACTCTGCTGGTGGTAAACATTCCTAAAATTGCAAAATAATTCCAAAATTTCTAATATCATTTCATTACATGTAAAAATAATAAATTAGTGATTAAAAATGTTAAGCCTTCCTAAGTTGGCAGTAGATTCTAACACATCTAGTGTGGAAAATCAAATGATCACTAATGTTACACCTGTAACACATATGCTATGGATATTTAAAGCTAACCACTAGTGCAATTTACTTTCCAGGTAATATGAATGACAAAAGTGACTCACTCAACAAAATAACTTCTGCAAACACAATTTTGACAGAATAAAATCAAATATTCAATATTCATGGTTTGAACAAAATAGTTGAAGGAATTATTAAAAAAACATGTAGATGATGTTTGCCATTAAAGTCAAATGGGTACAAGATATGAAAGAAAATGTCTTTTCTAGTACATTGTGTGTTTGTATGTGTGTGTGCATTTGTAAAAGTGGCAAAACAGGGACATCATTGTGAATACACATCAACGACCAGGGACTAGTGTAATGAGGGAGAGTGAGAGAGGGGACCAGGGACACACCTCAAAATGGGGACATCTCCATTTTGTTATGTAGGCTTAAATGGAATATCCAGGCCTTATTTAATGATACAAGCCTTGAAATTAGCATATTTGAGCATGTCCCCTTTTGTTGGCATTTTTTCACATCATGCTATACACAACAATACAACTGTCCCACTCAACTCAAAACCTTGTGTGCATCAGTTGGAAAATTGCATCCCTATTTACGCATTAAAAATTCACTGTTTGCTGTCAGATTGCTCACTTTAAGCTTCCAAATTACTCACTGAAGATGACATCAGTAAAAGCTAACATGATTTAAATCATTTATGTAAACATAGACAAGTATATATGATATATTTTCTATTTTAACAGAGAGAGTATATTGTCATACATGTTTATTAATGGGTAGTCCAATGTTCATAACTCTGAGCCATGCACATTTTGATAAGACGTACACTGGAAAATATCATCATAGATTTTAGTTCATACAAATGTGGTTAGAAGAATAGTAACAAACGGTCTACATGGCAACCAAAACGTAATCCAGTTTCCTTGCTCAAATGAACTGCATTAGAGTTAAATCAGACAAGTTAAGCTCGAACTAATTCTAAATAAATGACTTTTGTAAGTATTTGTACATGGCACATGATGCTGAAAATACAAATTTTCATACTCATACATGTATTTAGTGTTTCTCGATATATCATAAATGTGCATGCTGGCTGAAGTATAAATAATTTGAAACAAAAAAATCAAATATATTTTGTTTGACTTAGAAGCAAATTATTAAATACTAATTCTAATTCTTTCCTCATTTAGTCAGTACCTAACCCCCTCCCTCACCAAAGTTAAAAATGTGTTATTTTGTGGGACATTTTAAATTCTAAACTGTCATCTTGCCAAAAAATTATTTTAACTTAAGACTCAGCATGCAGATCTTTGAATATAATTATTTCATTTTAGGAACGCAGTCTCTACATTTTCAGACAACTATGACAATTTAACTTCTTCAAACTACTGAATATACATTTTCACAGAGATAGATATACAACAAACATTATGTAAAATTTCAACATGATAATTTTAATTTAGTTTTGTTAATATGGATGGGAACAATGTACATGAAGTGAGGTTACTAAAGTACCAGTATTTAGAGTGAATTTATTTCTATTTAGAATCAAAATACATGCTTACTGAATGTCCCCTATTTGATTGTATTATTTCTAATACTGTATATGTGAGTGTCCCCATTCTGATGGTAAAGATTCTCATACAGTGTTTCTTGGAAATTAACCACAAATCAATTAGAAATGACATGTATATATCAAATGCATAGTAAAATAGATCTTTATCACTCATAATTTGTTAAACTAAAAAAATGTCCCCATTTTGATGGTAAAAATCATATGTCCCAGTTTTATAAGGTTTACAAGTGTGTGTGTGTGTGTGTGTATGTGTGTGTACAACTGTGTGTATTACTTATTCATGGTTTGAAGAAAAGAGTTAATGGAATTATTTTAAAAAAGTGTAGATGATGGTTGTTACTAAAGTTAAATGGGGACATGATATGAAACAAAATGTCTTTTCTAGTACACAGTGTGTGTCTTGGTGTCTGTGTGTGTGTGGAGAGGGCGAGTGGATGTGTTACTTATCAGTTCTTCTTTTTTTATTATATTAGGTATTATTTTACTTTGCTGACTGACTCATCATGTCTAACCTGCTGCTTCCTCTTTTGGAGTTTTTTTTTTTATTGACCCTTTATTTAGGGGTCCCAGTGACCCTTTAAAAAAAGAAACTAATGAAAGCCCTGTTAAATGTTCTTTCAAAATGCCATAAAATTTTATACCAAATTTCATGATGGAGCTGAATTATTCATGCATCATTTTTAATATATAGGAACAAAATCATCATTGAAGAAAACAATGGACCCATCAACAAGGGACTCACTAACTACAGTCTAATTGGCATGGCTTTAAAAAGTAAAAGTTCTGTTGTAAAACCTAATTTTAAAAAGATGCTTATAAATGATTACTATTGAAGTTGAGTCGAATTGACAAAAAGGAATCCCTCATCTAGATCCTGGGCCAGACAAAAATTTTAACCCATAACTGGTCATGTGTACAAATTATTTAATCATGACTGCAAACAAATCATAATCACTTATATTTTAATCAGTACCTGGCTGGATACATAGTAAGTTATCAAGTTTACATGAAATGACTGTAATGGGAGTTGTTGCTGACTTGGATGCAGAGACTAACTTTTCAAATTCTTTTACATTAGATGTATAGCTGAACAAGAAACAAGCCACAAAAACATCTCCTGTAAC
This sequence comes from Potamilus streckersoni, assembly GCA_016746295.1. NCBI lineage: Eukaryota > Metazoa > Mollusca > Bivalvia > Unionida > Unionidae > Potamilus > Potamilus streckersoni. Next base: position 188,856 of record JAEAOA010002355.1, on the reverse strand, counting down.
CAGCCCTTATGTATTTTACACCTATTTCCCACTATAAAAGAACATGGCATATATTTTGCAAATCTAATTCCCACCATTAAACCATAGTATAAGTATTGCCTATCTTATTCCCACCATAACAAACATTGCAAATGTATTACCCATCTAATTCCCACCATTAAACCATAGCATAAGTATTGCCTATCTTATTCCCACCATAACAAACATTGCAAATGTATTACTCATCTAATTCCCACCATTAAACCATGGCATATGTATTTCCCATCTAATTCCCACCATTAAACCATGGCATATGTATTGCCCATCTAATTCCCACCATTAAACCATGGCAAAGTATTGCCCATCTAATTTCCACTATAAAACAATATATGGTGTATTGTCCTCCTAATTTCCACCATAAGAACATGTCATTGAAGCAACAAACATTTAACTTACAATGTACCGGCAGTTCCAGGAGTACTTGTTTCCATTACAGTAATTACTATCTTTGACTTGTACTCCATCTACAGTCACCACAACATGATAATTGTCTTCTTGCATCCCCCTGAAAAAAAAAGAAGATAACACTAAGAAGGTGTCATGATATTATAAATAAGCTGATCTGAGACTTATGTATACCTATATGAGCAAGTCCATGCCTTAAATCCAGTGGGCTCCTTTTCTTCTCAAATTCAAAATCAAGAGTTTTTCTTTGTTTCCAGTGCAGCAGGTATTGCTGACTAGAAAATTCCAAATGCATCCAATTGTGTATAATATTCCACACACTACTTGCATAGCATTATAAAAACTAACTTTGTTTATGTACAATACAGTGTATAAAAAAATGACCGCTCCAGTGAACTAGTGGTTAGAGTGTCTGCCTTAGATGCAGGAAATCACACATTCAAACCCTGGTCAAGTCATACCAAGGACTTATAAAAATTGTACTAGCAAGTTAAATTAGCTGAAACCTGGCTGCAAAACAATGGTGTCATTTGAAATCAGGATGCTGCAATAATAGGTCACATCATTACAACTGTAAAATGAATTTAACATGTAGCAATACTGTCTGCACCAGCAACAATGGGGTATATAAATATCTCACTCAGCTAAAGCAAAATGATTAGTTGAACAAATGAATCAACCAAATAAATTCCCTCTGATGAGTTAACAATGGAAATGAAACTGGTCAGGGGCCTGGGGTGTCACCAAACCCCCCAGCATATGGGAGTGTGTATCTCCACATCTTTTCAATCATCACTTTCTAGCAATTAAAAAATATTTATTAATCTGAAGTGAGGGAAACCCTCTGCAGGATACCAATCAGACAGGTTCCAAAATAACCAGACAGACCAATGAATCTCTATGAAGTAGCAACAGCACTTCTAATCCTGAGTACAACTAGTGATCAGAAGAGATGTGATCACTAACAAAATAAAATCTATAATTTTTGTAAGATCACACAAATCTTAATCTGATACAAAGCTATCTAGTAGTAATATTAATCAGAAAGATAGATAATTTTATTTCATTTACCAATTAGATACTCTACATCTCTGTATAAATGGGAGACCAGGCATTTTTAACATGGCTGAGAACCTAGACCAACATGTATCATGAAGAAATGTGATTAATATCATTCATAATAAATTATTCTGCTACATTATTCAAATTTTATACCTCTGCAAGGATTGCATCTAATGCCATAAAATGTTATGTCTATATATATATATATATATATATATATATATATATATATATATATATATATATATATATATATATATATATATATATATATATATATATATATATATATATATATATATATATATATATATATATATATAAAGAGAAACTGTATCTACTTGACTGATTTTTCCAGTCACCAAAGTTTTATCTCCTCATAAGCATGAATGGTGTCTGATTCAGGAGAATAAAGTCAAGCCTATATAATAAACCTTTACGGAGTCTGTCAAGTGACCCATCTTATTGATTCCAGCATCATGAAATTGGCTTATAAGTTTGGATGGAATTTCTTCCAAGCTGGTGTTAATTCAAATGGGCTCAAAGTAATGCACCAACTCAAATACAACAAGATATACATTTATATACAACTACATTACCATATTAACTGTCAGACTGGTATCATTCTTTTTTAGGATCAACTAGACATCATAAGAATTTTTTTTATTTAGGACAAGAAGCCAACATATGTTTTCTCATGAATACTGAATATCAGACCAGCACTGTTTTCATTTAGGCCAAACTAGATATCATATGAAGTCTTGTAATCCAAATACCCATGTTGATATGACCATCCATGCAGATGGAGCAGCAATAATACAATACTACAGGTAGCAGCTGTGGTGGCCCTATTGAATTTTTATTTGTACTTAGGAACAATTCGACCTTTGGATCAATGTCTTTCTAAAGACTCATGGTAAAACTCTAAGCAGATTCGATTTAGTAACAATAACAAACAACTACAAATGGTCAAACAAATAATGGACAAAAGACCTTCCCATAGCTCTTCTGGCTTGTGAGCAGTAAAGCTTACTAGTACTTTATGAAGCAATATATATATAATTCTTGTTCTTATTAAACAAAGCCTGTAATATACCTGATCACAAACAATGATAATTAATGCATTTAAGAGGTACATTTTCACATTTCATGACACAACTTTTTCCAAATTTGGTTGAAATGTAGCCATTCATAATTTCATCTCTGCTGAAATACAATGTGTCCCAATAAATGCATTATCATAAATATATTGAAATAGGTAATACTCATCTGAACAATTGGTACATTCAAGGATTCAAAAACCCCTTGAGCCTAAAACCAAAGACATGTATAATCAAGCTAAATCATATAGTTCATGTAGGCATTCAGCATTGACCATTTCAGTAATGGATGAAATAATTTAAAATTTGATTACACATACCTTTAGTTGGATAGTATTCACTTTGCTTCATTCCTCATGCATGTATATTCTTTGGAAGGTCATTTAATAATACACACCCAATAAATGCAAAATGAATAAATGTTAAATTTAATGGTCTCTTTTGGATGAAGTCAATCTAAAGGTGTGATCCAGTACAAAGTGAATTGAATGTCCTGTTACAATGAAAGCTGCAATAAGTTGTAAAACAATTTTTACTACTCTGTAATTTGTTATGACAGACCTAAAGTCCTCTTTTCTGGACCCAGTATGACAGACCCAAAGTCCTCTTTTCTGGACCCAGTATGATAGACCCAAAGTCCTCTTTTCTGGACCCAGTTTGACAGACACAAAGTCCTCTTTTCTGGACCCAGTTTGACAGACCCAAAGTCCTCTTTTCTGGACCCAGTATGACAGAATCAAAGTACTTGTTTCTGGACCCAGTTTAGTACCTGGCCACCACCTTACACATTCATAGCATTGAATAATTTTTGGTTTTGGAATTTTTAAAACATTTAAGAGAATTCAATAATCTGGACTGAACAGACTTTAGTTAACTATATTAGTATTAAATTTTGAAACAAATGTAAATAATTTCATCCAATGTGCATACATGACCACAATAATATATACTTTAGTATCAGTCAAGTCGTCATCCCTTGGGAATGTAAAAAGTCCTCATTGTCACAATATAAGTAACTTGATGCTATCACAAATGGACTAGGTCTCTGTCTCTTGAAATATTCACTTGGTAGTGTAACACATCTGAGTCTTATTGTTACAATACTAACTTAGGTGTATTATTTTAGTCATGATCTGGTTATCCATGTTACAACAGTCACAAGGAAGGCTGTGTAACAGAATCCAGTTTAAATATTGCCATGACATAATGGAAGCATGATGCTGGTTCTATTCTAGAACATGCAATTGTGGATTCATGCTAATTTCTCAGGAGTATGCTGAAAAATCAGCAGAATGCATGCATATCTGAGGCATCATGTTATCAACAAAACCACTCTTGTTTTATTAAATCCTGCCAGTATTCAAAGATGTGCCATTTGGGGTGCAGTTGAGGATTTAACAACAACAACAACAACAAAATCACTTAAATAAAGTCGTACAAAACTCACTTAGGAGTATAACACATGATTTGGGTCTGCAAGGAACCATCAATATGGACTCTGCACTCAAACTCTGCTGTGTCAGAAACCAGGGAAACTTTATTTCCAAGGTTGGAATTTCCATCTCCGAAGTTAAACTGATTAGCAGCAAATCCTGAAATATAATTGTCCAGCATGTAAAGTCACAGTTGGAGGCAAAACAAATATTAAAACCATAATTTTCTTGTCATGATCTCTCACAGTTCCAACTCTATTTTTATTTCCATCAAATCTTTTTTTTTTAAAATGTGGTTTACCTTAAAGAAAAAATATATCTTGCTGAATCTGCATATGACAGCACACAAATAAATCCTTGTTGTCTCATTTTTTATAAAATCTAATTTAAGACTGATTATCCTATAGGTGATAACAATAGAGAGAGTAAACAGAAATGGAAATCAAGATTTTATCATTTCAATCATTGCAACTGAATTTTTTAAAATAAAAAAATCTTTAATTTTATCAAACTATTATGGTCATTCTGAATATAATGATATTTTAAAAAAAAATCAAAATTGTTATGATAAGTATGAGGTCTATGCAAAATTATAATATTCTCAGCTGAACCTGACATAATCTACAAATCACACAAGTTTTTTTCTTACCTTTTCCATAGATAGTGAGTCTTGTCTCTCCATTCAAACTCCCATAATGGGGTGTTACTTCTGTTACTGTCGGTTCTACTAGAAATAAATATGCAACTTGTGTAGAATAGTGAAGATTGCTCACATTTTACTGAACTTATTTAAATACAAAAAATGAAGAAGAAAAAAAAAATAATGCTGTTCTAATAATAACTACAGTTCTGTAGCTTGCAATGATTCCCTGTAATAAAGAATTAAAATTTGATATTTTATTTGCTGCATCAGCAATACTGGTACTAGTGCCAATGAAACTTAACAGATTAGTTATTTACTATGAGGTGATTGAGGTTTCAGTGTTGTCATTTAATTTAATAAACTAATTTAATAAACATGACACTAGATAAGTTCCACTAAAACTTGAAAACCATCACTAATATTCTCCAAGGAATGAAATAAATGCTAGAATATGCTGTTTATTAACTCTTGTTCAAAACAAAATAATTTAGTTTGTTTGCTGGAGGCCAGCTTGAATCGGATTTTGCCAATTTCTATTCATAGATGACTGTTATTCATGTGATCTAGCCATGCTGAAACTGAAAACTCACTCACACCAAGCCACTAGAACATAATATTTTAAGAGGCTCCTAAAAATACTTCAGTTATTTAATATATAAGTAAATATTGAATTAAAGTTATTTGTGTGTGAATTAGGCTGGTGACTGACAGTGACAAAATTGAAATGAGATTGCACTTTAGTTTTTCTACACAATATTGCAGATTTTATTCTATCTGTAACTCGGTAAACTTTCATGTCAGGATCCTTAATGTAGCTAATTCAATGTAAATATTTCATGTGAAATGAAGTAGGTACTATTAGCTATATTTAATTATGCTGATAATAAAAATTTACAGTCATACAGACAGGATAAAATTTGCAATGTTGTGAGAAATAAACTATAGTGTCATGGTGTGGTCTTGTGATGTTAATCATATGTATAAAATGAAAGCCAGATATGCCAGAATTGCATGAAGTTCAAGTATGTTTCTTTAACAAAATGCATATAAACATACTAATATTGAAGAAGGTGTTAAAATATCTTTATTTCATTCAAGATACTTATCTTGCTTTAACCGATTTTTTCATTCCTGGCTACAATCGCATTGCAACCCAATGAAATCTGGGTCAATAGAACTTGAAAGCACATCTATTTGCTTGTGACAGAACTTTAATTTATTAAAATAAAAACATCTGAATAAGTCCCACTAGCTAAAAACAACTTTAATTTGCAGAAAAATATCCATATGGCCTACCAAGTATGCAAGATATTATTCCTGGATATTTGGTCTCTTGTTTCCCACCCGTAAAAATTTTTTAGGCAGATTTCGCCTGGAGTTTAGGTGGATTCAGGATGGATACTGCCAAAAAAATACAAAATTTCAAACAATTGGGAATACAGCTAAGGTGACAGACTAAATCCGTCTAATAGTTAAGCGTACAATTTTTTATATTCCTCCTAAAGGATAACTGTTAGATTGAAAAGGTCTGTTTGTCCAGTTCATTTTCCTAGATGGATTTTGGACTTAGAATTATTTGGCAGAAATGTTATGCATAATTTTGAACTTTATCAAAAGAACTACATTAGCATATAGAATCTTTGGACTTAAAAATTTAATTGAAGGTGGATTTTGGACTTGATCTGATGTTTACTCTGAAAAATAAGTTTCTTTTACTTCCTATTAAAATATGCTCTACAACAATCATACCCTAGTGAAAATGTGACTAAAATTTTAGCAAAATCGGAGTGACAATTTTTTGACATTCACTCAAATCTCCTTTTTCACTAAAATTATTATATTTTAGAAGTGTTTTTTGAAAATTTTAAAAATAATGAAATTATGTTATTGTAATTTCACTGACTGCTGACATTTCCAAAAATATCAATAAGAATTTGTGATTGAAATATCACTCACATATTGCCAAAAATTCTGAAAATATAGTGATATTTTGTGATTAATATATCACTGACATTTCAATAAAAAATATCACTAAGATATAATAAAATTTATTTTTTGTTTCTTGTACATTTTTTAATTATTTTAAGTAACATTTATATTTCCTGCTTTTGATAGCTGTAAATTTATTGTTCATTTTGGGAATATCTTCTTTCCAAATGTTTTCTTGTATTTGTTTTAAAAATTGTTGCTGTATTTTTTTAAATTTCAGTTGGATTAAGCTGAATCTGATTTTCCTCGATATGGACCTTTTTCAAACATTATCTCCGAATTTTAATGCTCTCTCTCTCTCTCTCTCTCTCTCTCTCTCTCTCTCTCTCTCTCTCTCTCTCTCTCTCTCTCTCTCTCTCTCTCTCTCCAGTCACTTTCCGCAACTAGCTTTCTAGTACGTATTTGTTCCGTATATTATGTAACAGATGATAGCTATAAAGAGCTTTTTGATTGGTTAAAAGTTTGTACTTGCCCAATGAATCGTCGCGTATCGGAAACTGATGGAAATGAGCACGATTGCTAAACATTGCGATTCGAATTTTCGAGTGATATACGAGTAGAATAACCATTTGAAAAATGTGAGGCAGTTTGAAAGCGAAGTTGATAGGAACGTAACTGGTCAGTCTTTATGAAAACTGAACTCCATGACTAGCATTTTGCTTTTTGTTCCATAAAGAGCTTAACAGTAGCAGCTATAAAAAAAAAAAAATAGCAAGGAATTGAACCAGGATGATCATTTCGAGGTTTTATAACTACAAGCAGAATTAAAGGAGGGACAACATATAGATCACCGGTGGGAATTGTTTATATTGTTGCGATTCGAATTTTCGAGTGGATACGAGTTGACTAACCGTTTGAATGTGAGACGATGAGAATAGCTTGAATGCAAAGTTGATGGTTAAAATCCCAAACAGAATTTAAGGAAGGACAACATATAGATCACGGGTAGGAAATGTTTATATTGTTGCCAGAATGTAAAAAAAAGTCATCTTGAAGGAGTTTTTACAAATATAATCATCCTTCAAAATGCTTATATTGTCAAAATATTCTGATTGTGTTAGAGTTATATGTCAAATAAGAGTAATTATATCAAGTACTAATATTAGTACCTTAGTCCTTTTGTGGACACAACAAAACAAGCTGAGTTTACAACATCGTAGCTAAATTATATTCTGATAAACGTTAGACCAACAAGTAGGTCTCTGCTTTTTTTTAATATCGGACAGCAGCAGAAACCAACGGCCTCGAGAATAGTCCATACGTAACTTTTAACAGACCTTCAGTTCTAATATATCGGATGCTCGCTAGTAATTAATAAATTTATTTCTACTGTCCTTGATATGCGGAAGGAAACTAAAATCCATTTTCTTTTGATATATGGCATCAAATCCTTCAGAACACACTTTTTAGTAAATAATCCAGAAGAGAACATCTATGTATACATCTATTATAGACCTACAAGTAGTTCTATGCATATATATATATATATATATATATATATATATATATATATATATATATATATATATATATATATATATCTGCGGTGCCTTGAGCAATAGTCCATACTGAACTTTAACAGACTTTCGGTTCTAACGAATCGGATGCTCACTAGTAATTAATAAATTTATTACTACTGATTTTGATATGCGGATGGAAAATAAAATCCCTTTTCTTTTGACCTATCGCGTCAAATCATTCAGAACACTCGCTTTTTAGTAAATAATCCCTGTCAGAACAGAACACCTATGTATTAATTTAACATCTATTAATGACCTTATTTTTTTAAATTGCTGACGCATGCTTGGAAAGCAGCATCAACCCATGATAGCCAGATGCATCCTCAATTCTGTCCCAAGCGTTAGTCAGTTCCATGTTATATACTCCTCGCTAGAAGGTTTCCTGCTGTTATTCTTGTCTTTGGGTGATGCTGCTTTCCATGCATGCATCAGCAATTTAAAAATAAGGTCATTAATAGATGTATACATATAGGTGTTCTGTTCTGATAGAGATTATTTACTTGGGTATCTTTTCCAATCAACAACCTGCTCAAGTTTATTATTTATAGATTCTGAGTTGTTGTTGGTCCAAAGACTTGTGATAGTTTTGTTTTTTTAATGGTTTGTACACTAACATTTAAATTTTTTGACTTATAAACGTTTTGAAGTACTGTGCAAAATTGGGATATTGTTTTAAATATATTGCCAGATCATCTTCTCGTTTATTAGACCTTGTTGGTCTACTCATTTATAAACTCTGAATCATCTTGACTGAATATTAGGCCACTGTCTTCATTGAAGAGTATTCAAAGTACGGATTTTTTGACAATATTGTCGCATCCATGTATATGCACAGAGCGCTGAATGTTGTCCTTAATATGCTTAGTGCAACAAAAAAAAATTCCGCATTAGAAAAATTGGATCTTAGAGCATTTGTCGGCTTTTTCATAGTTAGTATTGAATATAAACTTTTCAAACCCAATTTTTTCGCGAATATGCGAAAATAACTTTAATATGTATTTTCATCTGACTCCCAATGAAGACACAACAGACCTAAGAAAATAGGGTATTGGTATGACATTGCAGTTACAAAAACCTTACCCAAGTTAAAAGTTCAGTCTATTCCAATAATGCTTCTATCCTGTCCTGAATAATTTTTGAGCAAGTCTAAATTTGTTCTGTAATATTCAGTACTATAACCGGGCTTTTTCATTTTGTCAGAATAACTTCCTGGATATAGTCATTTCACATAAAATTGCTATTAAATCATCTGCTAGATTTTTATTTCCAGGTTCAGATATTTTAATTTTATTTTCTCTATAAATTTTGTCTTGAAGATTTTGGCACAGTAAAGCTATCTTTATTCATCTGTAAATATCTATCCGATGCCTTTGTCTCCCTCCATACCATTTACAGCTTCTCTTAGAATGTTTGGAAAGTTCGCCGATAGGGCTCATTACGCTTAGTTTCCATGTGGTTGATTAATTTATAAAGACCTTTCCCCACAGTATTCTACCACTGCACGATTTTGGATAAAATGGAGTTGACTGGGTGCTTTATTTATAGTTGTTACACGTTTTTTAAACTTCTCGTCTCCTTTAAGCTTTGTGTGATATTTGTGCAATGAAAGTACATATTTAGGTTGTGATTCAATTGGAAAGTAGGTAATATTCTTATTTTCTACATTTTTCATAAATTGTTTTTTTTATAAACCAAACAGTCTATTTTCTGATTCAAGCAAAAATGTCAGGTTGATAGTAGTTTCCACATGCATCTTCAGGAAATTCATGTTTTCCTTTGTGGTTATTACAAATTATATCTAGTGTGACATAAACATTATTCTTAGGTCCTGGTGATATATCACTTGGGCAATTATTGTTGTTAGTGAGAACTGACATGATGTCTTAGTTGCTTAAAAATCTGTCATTTTACTTCAATTGTTTCATGCAACGTTCGCTTTTTTCACAATCAAAACTCTCAATTTCATAATGATCGTTATCATTCTTTCATAAACCATTACGGCTTGAAATATCACTGTCTATTGTATCCACGAATGTATCATCATATTCTTTGACATCATCATCTCTATCAGTTGCATAGCAATGTGTAATGTCACCATCCGCAGGTTGTGTGTCTCTATCATCACCAATGTTTTCATCAGCTGCATCATCATATATAGTAAACTTAATTTTGTTCTATGGCCTGTCATCACTGCATTTGAGTAAAGTTTAAACTGATATAAAATCTTTATTATTAATGATAGACACATGAAATTTTAATGTTATGTATAATGACTTAAAAAATAACAAAATTAAAAATTAAAATTTTCCACCAAGTATCCAAATATATAATACTTTTTGGGAATGATATTAAATGATATCATGTATATACTTCTAGACTATATGCAAGCTCAAATGATGGATATTTGTCAAATTTTGTCAGAGAAAATATCTCTGTAGGTCAAAATGAGACCCTCATTTAAAATACATGACAACAAAATTCTAGCTTGCTTTGTACCTTTAGGTCATTTAAACTATTTATTTGGGGTCCAAAAAGTTAATATTGTGTTTATGATGGGTGACTTTCTGACTAACACATATCTGCTTATATATCTATCAGTAAGTGTTTATAAACATAGTTATAAGGTATTTAATGAGAGGACAGAAATGAAGTCTTTATACTAGAACCTGCTCAAGTTCTCTACAAAATCATATTAGGCTGTTAGAGAATGAAATACAAGTCCAAGGGATAAAATATACTTTACCCAGGTATATTTACCATTGCATTTAAGAAAGCAGCAAAATGATGTAAGTTGAACACAGAATACATTCCATTCCATTATATTGTTCAGTTTCTTTAAGATATTGATTGAGGCATTCTGGCCCAGATGATATGGGAATTCTAATAATCCATTTTGCTTTATACATTATTAATTGCTAATAGTATTTGTTAACTGGCACTCTAAAGATTACATAAGAAATACTCAGATCATTTGAATTTAACTTTGTACTACTAATCTTAACATGGTTACATAGCTGACATGAACAAATATTCATATATTTTGGAATGTTTGGGATCAAAAGTTGACATTCAGTGCATATAGGCTCACATAGTACCTATAGTGCATCTGTAAGGCTCAGTTCTGACTGTGCACTTAAAATATCCCAAGATGTCTGGTATTGAAGCATCAGCTGATATCTGATTCCATTGCATCATTGAGCTTAATAACTTCGTAACCAACACTGAATAGACTAAAAATGTTCAAACAGATCATTTGAATTATGTTTGCACCTGTGATTTTGACAAGTACATTGCATTTGTCCCACACATGCAGATGTCCATCTTTGTTTACAAGTTTTGGGGATTAAAATTTCACATTTAGTTGATGATATAGGATCTAATGGTACCTATAGTTGATCTGTGTGGTCACATTTCGTTGTATTTGCTCGCAATATCTAAAATTGTTTTTTTTTCTTCATGAATAACATTGCTTATATTAATAAATTTTAAATTTGGTATACATTGTCATTTGACTTTCCAGTCTACTGGTATGTTCTGTTTGGACCAATGATTAAACCTCACCGTTCCAACATTGCTTTAAAATTTATGATACACACTCTACCTGATTATTTATTTAACCTGTAAATGGCTAAATGTGCTTGTAGAATTCTCATCTATTTTTAGGATTCATTTATCACTTTAATACATATCCATTGCTTCACATTTCTGAGTGTCACTCTGTAAAGTTTACATTTTTTTACCCATATTTGCAACCTTAATATTATTTTGAAATCACCATATCTAACACATTTTAACTTCATCTGCCTACATCTTACTGTTTTCTAGAATTAAGTGAAACATGTTATATCTTTTCAGGTCTAGTCTGGTATCTGGAACAAAGTATTAGAGTTGGATCAGTTTGGAATCTCTCCAGTAGTCCCGTGTTGATAGCAAGGACATGTGCAGTGTGCTGGTATAAGTGACCAAGATTAGCTCATATCAGCACACTGATATACAGCATCTCAAAGACATGGCTTAGATCTTCATGAGAGATATTTGCATCATTGTTCAGTAAGGTGGAACCTCCCTGAAACTATTTTCCTATTGCATTGTTGACTTTTGTCATTATTGACATTAAAATGGACTGCATATTTGCTATAAAACATGGTAGTGGTCCCATCAAAACTTTAAATACAAACAACTGCCCAAGTACCTGAAACAATAAATATGGAACATAGCACCTGTCATGGTTTCTTTAGTATATACACCTATATGCATCTGGATAAGCATATCCCAAGTTGCTGCCAAAATCACTGAGCTATCATGCATCAGTACCCCTGGGACTAATGTTATCAGTTGTACAGACCCAAAATACCATTTGTTTTAAATACCATTCATTAATCAACTTTGCTGCCTTAAATTTGTCACACTGAATGTTATTTTTAAAAATAATTAGTTTTTAAAATTTAAATATTTATTTAAAGCAATATAGCAATATTTATTTAAAGCAATATAGCAAATTTAGTTTTGATTTCTCAAGAACACTTGGATGACAACTTGCACCCTGTGGAACACCAGCACTACACACTTTATGACAGCTGTCACATGTCTTGCTTGCATGAAAATTTCAAAAGACTTCAAGTATCAAGTTGAAATAGTAGTGGCATGCAAATATAAAAGTTTCACTAAAAAAATTGACCCTGTCAGGAATCAGGACACAATAATTCCAGTTCAGTACCCACGAATGTAGTCCCAGTCTATTTTTAGATCATTTATTCCTGTCTTCATTTGGTGGTGATAAAAGAGTTATTTATGCATTCTTTGTAAGGACTAAAGGCAATTGCTTATTCTTTAGAATGTGAGCTTATGGTTTGGTTGTCTGTATGTATTTCAGCGATATTTCAGCGACAGTGCACAGTGATTAATAAGGCCCTGGTGATGATTCGGAAGAGAAATCTATGTTCTGTTCCATGGTGTTTTGTTTACAATTCAGCCTCTCAAAAAACAAATGCAAGTCAACCCTTGACAATAACTTCACCGTAAGGTCATTTTTGAAGATATTTAAGATTAACACATGATTTGCATTGATTGTCACACAGTGGAAAGTTCAGTACTGAGACACAAATGTAGAGACTATATTGTAAAATTAATTGTGTTCTATAGCCACGTACGTCAAAACAAATGAGCATTGCACAAACATTTCAACAATGGGAGACCAGTTGAAATCATGCCAAAAAGTGTACCAGTGAATAAAACGTCATATATTATGCACAATTTTCTAACATAACTCGTGTATTAAAGAAGTTTAAATTATGTGCATCAAAACCAAGTAGTCTAAAAATATAGGATATTATTATTTCGATTGCAGCACTGTGTCAGATGAATAAATTAGGCCGAACTGTTCGACTTATTTGTGTGTCCACAGGAGTCGGCAGTTTTATCAATAAAGCACGACAAAATTTCTGACAATATGAAATCAACTTAACTGTATTATAAATTAAAAATTTATAATACCGTTAAGTTGATTTCATGTCAGAAATTTCGTCATTTTTTTATTGATAAAATTGCAGACTTGTGGTGTGTCTCACTCCAGCAATTTCAGAATTTTGACTACATGGAGAATTTCAAAATTGTTTAAAAACTGAAATTACAGTTTATCTTTACATTATTGATCTTGAATCATCTGTGATCAACTGGAGTTGGTCCTACATGTAAGACCTCAACGCTGAAATCGATGTTTTGGGTGTCTGGTAGCAATAAAACAAATATGATAATGTCTTACATTGTAAGACTATGTGAAGAGTAGCGTTTCATTCCCGTTGAGGACAATATCATATAGTATGGTTCATTCCAGTTGACAAAACACTCTGAAGATCTTTTTAAAAGACCAAATCGAGAAATGTTAATCAAGGAAAATAAAGGTAATAAAACTAAGTTATATTGTTCGTGCTTGAAGTATTATATGACTTCGCAAAAAAGTCATACAAGATTAAAAGACAAAATGCAAATTATAGTAGAAAAAAATGCAAGCATGTAATATTTCCTATTTTGGTTTTGTATTTCGTTTCTATTTTAATATGTATATGATATATATTGTAATTTTCTATTGCAGAAACTTATCTTTTCTCATCATATTTGTCTCTTATACTTGTTCTCCTTTTATGCAGTCAGATTTTACACTGTGTTAGGTTGAAAATTATTTACAAGATGAATAGCGTATTATAAATGCAAAATGGTATTAAATGTACAATTAAGTTTCTTTTAATACGCAATATTCCTCACAACGATTAAGGAATAGTTTCTCTTAATGCAACACTGAACACAGCGGGAAATATACTGTAAACGGCTGGTCATGTTAATATTACTTCAAAGAATAAAGAAAAATAGGTGTATTATAACATATACTATATTAACAAAATTATTTGACATTATTCTTGTACTATTTTTATTGGTGGGAGTAAAATTAAATCCCTTTAACTTGCATTCTTTTGTGAGAAAATGGTCGCTCAACTGACTGGCCTAAGTGAAGTTTTTAATTCTACTAGTCAATTTATCAGTATTTTAGTTGCCGATTTTACTTTTAGATTGCATCCACATTTACTTTATTCATAAATAGTTATTTACGAGCTAATCGTGAGTCATCACAATTCATGGTCCAATAGTTCTGGTGCACTCAATAGTAGAAGTACGAACTCTATAAAGTTAAGTTTCAAAATGATTATCTAACCAGAGTTATCGCTCACAAACAGCGAGTTTCCTTGTCTGTTTGGGTTTGGATTATCTTCCGACTCCGACCAAAATAATACAAAAAAGCGTGCTTATGGTGTACACGATTAAACGTAAAAGAGAAAGATGAAAAACATAATTGTTAGAAGCTCCGTTCTCCCCCGCCCACCCCCATCATCAATACGCACTACTTGGTTTTTGTTTTTGTGGGTTTTTTTGGTGGGGTTGGGGTTGCACGAAGGAGGCCTTTAATTATCTTTCTTTAATTGCATCCTTCCTTTCTGTAAAATTCTGATGAGCAATTCCTTCAGACCCTGGTCACTAAAAGCTAACTACCGTGGTCTTGTTGCGTATAATAATACTATAAGTCATTCTAAGCGTGTATAGATGATTTCATCGGTTGAAAATTCACAGTAATGTTCTTTCTTCCATTTCATAATAGAGAATAGAATCGATAGTACCTGATTTTCACACACACACACACACACACACACACACACACACACCTACTTCACCTCACACACCCCATATTTGACAGTCTTTGACAACAAATGAAGGTCCCGAAGAAATGCAAGAACGAATGTTGGTTATATTAATACATTATACAGTATGTGATCTTGACTAAAATTTATTTTTAAAACTATTTATTGACATGTTCACTCATTATGCTTTCGTGATAAGCAAGCAGATTAAAACAAATACGAAACAGACGATGATGCTGATAAAGGTAGTGATGGTGTTTATAGTGTTTAGAGGAGGCAAACGATGGAGAGAAAGGTAAGAAAAAACAAAAAAAAATTAATGTAATCAATATTCATTTGTATAATTATTGTGCATCGTTTTATTCTGAAATATCCACAGCACTTTTGGAGTATGACCAAACACGTAGCTCTGTAGCTATGACAATAACCTAGTGAATTAATGAACACTTTGAATTTGTGACTGAACACTTTGAATTTGTGACAGAGTTTAACAACTAGACGTGAAAAAGAATACTTTATGACGATAATTGAGTGAACTGTGCTTGTTTGTAGACAACTATATGAACTTCGAATGATTGCGTTAATACAACAAAATAAGTTCGAATGCTTGATTGCAGACAAAACGATCAACTCTGAATGCTTGTTTGCAGACATAGATGAACCTATACAGTTAAATGGTCTAATTCCTCGGGACGAAGCAAATCTCTCTCTCTCTCTCTCTCTCTCTCTCTCTCTCTCTCTCTCTCTCTCTCTCTCGTTTATAATATAATACAAAATGTTATAGGTGAGGAAGATGTTTTAGCATTAATAGTAATGCATAAAATATTTTAATCGATACCCAAAATAATCCATAGTCCAACAAAAATAAAAAAAACTGCTAAATTGATTTTTGTCTCGTTATTTGGTGGCCGCGTGGTCTAAAGCGCTGTCGGTTACGGATCACTGCCATCTCACCTCTGCGTGAGTTCGAGTCTAATCGACGAATGTGGATATGTGAGAAAGCTTGCCAGTAGCTTCTCGTGGGTCGGTGGTTCTTTACGCGGATTTTCCGGTTTCTTCCTCCACCATTAATACTGGCCGCCATGTATAGCCTATCGTGCGCTGAAAAATGGCGATAAGCTCCACAACATCTTCCAAATTGTTCAGCTGAGTCCATAGGAATTAATTGATATGTTTTTATAGCTTATGCTTTATCACAATTTGGTCTAAGACAGCTCCCCTAGTAACAGTACAACTTCCATTGTAGCTGTTTGGCAATCCTATTTTCGACCTCAAAGAACCACTGAACCAATTTATATCCTACTTGGGAAGAATTTTTGCCACAACATTCCCTATAAAAATTTTGTCATCTGTAGTTGTCCTAGCAACAGTGTGGTGTCCAATGCAACCACGGAAAACTTGTTTTAATTTCTATCGAACATCAGAACCAGTTATAATAAAATTTAGTAGAAATTATCATTTGTATTTGCTCTACAAACTTTGTCTTCCCAATTTTATGGTTTTCTCAGCAACCGATTGTTAAACATTTGCTTTTGTCTCTGGAATAGCTGAACCAATTTCGATGAGACATGGTCGAATGGTCCAATAGCATGCTTTATTTAACCTTTTACCTGGGTGAATCCCATAGTAACGGAATGCCTTCCAAACCATATGGAAAACATCGATTCAACTTCTTCAACAGAAATGTTTTTAGTTTGTGGTCTATAAAAATTATGTTACGGGTGGCTTAATAATGACAGTGTGGCTTCCTTTCCAGTTGATGGAAAACCTATTTATGACTTCTTTAATACGGCTAATCCAACTTTGATTTTAAAAAAATTATGAGTTCTTTTTAGCACATGCTCTATCAGAATTATTTCAGGCTGGTTCCCATAGTGGTTTTATTAGTATCTTGAGGAAAACACTTTTGCAACTTTTTCAATATTGTCAAAACATTTTTTATTAAACATAGGATAAATATTTAACAGCACCTTGACGTAAGATAGTGTTAAGTCAAACAAAACAGTGAGCTGTTTGCGTGCTAGAATCATTAAACTTAAAGACACTCTGTTCAACAATATTTCATACGTAAATATTATGCATATGCAGGGAAAATAAAGAAATATATAACAATATGGCATGCATCTAGGTATGCACACTGATTTGATGCTGTCATTGACATCACCGTCAGCAAAAATTAATATCTTGGTATTTTCTAACAAAAAATTAAAAACATTTATATGGACGTAGATGTACCTATTATGGCTACCTATTATGGGTTACTTTTGCTATTTATGACATTAACGGCCGCATATACGTACAATGAACACATTTAACAAGCACTATAATCAGATTTTGCAGGCCATTGACGGTTGTGCAAAGCAAATAAAGAAATGCGTAAGACAATTTAACTAAGTACAAAGTATTTTTGAAAAATGTCATAATTTGGGAGTATGAAACATAAGTTCCAAAAGAAAAAAAAAATAAGTGGCATTACTAGTTACATGGAATATTTAGTCGATTCTCTATCTATATATATATATATATCTATATATATTTATATATATATATATATATATATATATATATATATATATATATATATATATATATATATATATATATATATCAGACAGAACAGACTGTGCTATCCCTGGATTCTGTAGTAGAATCTTGATAATAGTGGGCAGAAATAATAGTTTAATACAAACAATACTATCATACAGGTTAGTATGAGTACGAATTTAATTTCTCTAACCTGTATGATAGTCTTGTTTTTATATATATATATATATATATATATATATATATATATATATATATATATATATATATATATATATATATATATATATATATATATATATATAGTACCCAAACATCAAGCCATTTTACATTGTAATGCATGTTATCTACGTATTCTAGTCCCAGATCTTATTGCTCTTCTTGGTTAAGAGAGAAAGAGAGGAGGGGGATTTTAGGTATGTAGTCAACAAAGTAATCATGCGTTTGTTTGGCCAGGTATTGGCGCGTGTCCAGTGTCAGCGATGCAAGACTCGAGATCATAGATATTAGCCTCTAAGGTATACAGGATATAATCGAGTAAAACTAAAAAAAAAAACTAAGATCCTAATCAGCTACGAAAAGCTTAATGCGCCTTTATCTTTCACGTTTGTTGTACTGATTGCTGCTAACAAATCGCACAGATCCATATCTGCAGTTTAATTATGCTACGGCAGATCTGGGTCTGTGCCGTTTTCATTTTAACTGGTCTATAGGCTAATATAGACTTTAATAATCACGAGGGTAGATAAAAATTACTAAATCTAAGGTCACCATGACTTTGCTGAATCGTCAAGTTCTGGAATTACGTTGATTACTTTTAATAGCAAAGGTTTACTTTTGCCATTTATGACATTAACGGCCGCATATACGTAACATGAATACATTTAACAAGCATTATAATCAGATTTTTCACGCCATTGACGGTTGTGCAAAGCAAATGAAGAAATGCGTAAGACGACTTAACTAAGTACAATGTATTTTTGAAAAATGTCATAATTTGGGAGGAGGAAACTCCTCATAAGTTCCAAAAGAAATATAACTAAGTGGCATTACTAGTTACATGGAATATTTAGTCGATTCATGCAGAACTATTTATGTATGTTTGTATATAACTGCTCTCCCTCCATCATAAATCTGTTTCAATGATATTTTTTATCGGCGTGTATTGTTTGAAAAAAAATAAATGGCACGTTCCTAATATTAACTAAATGTGCTAATTAAGTTCAAG
This sequence comes from Potamilus streckersoni, assembly GCA_016746295.1. NCBI lineage: Eukaryota > Metazoa > Mollusca > Bivalvia > Unionida > Unionidae > Potamilus > Potamilus streckersoni. Next base: position 169,706 of record JAEAOA010002355.1, on the reverse strand, counting down.
CAGTAAAAAAATATTCTGATATATTAGTCTCCAAATTTTCAATGGTATAAAGAAAATATTAGGCACTAAATATTTTTGTTCGTGTATTTATGACCTTTGATTTAAGATTTTTATCATGATAATGTCCTTGATCGTACGCCTGACGTCTGGAAACTTGACATTTAAAGATATTAACATATCTGACAATAGATGCAAACTTTCTTTGTTCTTTCTTTATTCAATAAATTTCACAACCATTGTTGATTTACTGTGAAATATAAACCACAAGGGCTACATGGGCCAAGCGTCGTCTAATCTAAATAAATTAAGAAAGATATGGGATCTGATAAAGCAGTATCGTATTTGAAGAATTCTTTGTGCAAATATTTTGTTACAGAGATCAGATTCTTGAAAGGTTTTTGACGTATAATTTTGTCACCCACTTAGAACAGAATTTTGTGACCCATAAAATCTCTTAGCTAACACTTTGTTCTATGGGTAATTGATTTGTAAGTGAAAATCTTCGAAGAGGTGAATTAACCGAACGGATGAAACTACATCTAAACGTACTTCCAGTTCATCGGTAATTAAGTAATATCGGATAGAGATTAGAAGAAAAAACGACAATGATGGTGATGAAGTGATGATGAGAAGATAAAGAAGATAGTATCGAATGTGATCATAACTGTGATGACGATAACGATGCAGATGAACCCCTACTACTACTACTATCAAACTTGATTTTGGCTGGACTGCATGCGGATCAGCTGTAAATCTAATCTTCGGATGCTTGATCCGATGAACGACCATAGACTTTGGACTCAGTCTGGATGTATTTAGAACTTCCCATTCAGAAGTCCTTTTTGGTGAGGCAATCAATCGTCCCTTTATTTCAAACCAAACTGGTTTTTCGGTACACAACCAACGAATCCATCTAATCCTGCATAAGATGCATGTAGTCTTCAGGCCCAAAACTAGACCTTATCCACTAAGAATTAAAATTACATTCCTAAGTTTGGCATGATAATGTAACCTCCCCTTTAAAAACAGTCCACTAAAAACAGTAAAAATCATGTTGCAACGATCAACCACGTAGCTGTGAAAGTCACAAAATTTTGCATCCATGAAACATTTACCCTCTCTCCTCTAATATCGTGTCAAGCAGACCGATATTCTGAGTCTTCTGACAATATGTACTAAATTCCATCAAAATACTTAATACACATAAATAGTAACTACTTACAAAATTTCATATCCCTTCACAATATCACACGACATGTTACTGCCCCCTTAATTGGGAGTGTGTGTAAAGAAGAGAATGAATTGGAAGGAATTTATCCAAATGTGGTGGTCCTGAATTCAAGTCCACACATGAGTAATTATTTTTTTTTTTTATTGGAAAACGAAATTCTAAAATTCACAATAAAAAGCAAATGAAGCAAATTTGTTGTTTTGTTTTCATCATAAACCTAAGCTGCTACAGGTCATGACAAACTGTTTAGACTTTTGCATTTACACAATTTATTACTTTGTTTAAAGCGAATGTTGCTGAATGAATCAATCCACATAAGCGGCATTCGCTGAACAAGGTTTCGTCTGGAAAAAAAATGCCTTTAGACGAATAGACACATTTTTTTATCACAGCAATTCTTTCACTAAAAATTTATTAACATAAAGAAAATATTTAAGAATTTCTAGTGTACATGAAAATTTAATTATACCTAGCATTATACCTAGGTAGTCCTTGTGGAGTGTACAAAAGCTCTAATTTAGTGTAAAATATTTGACACAACTTCACAACGAAAACTCAGCCCTGAATTGCATGGATGACTGCATGTTTCTTAACAATAAAATTTACTTACAATTTTTAATATTTTGTAGGAAGGCCGACTAGCAATTAAACTATTGTGTTTTTATCACAGCTATCTTAAAATTACCTTTGTCAGTGCTATATTTATTGTTAGTATTTACATCGTGTCATTGGTGACATTTTTTTTGACATGGGAAGAAAACTGGTCGGAGGGTGGATGGGCAGTGATTGATAATGAAACACGTGCATCTCATCTTTGGTAACCTTACGAACGATGCAAGTAGAACGGCGGGCCCAGTAGTAACGAAACTGAAGAAAAATTAAATTAACACTTGAAAAGTCCAAAATTAGAAACCGTACGAACAGCCTCAACTTGATTGAAATATATGCATGCGTCTATATATATATATATATATATATATATATATATATATATATATATATATATATATATATATATATATATATATATATATATATATATACGCACAGGAGAATACCATTTTAAAGTTCATGTTATACTTTGACCAAAGTTGTAGAGGATAACAATTTTGAAAGATCCATCTTTGTACTGAAAAGGAAGGAGGGAGAGGGTTACCTATAAGACTACATTTTTCTTTTGACGGGTTGTCATAACTGAGAATTTTTTACACTTGTGCATATAATGACTGGTTTGATATTATGGGTTTAACACCCATTTTCAGCACATAGCGGCCAGCATATTTAATGGAGAAAGAACCCGGGAAAACCCAAGAAGCAACCAACGACCCATCGGAAATTACTGGGAAGCTTTCTCACATACGTTGTTCGAGTCGAGATTCGAAACCACGCAGACATATGCTAGTTGTCAATGATCTGTAAGACCACTGAGCCACCGGGTCCCCGCATAATGTCTGAAAGGATGACAGACATAATATTTAAAGATGAACCAAGTAAACTGATCCATATTCATTCGGGTACTTTTGATTTTATCTTAAAAAGAGACAAGTGAAACGGATAAGCAATAATCGTCTTACACAGCATATACCAGGGGTCTCAATCTTAAACCACCCGGAGGGCCGCATGAGGGAATTTTCTATAGCCCGCGGGCCACACCACCTTAGTTTTCTCTCATGACACCTTGTGATACCAATCATTTTGCGGGCCGCATGCTTGAGACCTCTTTTATATACTATATGGTACATAGCACATACGTTATAGTTAAGTATAGGCAAAAACGGCCCTAGGATATGCGGAGCCCAATGCAGCAAGCGATGAACGGGGTCCTATACAAAATAATTGTATCGTGGATTTGATTTCGTTATCCCCTGAAAGTGCGGGGCTCAAGGCGGTTGCCTCGTTCGCCCATTACTAGGGCCGGACCTTGGTATAGGATGATACAACTGAAAAACGGAATCTTGGCAGTTCATATATATATTGAATCATATTGATATCTTTTATACACAGCGCTGCACGATAAAACCCACATCAATATGGATACATCATCCCTTACCGAAAATTAGATAATATATCTGTATCATTCGCATTTAATAAATATGTAATTACTTCTTAGATTATCGTATTATTTTGCATCACATAAAGTCACGATAAAAGAGGCGTGCGATATATAACACAGGAGCATTTTCCAATCATTTTACTGGGCTTGAAACAAAGATTTGTTCCGAATGACTGCATGGTAAGGTGGATTGTAGCGTGCACTCCGACGTCAGACTAGTATCGATTTCGTATCATGCAATTGATTTCGGATTCAATTCAGCATCTGTGCGTGATCAAGAACCGTTCATGTATGGGTGATTGTGTTGGGCCGTTCTAAAGAGTTCGTTTTTACAACAGACATTTCATGGGACAAATATTACCCGAGTTCGGCTCATTATTTTGTTTAATAAAATTTACTGACACCAAGCGGCGAAATGATCCGCATGGAAAAGAGAAAACAAATCCAGAAATAGAGTATCACTGTTATTTTTGAACGAAAAGTGAGAGTTTGCGTGGCTATAACACACTTTCGTTAGTATTTTTTCTTCTAAACTGATTTCATAAAACCCTTAATTGCTAATAGCACCTTGACGTAAGATAGTGTTAAGTCAAACAAGGCAGAGTGAGCTGTTTGCGTGCTAGAATCATTAAACTTAAAGACACTCTGTTCAACAATATTTCATACGTAAATATTATGCATATGCAGGGGAAAAAAAAAGAAATATATAACAATATGGCATGCATCTAGGTATGCTCACTGTTTTGACGCTGTCGTTGACATCAGCAAAAATTAATATCTTGGTATTTTCTTAAAAAAAAATATCAAAAAAATGAATATCACGTCACCTTAACATTGTTTTGGATCACGCGGATAATGACCAGGACGTTGTCGTAACAACTAAAGTAATGCCTATACGTCAGTATTTCATACGCTGTCGAGACATGCAGATCAGCCTAACTATTTCATCAAGTCGTGCAGCTAATCAAGTTCTTTTATTCGCATGACTTTTTTTAAAGGCTTGAATAAGGTGATGGTAGGCCCTAGAACAATGCACCCCTTACCTTCAACGATTTCATCGTGTTGCGGCCCCTACCTCCCCCGCCCACAACGTAAGTGACCCTGGTACATCTCCATTTACTTTAACCAGACCTTACTTCTTTATTATTATTACGAGATGTAGTTTCTGTGTAACACATGCATTCAAACGTCTCAGAATATTAATAAATGAATACAAAATGCTAGCAATTCCTTTTCATTGTCTTGACTCTTATACTAGTTCTTATCGTATATGGATATGCACATATATAATCGTATGGTCGTTAATTGGGCTATGTGCTTGATAAACCAGATATAAACTATGTAAACTAGGTATTAGTGACAGTAAGATATTCAGATAGCAGTGTCTGCTACCGTACCATATATTCTCTATACGTATTTCAGTGTTCAATGTTTTTTAAAAATGTTTTTCGTCTCATTGTTAATTTTATTTATTTATTTCGAGGAAACTAGCAATACGTCTGAGCAAATTTCGCACAAGATTTAGGGCCACTGATTCGGTTCTAATCTATGTATTCAATTATAATTATTTGAAATCAACCTGAAAAATAAAAAAGACAAGAGAAAGAAATCAGTTAATTAGTACATTTCTCCGTTTGTCCATTTTCTTTTCTGAGTTTTCTTGTCTATGTTTGCAAATTATACAAAATTAATTTTTGAAATGTAAATTTTTGATTGATAATTAATTTAAAATTTCATTTTTAAAACATTACTTTTGGATGTAAAAGCAAATATGCCGTCTTTTTCTCATTCAGATTCGAGCAAATGTCCTACCTGCTGCGCACCCTATCCATGCAGACAGCATTAACAGTATCCGGAAAGATCTGTGGGTAGTTCCTTCCATTTAGTTTAGCACGACGAGTATGCTGCAGTTACTAACTCGCTACCCGTATTTAAGCCTTCGTTGTAAAACGAACACAATACATGTAAGTGGATTCGTACCTGGCAAAACAAACAGGCATTAAACTGTTTTAAAAGCCGTTGACAGCCATAGGTTATTAAGTCGGAAAGGAAACAAGCAACAGATGATTTGATAAATTAATCATTAACATAGTATAACGTTCCGCCTGAATAATCGCGATGGTTCAATTCATCTATTACAATTTCGCAACATGCTGCTTTTTTCTGCTCATAAAAATTTCACAAATGTCAAGTGGATTTAACTTGATATTTATGACTTTGTGTTGGATGTAATAATACGTTAAATTATTTTCATTCCTCGTGATGTTGTAGCATTCGGATGGGCACGTGGAACAATGCATTGAGATAGAAAATCAAGACCTGAGATGACCAGTGAAAATCGATCTACAAACAATCATGCCCTCGGATCTTGCACCGGTTAATCAATGTCTACTAGCTTTGTAACATTTTTACAACTTATGCCTCACCTCTGTCTGCGTGGGTTCGAGTCTCGGATTCGGCCAATATGGGTATGTGAGAAAGCTTGCCAGTAGATTCTCGTGTGTTGGTGGTTCTTCCTCCACCACTTATACTCGTTTTCATGCATTCCCTATCTTGTGCTGAAAATGGCATTAAACCCTAGAACATCTTTTGGAGTGATTAACATAACATGTTTTGACTTTTGTTTTGTAGCTTCAGGTCCTTTCTTTCTAACATTGTAGAGTTAATGGACATCATTACCTCAGTTGACTGACGTTCTGAAAAGAACCCACGTCTTTTTAACCTAGAGATTTATTGTCTTGCATTCCTTGTTTAGTTTATTATTTCAGTTTATTTGGACTTAAGTTACACTATTTCTTGTTAGTTTATCAATATAAAAATTAAAACAAAGGAACTAATCGTACACATAGTATATAGGTGTCTACTCCTATACTGTGTTAGATGCATGGAGTTTTATATGAAATGAATTTAAAAAATATGAAAGTCGATTCATGTAATCTGTTTGAAGTTAATAACTTGTTTTTAAAAAATAGCTTTTTCTAAATCGATTGCTTCATTGACATATTTTTGAAAGTTTCAGCACAACATTTCTTTAACTTCTATGAGTTTTATAAACACTACGTCTTGTGTAATAATGTAAACAAATATAACTTCAGTAAAGATAGTAATATACAGGTTAAACAGTACCATCGCCTATGCTGGCTAAATGATGGAAGTTGTGAAGATTGAGTTAGGTCCGGTAACAAAAAATCAGAGTGGGTATGATTACTGAAATCTAGGGAAGCTGGTCCAAACATTTTGTTTCAGACAGAAGCGATTGCCCCGACAAAACTATCAACATTATGAAATCACTTGGTTCTTTGATATGCAGTAGATGCTTTTGAGTATCGTATGTACTCATTTTTAAGACGAGTCCAACTACAAAATATATAGACCCAGAACTGCCGTCGCATAATGCACCGGCAGATCTAGGTCTATGCAGTTTGCTAGGAGTAATTAGTAGAACAAACAATGTCGACCATTATCTGCCGACGCAATTATGCTACAACAGCAAATCAGGAACTTTATTTATTTTGTTTGTTGGTTGTTTTTTTGGGGGGTGGTGGTGGTGGCAGTTTGACTAGACTTACAAGAGAGTACATACAGTATATTTGTTATATGCGGACAAATTGTTTTGGATTTTTCCTGTTCAAAGCCCAACCTGGTCGATTTTGGGTAGAATTAGCTAGTGGAGTCTTCTGGTTGATACCTACTGAGGGTCATGTTACCGAATGACCACAACAATATCCAAAACGAGATGTGGGCAGTTATATCAATTTTATCTTGCACGAAGAGTATTCTGCAGTTACTAACTCGTTAACCGTATTTAAGCCTCCGTTAGAAGAAAAGGAACACAAAACAAACATTAAACTGTTATAAAAGCCGTTGATAGCCGTAGGTTCATAAGTCTGAAGGAAATAAGCAACAGAGGATTTGATGAATCAATTATTACAAAATGAAGGTCAATTCATGCAGTGAATTTGTGATTTATAAATTTTAATAAAGCCTTTTCTAAAATATATTGCTTCATCGACATATTTTTTCAGTTTTAGAAAATCACTTCTTTATCTTTGATGGTAGAATATGTAAAACCCTTAAAACACCTGCTCAAAATTGATGAGGAGTTATCAGATAAATAACAGATAAATGTAGATAAATATTACAAGTAAGAAAACAAAGAAGTAGCGACTACTAAATGTACAATTGTGTTCATTAACTATTGTTTAATTATGCGCTCGCTCGAACAACTGCGATATTTGTGTCAAAATTAATGTATATACCTATGTAAGGGAACACGATTCTTATAAAAAAAAGAAAACAAATGTGAATTTAGACAGTGATTGCGTCTTGATATTACACATAAGTAACAATCCTTACCTAATGGAATCGTGTTTGGATATATGGTAATATACAATCATTGTCTTTTCATAAATTTAAAATGCGAGTCACTGACCCGGGACAGAAGAAAAAACAAAGCAGTGATCCAAGACATTGGTGTGATTTAAACTTTGTTCGACAGTTTAAACACCCAACCTCTGTACTATAAGTCCACAATATAAGTAAGGAACAACTTAAAATTATTCAATTGCACACCCACTCGTAGATTTTTAAAAAACCCTTGCCCGTTCCTTTTAATTTTGGCTTTGTGCCTCCCCCCCCCTTCCGGCTCTGCAGAAATCAGTGAAATTGCCTATTTGGTGCTCGCCACCAAATAATGTTGATTAAATTCATTTCTTCGATCTGATTAAAGTCAGATCTTTGCAGTCCTATGTATAACAGTGGAGATCTGATTTTAATCAGATTATAGGTTTCATTACAAATCAGTGAGCAAAAAGTTAATTTAGGACACTATTCTGGCTGCTTTTTAGGGGATGTGTAAGACTTGTTCTTTGCATGACAACGCTCTTTGATTGGACGAAATTAAAACGATGGACGTGAATTGGAAAATAATGTGTAACAAGCAGCTCTACTTACAAACTCGTGCGCTCGCTTAATATGCAAGAACAATACGCTGAATGCAATACTGAAAATAAGTTATAAACAAATTCTGGACGTCATTGGCTTTTAACCAATGAGAGGACAGCAATCCATTCAGCGGGATTTCACTTGCATATTAAACGGGCGCGATCAGGTCCATGTCAGACAGTACCGTGGGAAAATGGTCTGGCATTCCTTAAAGGTATGATAGTAAACAAAACTTAGGATATGCATACGAAGTCGAATTTCTGAGCTAAATATCGGTACCAAAGTTATTACATTACGCGAAATGTAGCTTGAAATGTCAGCGTTTATTTTTAAATAGGTCGCGCGAGCAAGAAGAGAAGTGTCCTCCCTTGTCTATGTTGTATAGTACATGTATGACCGGTAAATTGTCAGCAAGGATACGAGCCCCTGGGAGAAAAATCAACCGAGGACTTCACCACCAGCGGACCCAGTTATATACTGGAAATCCCGAGAAAAAACGTTTTAGCTTCTGACAGCTGTTGCTAAACGTTTTTGTTCAACATCGCCCTCTAGCGATAGTGGTAGAAGTTTTAGCACCGCAGATGCTACTTGCAGCGACAAAAGATCAAGCATGTCCGCTTAAAAACGGAGATGATAATGTTTCTTGCAAAAACTTGGAAGTTATAAATTTTAATTATTAAATTTCTTTATTATTTATTAAACTGCATGCGTCATACCCATGCGCATTAATATATTTTAATAAATTTAAATCTTTAGGTCTAACTTAAGTATTTTCGTTTCAACCAGTTGTGTTGACCACATGGACCTTTCTGACTTCTTATTTAACTTTATTAACGCACTATCGAATGACACGCATCGTTAGACATGGTGCTATAGAAATTCAACTTTATTATTTTTATTATCCGAATCGGTTGTTCCTGCCTTGTCCGACTCTAATTAATTGGAAGCTCATACTATTTCCGGATCAAAAGTCGGTTATGCCCTAACAACTACAACAACAACAACAACAACAACAACAACTACTACTACTACTACTACTACTACTACTACTACTACTACTACTACTACTACTATTAAGAAGAAGAAGAAGAAGAAGAAGAAGAAGAAGAAGAAATGAAACAGTTAAAAAGAAGGAAAGAAAAATTTTGTAAAACATGGATGCTTGTTGGGGTCTTTTTTGTTTTCACACGACTCGACAAATTGTATTTTTGGAAGTAAACCATAATTCCTTGAAGATGATTAAGAAAATAAAGAATTAACTCGAGGTATTCCGCCGATAATCGTGCAGTGCCCAAATTTACGATATGAGCTGTTATCCTGCTGGTGCTAAAACTACGTACTTAGTCTAAGAGTTCATTGTAAATATTTTGTAATGATCGACGACTCTTTATAATAGGATAGCTGTCATCGACTGATTTCTGATGATCAAAGCGCAGTGATAAAGAACATTATTTGGGTCGAAAAAAAGTCCGGCAACAGTGCGTCATAATTAGCAGAGCGTTTTGATAAAGATCGATAACTGCGAGCTGAATGTAATGTTGGAATATGGCCATAGTACACAATTAATTTTACTATATGGTCTCTACATTTGTTTCTCAGTACTGAACTTTCCACTGTGTGACAATCAATACAAATCATATGTTAATCTAAACTACCTTCAAAGATGACTTTACGGTTTAGTTCTTGTCAAGGGTTGACCTGCATTTTTTTGAGAGGCTGAATTGTAAACAAAACATTAAATCCTTACCAAGAATGCCAAAATCTAACTCTAGTATCACCACCAAATTTAGACCGGAAAAAGTGATCTAAAAATAGACTGGGACTACATTCTTGGGTACTGAACCGGATTTTATTAATTGTGTACTGATTCCATATAGCCGACTTTCTAGCCTCACACCTTTCTGACTGGTTATTAACGACAAAGGAACTATGATATCAGATGTTGCTTCTTTCTCTTATGTGTCTATATTATGCCGTAATACTTGTAGCCCTATTAGAGCGGGCTGTGTAATAAGTATATGCCAAAATGAATTGTGCTAATTGTTCCTCCTAATTTATATTTTCTCATTAATCTTGAATTTGTTACGCGAAAGGAACGAAAACGCGAATGAGGGAGAGGGGCTTATGGTAAAAACAGTTAGTGTTCCATCGAAAAAAATATTCTAAACCGTCGGTCAGTGTTCAGTATTGCCTTAGTCGATGAAAGCCATGGCTCCTACTAGTTGTTACGTGTAGGCTCGTACAAAAGTAACAAAGAAAAGAGTAAAGCCAGTTACTTATCCGATTGTAAAATTATTATTTTAAAATATATATTTTAACCCTTAACTAAAACACATTTTAGACCCCGTGATGAGTTACGTGATTAAAATCAATATACAGCAGTAAAATAATATATAAATTAGCACGTAGGCTAGTACGCCCCTTATTTAAGAATCAATGATTCCCACACTAGAAATGAATTTAAAGACAAAGGTTATTTACAACAGAGCAGATGCAAGCCAAGAATGACCTTAATTACGACGAATGATTTTCACTCTGTGTTTACCAATTCAGAACCAAGGTTAGGAACTAGGTCAGCTAAAAATATAATGTAGCAATAATAATTATTTACTTGAACTGAACTGGGTCAAATCCCGTGAATAAAGTTATCATTACAATAACATGTAATGAAACAAAAAAAATTAAAAAATTAAAACTAGTAATTAAATTACATATACGTAACATTGTCTTATGTCTGCAAACATAGAGATACCAATTGCCTAAGATGACGGACACGCTCACACATAGATCTGATCAAAGTCGAGATAAAACTTAGACGTAGCGAAATTGATCAAAAGGGAAATTAAGCTGCAAAACTTCCACCCTAATCTCCCTCCTCGAGCGTAAACAAGAATTCACACCAATTTATCAATCATTTCTTTATTTCAAAAAGCATTGCATTCAATCTATTATTAATTCTTATTATCTAAAGAAATTAAGCTAATTTAATGTAAAGAAATATTGTTTCGACAGGACAATTTGTCAAAAGACCCAAAAGTATAGTAGGAAGAAATAAGTGAAAAGCTCTTTTTATAAGAGAGAGAGAGAGAGAGAGAGAGAGAGAGAGAGAGAGAGAGAGAGAGAGAGAGAGAGAGAGAGAGAGAGAGAGAGAGAGAGAGAGAGAGAGAGAAATAAAATATGATGCTTAAAAGTAATTAAAAAACCATTCCATTTATGAAACTCGTCAAAGGAATAGTATTTTACTCATTTTGAATAGATCAAAAATGTATGTATGTATGTATGTATGTATGTATGTATGTATGTATGTATGTATGTATGTATGTATGTATGTATGTATGTATGTATGTATGTATGTATGTATGTATGTATGTATGTATGTATGTATGCATGCATGCATGCATGCATGCATGCATGCATGCATGTATGTATGTATGTGTACGTGTGTGCGAAAGATTCTAAATGTACTATATATATATATATATATATATATATATATATATAAATAAATATATATATATATATATATATATATATATATATATATATATATATATATATATATATATATATATATATATATATATATATCGCATTTTTATTTGGCGTGAAATGTTGCCAGCAATCGCTTTTAAAAAATATGGAGCCATTAAAATCGTCAAGCTGTATTGTTAAGGTATATTTATGTGATACAACGGTTAGCAGAAAGTAAAAAACAACATACACGCCCAAGTCTTTTCGCTCTTTGCCAATCACTACATTTCTCTTAACTTGATAGGGGAAACAAGTCATATTTGTGCTGAAGACATTGACAGAGCTTCGTATTTCGTTAAAGTCTTGATCTATCACCGGCTTTATTGTTATTTTATTGTTTCATTTTTTTTCATTTATCCATAATTTATTGGAAACTTATCTTATTTTCAGCAACTCTGTTAATTTATGTCGCGAAATGTAAACACGAATGAGTCCCATCAAAGGACAACAGTGATTCCCATGATAAAATTATCTCCTTTTTGCTGAATATCACGTTGTTTTGGCTGAAGATGATACATGGACCGCTTTCAAGATTTGTTTAGGCGATACTCGATGTGTTTGCAGACTTTGTCACGTGATGCAAGTAAAAGTAGGCAAATATTCTTTCGACTCTTGAGATTCTAGTAAATAGTTAAGTTCTCAAGGTGACCTAGTCCATACGCCCAACTCTGTCGAAATCAAGGACATACTTGTATTACAAATCATAAAATCTTCGTTGGTTTTTTATGTACACTTCATTGTGTGTGTGTGTGTGTGTGTGTGTGTGTGTGTGTGTGTGTGTGTGTGAGAGAGAGAGAGAGAGAGAGACAGAGAGACAGAGAGATTTTAATAGTAATTTATTCAAAGCATGCGGCTATAATAAGAAATTTTCCGTGTTTATGTTAAGAACTTGAATTGCATTTGACCACTCAAAGGGAGGTTTATGTGTACCACATAACTCACATGACTTCAACATTTTTCATGGTTAAGCGACTAAAATTGATCATGATTTTATAAAAGTTTGGAAAGTAAAACTGCACCCGTGTTTATTCTCAGTTTCAATATGTAAAACTAGTGTTTTTACTTTCAAAACATTCTTGACACATGCGGCGCTTGGTAATATTATATACTTAATACGTACATATTTACTTACAAATTAGCACTACTAAGCTGCTCATCTCACCATAACAATTTTTATTTCAATTTGTAGTTGTCTAAAAATTATGTCTCAGTGGCATTTAAATGTTCAGTTTCTTTCATTTTTGCACGATGAAAATGTCGCGATATAAAGATGCGTTTGCTTTTAATATTTTTTTTTATAGCAGATTTATCGCAGCTGTCTTATGATGCAGATCTTTTAAACGTAGTCATTGTTTGGAACTAACACAATTACGTCTTACATGCATCTCTGATTTTACGTTGATTGAATACATGTGTATTAATATCACTAGCAGTAAGTATAATTGTTTTATTTATAAGCAACACAGCAATATGACCCTATGTACTGGATAAATAAAAGAGGTCTTTATTTAAAAGACCGCTATGTCATGAAACAAACACAAATGACGTTGAGGGATCATTAAACTTTGAAAATGAATTGAATGAATTGTTCTCAGTCCTGGGCTAGTTAAAAAGGGTTCAGGTGTGATGTATTGTTCTCATCCCTGGGCTTTGAAAAAGGGGGCCAGGTTTTGAATCAAATAGGTATACTAGAACTTGCAAACAAATTGCAGATTAGACTATCCGGTATATGGAGTAGCTTATTTATTATACTTTTGTGTACTTTTGAGAGAGTGACGTACGTAAGGTTAATTCATTTGCGTTTAAAACATGCACAGCGGAGAAAATGTTGGCATGTTATTTTGATGCAATATGGCTGACATTTCTTTGGCTATTGTACTTTTGGAAATTGTAAATGATCTTAGTACACTACTGCTGTTGTTGTTAAAGGGTTGAACTCCATATTCAACACAAAATAGGCTATGCATGGCGGTCAGTAGGCCTATTAATGTTGGAAGAACACAGAGAAAACCCCGGAAAGAACCACCGACCCACGAGAAGCCATTGGCAAGCTTTCTCACATACCCACATTCACCAAGCCCAAGGCTAGAACCCACGCTGACAGAGGTGAGATGGCAGTGAGCCGTAAGGTTGAGCAGCGCTTTAGACCACTCGGCCACTCGAGGCCACTAGAACACAGTGTCAACTAAAATGATTGCTCCCCTGTGCTATAAAAATCATCCTGAATTCGTCTAAAGTACACTATGTTTAGCAGATATTAAAATAGAAAAAAAAATTTTTTTTGCCAGACTAGACAATACCAGCGTTTGAAAGAGCAATGAGTGAATGTTAAAATACATAAAATGTAAAACAAAGTTCTCGGTTCTTTTTTTTTTAAATTTACCTCTGAAGTTCAGGAAGTTAAAATGACCAAGTGGAGCTAGCACTTTTTTGAAAGATGCACATCTGGAGTAAGGCCAAGCTGCATAATCTATAATCTATTACAATCATTATTCACCAACATAAAAGCAGTTAAAGTTTCTTTAAAACATATATGAGATATACTAGTTCTTTTACTAACAGCCAGTATAACCAGTGAGAAAACACAGGAAAATTATTTTTATTTAAAATGCAAAGTTATGCAAAAATCTAAATCATAGAGCGCCATCTATGCATGAAATGACACAATCTCTGGTTTCTTAAAGAGCCCAGTTCATGCAAAAAGTTTTCACTCTAATTTTAGTTAGTTTATCTATAATAATAATTTGTTTAATTTGTTATACACTCTTTAACAAACACACACACACACACACACACACACGCGCACGATTTCGAAAGAACAGGCAGCAACCAAACTCATAACAATATGCTCAGTATGGGTCAGTCATTCACTCTGTTCTATGATGAAATTTGTTTTTCGGTATAAGAAAAACGGCTAATTGTATTTTGCATAAATTTTGTAATATATATATATATATATATATATATATATATATATATATATATATATATATATATATATATATATATATATATATATATATATATATATATATATAAATCATTCAATATCATGTTCAATTTCATTTTGTTTGTGTTTTAAATTAAATTGTTTTTTTTTTTTACATACGAGGTTCGTCTTAGTCCTATGTATATATGTGCACAGATCTATGTTATTTCGCCCATCATTTACATGTTTTATTGCATTGCTTGCTCAATCTGGGCAATGCCAAGTCTATATAGGCTGGTTGAGACGTGATGCATCTTTAGGTTTATTTCAAGCAGAAACAGCCATGTAGAGGTTTTGCAAACACAACGGTTTCTGTTTCATTTGTTTGGTTTTTTTCTATGTTTTGTATATGCCTTTGAAAAAGACTCATTAAAGCGCTCAGGCCAGTTAGATACTATATTGCGTTATATAATTCGTTAATTTCATATAATTCGTTAAAATTGAAACGTATGTAAATATGAGTCTAATGTACAACTAGGTATGCACGGTGATTTACATAATTCGCAATATTAATTTGAAATAACTTTTGTAATCCTTCGCATTCATATAGCAAGGTGATACCACTTTTTCTACGATCCTTATTACGAGAAAGACTTTGTAATAAGACACAGCGTTTCTTTTCTTATATTAAAGGGGTTTTCGTTATATTGTTTTCTTGTTCGGAAGTATATGTGTTCTGCTGAGGCATGTTTTATTTTAAATAATAATTAAAGTATAATGATAATAATAATAATAATAACGACGATGATGATGATGATGATAATAATAATAATAATAATAATAATAATAATAATAATAATAATGATGATGATGATGATGATAATAATAATAATAATAATAATAATAATAATAATAATAATAATAATAATAAAGATAATCACAATGATGATGATGATGATGATGATGATAAAAGAAAAAATGACGAACCGTAGTATTTTGAAACAGCAGAATCAGCAACAAGAACAATATAATATTTACCCAGACAAATGGGCAGAACAAGAAAGTATATTTTGATTTTTAATCTACAACGCAGCTTTAACAATTTTTCAGTCATATCGCAACGATGTCTGCAGTGTGGCAGTTTATAGTGATGTCTAGCACTGGTAGACAGACATGTAGCATGATGTCCCACCCAGTAACATTATTCTGACACTAGGCCGACCAGTCCTAACATTAACCTTTGAATGCTGAGCGCCAAGCGAGGCAGCTCTTAGTACTATTTTTGTAAGTCTTTGGTATACTCGACCGGGGGTCGAACCCACGACCTCCCGTATCCGAGAATGCCGCACTAACCATTAGGCCACTGGAGCGAGAATATATATATATATATATATATATATATATATATATATATATATATATATATATATATATATATATATATATATATTCATGACTCATTTCGAATGGTTTAAGTAAATATATCAAGCCTTTCATCAGCATTTTAACATTTTGACTAAATAAGTTTTCAGTATTTACATAATGAAATTGAACATTTATGTTCAATAGACCGTTTATAATATGTTCCAAGCAGTACTTATCTAATATCTGACACACTGACATAGTCTTAAAAATTATTTCATGACAATAAAATGTAAATATAAGTGCTGATCTCTATTTCAGTTTATGAATAACTTTCATTCCTTAAGCGCATGACGAAGAAAGATTCGAATTTATTATTGTTGTGACAAATGCGTTTTTTTTTTAAAATTGTTCTTAAATACCTTCATTAGGAGGAAGAACTTAAAATTATTAACATGTTTTCAACTGAAATTTGTAGCTCTCTGAAATTTGTCCTTAGGATTGCGCTAAGACTTTCTAAAAATATTGTATTGTGTGACAAAGGATTGTTCAAGACTTGTTTGAAATTTAAACCTTTCAATTCATCATGTACTTCAGAGCTTTGATATGTTGAAACACCGACATGAAGTTTCTCTTCCCCATGGCATATTGTCAGGTTTTCCTGTGTCCATGGGCAAGGATTAATACCCCTCCCCCATCATTAGCACTCGATATAGTCATGATGAACAATTATTTATTTCAATGTACGAGTTGGTTGGTTATTAATGGTATATTTTACAGCTATATAATTTCAACAAATGGGATCTAAGTGTCTTTAACAAGGACTCACTATGCTGTGCTTTCCTGCACGGGTATCAACCTCCAATTGGAATCCAACGCTCCAGCAACCAAATAACCGTGGATTCCTGCACGTAATAACATGACATCGCGAAAATTATACGGCAGGATATACCTAATTGAGAAAATTATTGAAATGCAACAAAACAAAATGGAGTTTAATTTTTGCTATTCATATATTTGCCGAAAAAGAGGAAAGAAAAGTTGTCACTTCTATCATTACTTTGGTCTGTCCTTATCCACACATACACACGAACATGTGTGTTTATATTTCTATAAATGTTTACATATGAAATGAGAGTATGATCATAGCGTGATCAACGGCCTTGTTTACTGCGCATGAACAATTTAAATAATTTATTATTCAGCGACTACTGATGGTGATCAAGTTCTCCATATCACGTGACATGTACTGTTATCGTATATAAACAATTATATCATTGTTTCCATATTATAACCCACCTCACGACGGGACTATGTGTGCTGGCATCTGTTAGTTTTGAGAGACGATGGGAATGCGCCCATGAGAGGTGTCCAGGTTGGTAGTTGTGCAGCGTCTTCTGTGGCAATAGAGCCCATCTTTTGAGACGTACAGGGTTCAGGTTTCCCTAGTGTACAGGAGAGTAATTTGCACACAGGCACGGTGACGGTGATCTTAGTATTCAGCAGAGTCAGCATGCTGTAGTTTCACACTCTCTGCCGAGAGAGAGAGAGAGTGACAGGTTGTTGGTGAGGATAGAGCTCATGTATGTGAACTGATTGACTGCTTCTAGTTTGTAGTTGTTGATGATGATGCTTCGAGCAACCGTGTCCTGAGCTGACACATTGGTTTTCTTTAAGCTGAAGGTCAACCAGAATTCATTGCATACATTTGCGTTGTAGTTCTGCTATTGTGTAAGTGGCTAGAGCAACAGCATATGCAAAGAGCATGTCCCTAATGGTTGCTTCTCTTACTTTACTCTTTGCCTTCAGTCGTGCCAGGTTGAACAGTCTGTCGTATGATCGCGCATACAGGTAGATCCGTTCTGTGGACGTCCTGAAGGCGTACCCTAGCAGGACAGCAAAGAAGACGCTGTATTGCGTGGAGGGAAGGACACAGCATTGTTTCACTCCGCTGTTGACGTTGAATGGGTCGGACGATGAGCCATCATGTTATCATAAAAGGACTGGATCATACTTATCAGCTTGGGGGGGGGGGCATCCAATCTTCGTCAGGATTTTGAAGAGTCCATTTCTACTGACCAGATCGAATGCCTTGGTGACAGCACTAAACTAAACCCAACTGCAAGCAGCGTAGAGCTAAATCTATCATAAAACGAGAAATAAGGATTTGACCTGCCGGCGCATGGGGTTTGATGGGTGGGTGCAGATTTTGGGGCTAGGCTAAAGCACCAGCCTTTTATGGATATTTAATTTGCACTGTTTGTTAAACTTACGTTTGGTGGATATAGTAAATATTATTTTAAGAGCAAGCGTTAAATATTAAGATCATTATCTTGGTCTGAGTAAAGAATATCATGTTTGCCATGCTTTTTATTATAATTTTGGTAACAAATCGTGTCTAAGTATAGATCAGATTGTACTGGGAATAAACGTTTATGCTACATACCATCTCTTCTTTTGTAAATTAGGTTTTTTTTTTATATGATCTTGTTTAAGAATTATTCATGTTGCTGTACGATTTAAAACAGATTCGGTCATATTAGTGTTCACTATTTCATTTGGGCTGGAATATATTTATTAATAATTTTTTTCACTTAAAATACAAAGTGCTCATCAATAATATTATTGAATAGAGACATCAACTGCGAATAAAAGTGAATTCAAACAAGGACATCTTGGATTATAATATTGTGATTAAATTGGAAGACTTAGTATAACATCACTCTTCAGGCTAGGGTACATTAGTACATTCATGACTACAGGCACATCAGCGTCTTCGGCGCCGGATCTTAATTAAACCACCACTAGAATTTAATTAGAACTTTATTCTTTGCAACTAGTGATCAGTCTCTTTGGACTATTTGGAATTTAATTCGCAATAGTGCAAGTTTTTATAAAATTGAACTTTTTATTTAACAGAAATAAATTATTTGTTGAATTTCCAAACTAGACTGGTTTCGCTATTTTTTATTACTTAGTTTAAGAAATAAGAATTGTAATAAGCCAGTTTAGACTAGTGTTTGCAATATGTATACTTAGATATTATCAGCAATAGCGGAAAGAATGTGATGTTCGCTGCAACACAGAATCTCTCTCTCTCTCTCTCTCTCTCTCTCTCTCTCTCTCTCTCTCTCTCTCTCTCTCTCTCTCTCTCTCTCTCAGATTCCTAGTCAGCTACAATTGTAGAAAAGGCTGTCTAGGACGACAAATTTGAGACAACTATAGAAGCTTTTCTATTTCTATTTTCCAGACAAGTAGTGCTAAAACAAAATCAGAAGGAAAATGGCTGTTAATATAGACATCAATATAATTCCTATATTCTGCTTTTTATAATGACGAATGTTTGATATTTTCCCGATATTAAAATATAATAATTAATTGGATACGTTCATCCGAAAACATTAGAATCTTGTTTCAGGAAATTTACTCAAAATCGAGCATGTAAAAATAATATTTTCATCGTTTGTAAAAGTTTCCACTGGGGAAGATCGTGCAGAATTGAACAGTGTTTTACCAGTCTTAACACAACATTATATTAAATTGAGAAAATTATGAATATTGCGGTAAATGCAGACTGAATTATATTGTTTGCGTCCAGATGGGAGTAATTTTTTTTTTTATCAGTTTGTGAAAAACACTTAAATTGACCTTTGATTGGACCATAACAAGTATGGTCAATATTTATCAAACATTATCATATAGTGTGGTCAATTAAATAGTTCCCCTCGTACTAATCTAATTTAATTTTACCTCAATTGATTGTTCGACTCGAACATTCGTTGACCGTCGGAGGTTAGGCTGCAACAATTGTCATGTATTTGAAAGCCCTTTTACCCTAATATATGTAATAACTGCTTGAGACACGTTCATGTTGTTGACTCTTCTAACTTGAATAAATATGTCGTCCTGAAGAGAAAATATCGCCTTTGATATCAGATCGCGAAGTCGTTTTCATAGCAAACAACAGATTACAAAAAAACTTATAAATGCTATTTTATTTTTAGGGTAGAAATATTATTCACCTTTAGACTGTGAAACATGTTAGGGCAAAGTATTAAACTTACGTCAAGCTAGAGGATTTCTTTTAGATTAGTTTACCACCTTGTTTACAGTTATTTATTATAGACTAACTTCATATTATACGCAAACATGCCATATAGTTGGATTGTATTTCTCTCTGCAAGTCATTCCTAGGTACTTGAAAAATTAAAATCCGTGATATCGGATGAGTTTTCTCGATATTAAATGAGTGAATCAGTGTCATAGTAGGATACCCGACGCAAATATAATAAAAATAACTTTTCCCCACACCTTTTATAGAAAATAACGCAGGATAAACCACGTTTGTGCCCGCGTTGTTGTGTATGTGTCTCAGAGACTGATTCAGGCTGGAGGTTGAGGAGCCTGTACATGGCGAGGGGACCTATTATCAGATATAACACCCACCTACCCACACCCATCATGGAGCACGTGCTCCCTGTGCCTAACTTGTGTTATACAGAATATGGAGATATAAACCTTTAATATGAATTTAAAAGAAGTGAAGAGCAATTTTTATTATTTTCATTAACCAGGCAAGTGCAGCTCTAGGGATTGGAGTTGGGAATAAGCTTTTCAGCATGTAACAAAAACCCCAAAACAAACAAAAGCAAATAATTAGGAGGTTACTTGTTGGATCATTTTGAAACCTGAACGGAATTACGAATTTTATAAGTAAGAATTTTCATCCTGAAATTATATTAGTGCAGCTATGACAGTGCAGTGTAATAATATGAGTTACAGGTGAACAACTAAATAACTTGAGTTTAGTGGAGAATATAATATAATCTTTTACTGTAACCTACTAGCGTGGTGGCAAAATAAATAAATATAAAAAATAAAATATATAGAGAGCGTATAATAAATATTATTTAAAACCAACAAAAAATTGTAATAAAAGCAAACTTATTGCTAGTATAATTTGTTAGTACCATTACCCTCACTGAGATATAGGACAAAATAGTAAAAAATCATAAAGCATTTAAAGCAATAGTGAAATGCCTTTATAAGGAAGTCACAACGGCGGAGCGAACACAAATAATAAAAAGAAATTTGTACTGCTTATAAATTAATGACACAATGTTTCAGCATATTTAGTTATACAGTTTATAGGTAGGTTTATCATGGAAGCAATACAGTGTAAAATATCATGGAAAGTATTTGCCTTGAACAACAAAATTCAAGAACAAATGTTGATTTGTTTTTTTTTTTTGGAACATAACGTTTGTTTATAAGAAATATATACTATTTGTTGTATTCCATTTTCACTCAATTATTTTCTAATGTGCTCCTTATTGCAATGAATGCATTAAGAGCTAACGTCTCCAGACCTAAAACAAGTCTTAAAATATCTTTTTAATTGCATAATTTTTCTCTTCTTAAAGTAAAGTCACCATTATTCGGATTCAAACTGATATTGATCTATTGGTCTAACCAAATTTCTTGCAAATAAATGACAAACTAAATATCCTTCCAACCCTGCAGACGTCCCAAAGACAACAAAATAATAATGACCCACTAAGATTTGCATGTAAACTTAATTCACAGGAATTTCAAACAGCCAAAGACCGCTTCGGTTGTGTGAGAGGTTAGAACATCAGCCTCAGAAGCTGGAGGTCGCGGGTTCGTACCAAAGATTTATAAAAAAAAAATTAGTACTAGCAGCTGCATCGCATAGCGCTCAGCATTAAGAGGTTAGTGTTAGGAATGATCAGCCTGATCTCGGGATAATGTAACTGGGTGGGTCATGATGCGACATGTCACTGTAAACTGTGACACTGCCAACATCGTAGCGATATGGCTCAACTTGTTAAAGCTACGTTTAAAATCGAAACCCACAGACACACAGACACATGCAGCCAAACCTACATATGTAAGGAAAAATGTAGACACATAAACTTGATAAGATGCCCAATAATTATGCTTCAATGAACAACATAATATATGAAAGAAAAAATACGGTATGCTCTAATAATTGCCTCCAATGCACGGCACACCAGATGAAAGAAACAGTATGGTACAATTTATTATTGTGTGTCCAATGCACGATACAATATATGAAAGAAACAGCATTTGCGTGATCTATTATTTGATAGGTGATGTTAGCTGTTTATATTATTATTTTTGAGGGAGGAGGGTGTCAAGAGGATATCCTGTCCAAATTGTAATCTATATATATGAAACAATACTTTATGTACCAAAGCCTGGAGTTTGTTCAATTCTATCCCACAAACAATTAAAGCTTTTCCATGTATTAAACCTGGTGTACAAAAGCATAGGTTTTATTGTCCGGTAAAGATCATCAGACACACTTATTTGTCTTATTTGATTTTTATCACCTGACTAACTTTGAGTTGGAAAAATGTTAACAATCTTGCTTACCAAGCTGCTGATGCTCTCACTGTTTTGTATAACATGCTTTTGAAGACGCGGATTGAAGATCATCAATTTCTTTGTAAGCGGTTCAGAACCGGAACAGGTCAAGTGTTAAGGGGTGGTGGTGGTGGCGAATTCCAAAATTTCAACAAGGCACTGACTTTCCTGGAAAGGGCACCAAAGCAAAGCAAAGCAAAAGTCCATGTGTGTATTTTATTCAGAGTGTGCTTATTACCCAATAAACGTGCGTTTCAATAAAACGATGGCACAATTTCAAGTGACAAGTGACTGTACTTTTGTGTTTTCGGATGGAGGAGGTCCGATCGGCCCTGCAGTTAAATCTTTGTTCTATATAATACGATTAAATTAGTCAGGGATCCTGAACACTATAGAGATGTAAGAAACAAATACAAGGTATATTTCGAAGTTTTGAATGGTACAAGGTACGGTAGCAGTGTAGGCCAATAAAGGTGTTTTTGCAGCTGGTTTGGTTGAGAAAGAATTGTTACAGCTATTGCTCTTCCTTTTTACGTTTGAGAATGTTAGTACAAAACCTATTATGGATAAATCGATTCAAAATAAATTTTTAAAGTTTGATCAAATAATTTACATTTAGCAAGTTATACAGTAATGGTAAATTTTGCATCCAATGCTATCCGTGACAATGAAATTATTATCAACGACTATCTTAACTATAAGTGAATATAACATTAAAAAGCAACATAAAACGCGATAATAAAAGGTACAAGACAAAAGATATATATATATATATATATATATATATATATATATATATATATATATATATATATATATATATATATATATATATATATATATATATATATATATATATATATAGATGCAATAAACTGACGACGAACAGTACGAAACTAGTAACTAACTAGCCTAAGCGCTTTCGACTCTTAATGAGTCTTTTTCAAAGGCAAATACAAAACATAGTTACGACAAACAAATAAACACAAAAACGTTGTGTTTGTAAACCTCTACATTTCTGTCTTCACATGTGCTAACACTATAAATACAACCAGCTTGTATAGACTAGTTGCGGAAACTGAAAACATTGTATAATTCCCTAAAAGTCTACAAGCCAAAGCGACATCTATTTTTACTTTGTGTACATATGTAACGCAGATTATATCCCGGATATTTGATTCTATATCGGTTATTCTTATAGTAAAAATTGAAGGATAATAAGAAGATTTAGAAAATGTTAAATTCTACTAGTGCATAGTTTTCATTTTCTAGTCTTCTTGGTTTTGACCGCTTGGTTTCAATGTTCTAAGGCGGCGTATCCAGTATGATTCTTTTTCCTTCCTGGTTTCGGAACTCCAGCTGTGGTTGTTAGCAATAGCGATAAGTATTATATCACTGAAAGTGTGGCCAGGGGAGGAGAAGTGTTCTGCGACCGGGCTTCTGTACAGCTTTTTTGTCATCCAATCAGATCTATGAAGGTTTATCCTTATGTGTAGCTTTTCAGTTTCTCCCACGTACTGAAGGCCACAAATCTTACATGTGATGAGATAAATCACATTCTCTGTTTTGCACGTTTTGTAACGGGCACCCCACAGAAAGGATATCAGAATATTTAGATCATTTTATGAGACCACATGTCCACAAATTACCATCATATCTTCAAGACACGACAGATTATCTCATAAAAAGCAAAGCTAGTGAACCATTACTGCCAGATACATTACTTGCTTCCTTAGACGTCACATCTTTGTACACCAACATACCGCACAACGAAGGGTTACAGGCATGTAGCGAAGCATGGGAAACAAGAACTGTAAACAATCCACCCACACACTTCTTAATCCAACTCCTGGAGCTTGTCCTAAAACTCAACAACTTTGAATTTAATGAAGAAAACTACCTACAAATCAATGGAACTGCAATGGGTACTAAAATGGCCCCTTCGTATGCTAACATTTTCATGGGAAAACTTGAGGGAAAGCTCTTAGCATCGGTTGAGCGTACACCATACCAGTGGGTACGCTTTATCGATGATATGGAAATGAAGTGACAGTATGGAAGAGAAAGTCTGGATGACTTCATATCAAAGGCAAACAACTTCCATCCTTCAATAAAATTCACGGCAGAAATTTCCAACTCAAACCATGTTTTCCTGGACACAACAACCAGACTGGTGGAAAACAAATTACACACAGACATCTACTCGAAACCAACCGACAAATACCAGTATCTTCTCCCAACCAGCTGTCATCGAAAACACTGCATTAAGAACATTCCATATAGCCAGGCACTGAGGATACGCAGAATTTGCTCCGACGATGAAAGATTCCTAGAAAGGTCTGAAGAGCTGGCTAAACATTTAATTTACCGAGGCTACGACAAAGACCTGATTGCGGAGGCAATCCAAAGGGCCAAACAAACAAACCGTGATGACGTACTCAGATATGGACAGAAAGAAAAGGTTGATAGGATACCATTTATTCTGACCTATCACCCAGACAATCCCAAAGTAGGTAAAATCATCGCAAACCACTGGCCAACCGTGCAATCGTCAGACATACTAAACCTAATACTTCCGAACAAACCTGTAGTAGCTTACCGGAGACCAAAAAACCTAAAGGACATCCTAGTCAGGGCCAAGCTAACAACAATCGCTAGTCAAAACCAACCTAGTCAATCTGGACCCTGTGGCGATAAAAGATGCAAAACCTGTCAACATATGATAGAGACCAAGACATTCACTAGCACAGTGACTAAAGAAAAACTAAACATACATGGTCCAAACAAAACGTGCAAAACAGAGAATGTGATTTATCTCATCACATGTAAGATCTGTGGCCTTCAGTACGTGGGAGAAACTGAAAAGCTACACATAAGGATAAACCTTCATAGATCTGATTGGATGACAAAAAAGCTGTACAGAAGCCCGGTCGCAGAACACTTCTCCTCCCCTGGCCACACTTTCAGTGATATAATACTTATCGCTATTGCTAACAACCACAGCTGGAGTTCCGAAACCAGGAAGGAAAAAGAATCATACTGGATACGCCGCCTTAGAACATTAAAACCAAGCGGTCTAAACCAAGAAGACTAGAAAATGAAAACTATGCACTAGTAGAATTTAACATTTTCTAAATCTTCTTATTATCCTTCAATTTTTACTATAAGAATAACCGGTATAGAATCAAATATCCGGGATATAATCTGCGTTACATATGTACACAAAGTAAAAATAGATGTCGCTTTGGCTTGTAGACTTTTAGGGAATTATACAACGTTTTCAGTTTCCGCAACTAGTCTATACAAGCTGGTTGTATTTATAGTGTTAGCACATGTGAAGACAGAAATGTAGAGGTTTACAAACACAACGTTTTTGTGTTTATTTGTTTGTCGTAACTATGTTTTGTATTTGCCTTTGAAAAAGACTCATTAAGAGTCGAAAGCGCTTAGGCTAGTTAGTTACTAGTTTCGTACTGTTCGTCGTCAGTTTATTGCATCTATTTTAATTAATCCCTGACAAACGTGATCCCTTGGTGGATCCAATACGCTTGAGAGGGTTGTTATTCGCCATATGATTTGTATTCTTTATATATATATATATATATATATATATATATATATATATATATATATATATATATATATATATATATATATATATGTATGTATCGAAATATACTTTAAAAGGGAACGGATAAGTAGCAGACAAAAAGATACCAAAGTAACTTACATGAAAGAATTCAAGTTCAAATGAGTGAATGTACGTATATAATGTTTAAAAGTTGCCTCTCCGAATATAATGCTGAGTTTCTTCGGGCAGAACAACACAAAGTATGCCACGAGAAAAAAATTGATAATCTATTCTACCGACAATTCTTTTGAAGTAACATTGCAATTAATATATATTGTTTTGGAGTATTTTAATGTCTTTGACGAACTCAACGTACTAATTTTACTTATAACTTATAAACGACACAAATGAACTAGGTCTATCATACAAAATTGACGTTTTTAAACCCTGGTAACGAACATTAATAAAATCAATGACTACGAATTAAGCATAGAATGTTTGACGTACAAACACTTAAATCACTCCGATTAACAATGACAAAGTGTACATAAGCAGCTACAACTCAACATTTATGATTTAATAGCCAGAGATCGAAGCAGATATCGACTGAATCTATAACGTTGTGAAGTTTTTAAACCTAAATTTTTCATATCTTCCCCGATCAGATTAATAACACTAATAATAAATTACTCTATGATTATCATTTCTGTCTACCAGAGTCACTACCTGTCAAAAATATCTTTAACGGAGATTTTCTTGCCTTTAATTGTTGATCCCTACGTGTCCAAATGGCTTTTACGGAGATTTTCTTGTCTTGCAATGTTCAAGGGCATTACAAAGCAATTCAGCTTGTGAGATAATATGAAACCTTATTCAAAATATATTTATTATAGGAGACATTTCGTAGTACGATTTATACTTTACATTGGCGTGCTAAACAAATTAGACATATTGTTGGAAATAAAGATACTATATCCTATGAAAGTGTTGATATCTTCAAACTGAATAACTGTAATGTTTTCAATACACAAACCATTGCGGCTGTATGATTCATTCCCAAGAGATAAATCTACAACAAATCCAACCAGTGTCATAGTTATAATATATTTTAAACAATACTTTACTAGCCATTGAATTTGTTCATTAGTTTCCCATCTAATGCTATTTGACTGGGATGTATTGGCCCATCACCTGTTTATAGAGTTTATTACTGTCTAGATAAATGGTGAATGACAATGATTTTGCATCTTTCTTGCTGAGCTTCGCTGAGCTCCACATTGATGTGGTAATGCTGCTTCACTAAGTTCTTCACGTCTATTCATTGTCAATATGCGTGCCAGAATGATACTGAGAAATGCTTATTCATTCTATATGAAGAAGAAATAGCCATGCCGAACATACTCAACCAACATGTAGCGTATGGAGTTATATAATACCGTCAGTGCCAGATTAAGGGCTTCCAGGGTTCTAAGCACCGAAAATATTAAAATATTATGTTGGCCTCCCTCTCCTACAAAATGAGAAACAAAAAAAAAATCAAAACTTGAAAAGAGGTAGAATGTTAGTATTGCATTTATTCCAGATCAAAATACTCGTGCATGAAGATAAAAATGATCATTTATCATTCATTAAATTAATCATCAACAATTAATTTGACTTTTTTCTGGTGCCTTTAGCACGTGCTTAGTGTTCTTAATGTGTAATCCAGCACTTAACATCGTCACATATTCATCTATATTACAAGAGTCACTTAATTATACAAAATGACAGTATAACATTGCCATCATAGACGATGAAGTTTCCTCCCTGGAGAACCAATTCTAAGATCTAGGTATCCTGGAAGATCCCATATATTCATCCACCAATGGAGTAGGTCAGTCGTCAAGCGGTGCAGATCTTGCTGAATTGGATGACGTAGAAAAGTACTTGGCTCATTCACAAGAACTCGCCGATATCCTTCCTCATAGTGTAGTTCAGCTGTCCGCTGTAGAAGAGGTTTCAACACCACCACAGAGGTTGCCTTTATTCTCTGCGAAATACCATCGAAGCATTCAGGTCATAAGAATATGCATAATGTCAGTGATAAGCATGTTGTTAAGTGCAAAAGATTCCGTTTCAAAACGTAACACGCAAAGCACGTGCAGTAAAACAGGAAGCTGAATTATGTCATCATGAGCAGTTTGGTGGACAATATTTGACAGAGAGAAGCCTACAATATGTATTACCGACTACAAGAATAATGTTGCTGCATAAGCAACGCCAGCACACGATGATCAATTACCACAGAATATGTATGAAGTCAAATCTACGTTTGTTTGAATCTATCTTAGAATGAAACATTGCAAATTGGAAACTATCTCATCAAAAGGTTCTTGCGTGACTTATTTTTCTTACTGCATGTGACATGCCATGTTTTGGAAAGATTTAAAACGGCGGATGAATGCTGGCAAAAGTGAAAAATTCGAAACTCTGAAGACTGATGTAACTGCAGAAGAGAAACTATATTGAACACAAAAATAAAATGCTACATAAACTCCATGAAATCAACGAGCATGCCATTTAAGAAATTAATAATTCTTATCCTATTGTTACTCCTGAGTAGTCTAAGGGAAACATTCCAAAGTCCAGTAGTGTGCACACCTGTTTTAGTTTTGCTTTTGATAAAGTTTAATACAGATAAAGTATTGAAACATCAGTCAATCATGATCTTCAAAATAGGAAAGCAGCCATAATTCTACTGGCAGAGATGAAAGTCCCGTGCATATCTCCCAATGAACAGTCACAAACTTAGTAGAGTTTATTGTGGTACAATTTAAAACCTTTAGCAATCTGGTATTCAATGACAGCAGTTTGTATAAAATGGAGTTTTGAGATGGTTGCTAAGATAATTACCGTCTGCGTTACATACTGTTATTTGTTAAGAGTAGCTTTCTCTCATTCCAGATGACCTAAAATCTCTGACCGTGGAGAAAAAACTCAAATAAACCAAACTGACATATACCATTGAAAATATGACCGTTTAATGTATTAGCACAGAGAATATTAACAAAACAGCCGTTACTAACACCATGATGGGGAAAAATTAATCCGCAATTTTTTGACTAGTCATGTGATAGAACTTCTTATTAGGAAATACATTGTTATAGACATAGTGCGCATTGTGTCAGTCCAGTACACGTGAAGCTCTTGAGAATCGTCTCACTCCATGTCCATGTGACGCGCATGAGCATTGTCTCCATCCATGTCCATGTGACGCGCATGAGCATTGTCTCCATCCATGTCCATGGGAAGCTCCTGAGCATCACAAGGAGACGCCATGTAAACATTTTGCTATTCCAAGACGGTCTGACAAACGACATGCATGTCCTAAGAAGTTAAACATAATGCAAAAAAGAAAGTTGATGCAGAGCTAGCTGTTGTTGATTATCGTTATTATCGGACATAAAAAAGGTATAACATTTTAAAATCAGCTATACATATTACCAGGACATTGATCGTACATACATATTCTATTCATTTCATTATATTTGCTGCGAAAATGATGGTGGCAGTTTCAAGAATTTTGTCTATATCATCCTCCAAATCCATGGAAGTATTGCTAAGCTTAATATATACAAAGAACAGGATTTGACAGTGATTTTATCTTTCATTCTCAGCTTTGTTGGTAAGGACTTAATTTTTACATTTTATGAGCTATCTGAAAGTAATATTTGTAATTGAAACTTTTAGGAGTAATCTTTACAATATCGGCTCAAGACCAGACACTGGTCATCTCAGTGTAACCACTGATCTGGGGCTTTACACAATTCTGTTGAAGAACCTCTTCTGCCATAGCAGGCATGATACGGAATGACTTTCTTTGTAAGAGATAAGAGAATTAAGTTAAACATTGCTTGGAAAAGATGTAAAATCCCAGATATGTAGATGCCTCCAGTCACAGCATTTCTCAACATTTACATATTAATCAACAACAGACTGCAATAAAGACAAGAGGTAAAACACGCAAATTTTATGGAAGGTGGTAAAGTACCATCTGGGCCACATATACGCTAAAACAGTATGGAAGACCTTTTCAGAATTCCAGAGAAAAATCTCACAAAAGCATTGACAAGAGTCAGAATGCGGCGTCAGAGAAAACAAGAATTAAATGAAACCCCAGGAAAAGAGAGACAACCAAGGAAATGGAAGTAGGTTACATCGACTCCAGTGTCAAAAAGAAGTGAGAATTGAGACAAAAGGCATTACTATATACAACTCTAGTAAGAAAACCAGGTATAAAAAGTGTGGATGTCTTGACCGTTAAAAATGTGTATAAAAACGGTAGATAATAAATAAATAAATAAATAAATAAATAAATAAATAAATAAATAAGCTTTGGTTGATAATAGCATATCAAAAACTCATTAAGAACATACACAAAGCTCAGAGTTTTAAACAAACAAACAATTGGTAGGTAAAACTGTATTTTCCCTAAGTAGTCTTTGAAAAGTAAAGGGTTGGTAAGGATGAGATATAAGTAAAATCTCCAGAATGATTGAACCAAATTTCACATATATGGACTGTCATGCTATGGAAAAGTTGTTACAACAAAATGCAATTATTCGGCTTTGTGTTTTTGGAAGTAGGGAGCAGATTCGTACTTTCCTGTTAGCTATTCAAATATTCAAAAGCAATGTACATATGGAAATTACCTTAAAATGTAACATAATGCATCTGATTAGGGTAGAGATTATCTTATATATATATATATATATATATATATATATATATATATATATATATATATATATATATATATATATATATATATATATATATATATATAAACACACCACGAGATGTATACATTACTCATTAAAGGGAAACGGTGCATGCCTAGTTTCCTTTTAAGGACACATTTATACAACGAGCGGTGTACCATTGATACAGTGTACATAATGTATATATATATATATATATATATATATATATATATATATATATATATATATATATATATATATTATTTATATTACATACATATACTTATATTTGCCCTTTGAACGGAGTTTATATTTACTGCAGGAAGCTGTGAATTGATTGAGTGAATGAACTCCTCACATCCCCTAGTTTGTCTCCTACAAAATGTAGTTCTATGTCTTTTGTGGCTATTCACAAACACTTTGACATATTGATAAATTGATTGCTTTTTTCTTTAGTTTCTACGATCGGGCTGTTCATCATTATTTTGTATTAAGACAGGACAATATCTTTCCAGTCACTCCTCAATACTTTCTTGAATATTTCCCCAAGTTCAATCAATATCCAAATACTTTTGTGTTATTCATACATCACACACCTAGCATGAAATTAATGCAAAAGTCTAACTACAGATAATTGCATATAAAACACGTCAATGTTAATTTAAATTTAAAGGAAACAAATCACTATAAAGTAAAATTCATTAAAATAATTAAAAACAAATACTGTCAGCAATAAATTGCGTGAATTATAATTGTTTGTTGATTTATACTGCTATGTATAACTCCTTTCTTTATGCCATTTTTAGCCCATTTTGATTTGACTGTCGTAGTTAATTATTTTTTTTCCAAAATGCAAGTCACGGGTTGTAGAGTGTTCTTATTGCTTTATTTGTGTCGTATTCTTCCTGCTACACCAGCTGTAATCTTGCTGCATTTTATAAAAGCTATGACGCGTTGCTTTTTATGAGGTGGTCGATATGTTAATGTCAAATGTGTGATCAGAGACATATCTACTATTTAACAATAGTATGCAAAGCACAGGGACCACGAACGATTTTTTAAAACTATAGATTAGGCAAGGGCTCATAGGTAAGATTTGCATACAAATAGCCTAGCTACCTCACTGTGTGCGATAGTCACACATGATCGATTATTTTGAGTTGTGAATTTTCCTACTAAGTGCGTGTGTGTGTGTGTGTGTGTGTGTGATTTGGACTATTAACGTATCTTTACACATTTTCCAGTCGTATCGCTACGATGTCTGTAGTTTAGCTGTTTATAAGGATATCTATGACTGTGGCGTCATGCTGCAGACATGTATCATCATGTTCCATGTACCATTGTTATACGTCTTAGGCATGACTTGGTCAGAGTTTGAACACGCAATCTCCTGCAACCGATGCAAACTCTCTAACCACTTACGCCAATGGAGCTGCCGTTGGCATTTTGTTTAATGTGCGTACTTGTTTGTTTTTTGCGTAATGGTATACCAGATACGTTGGACTAAAGTAACCGATTGTTTTTTGTTGTCCTTCTTTATGTTTCGTGAGCTGTTATTTTAGTTTGCAGAGGGCTTTCGTGGTGCAGATTAGAAACCATATGTATATAAGACGAACGAGAAAAGGAGTATGCTTATGTATGTGCTACTGCATGTTTATCCTAGACGTGTATAAAGGCTGAGTTTTGCCCCTTGTATGTATGCTATATGTGTGCGGTATGCATAATGTATGCTATACATGAATATATTCCTTTTTGGGCTAAGTACATGCTATATGTGTATGCATACAGTTGCAATGTTTGTCTGTTTAAGGTGTGGCTGTTGTTATTGTTGTAGGGTTTGACGCCATTTTCAGCACAAGATAGGCTATATATGACGGCCAGTATCAATGGTGGAGAAAGAACCCATAACCCCGATAAAACACCGACCCATCAGAAGCCACTGGCAAGTTTTCTCAAGTTTTCTTACATTGACAGAGTCCGAGACTCGAATCCACGCAGACAGGTGAAACAGCAGTGATCCGTAATGGTGAGCGCTTTAAACCACTCAGGCACTCGGTTCTTCTTTGAGGAATGGTAAAGGTTTTATATAATTAGGGTGAGGTAGAGGTGTCAACTTTATTAATCCATTGTGTTAGTTCTAAGAAGGAATTTTTGTTTGTTCGTTCTGGTGTTTTCTTCCCTGCTTCTTCACAACATCATTTCCTCATGTGTCTACTCTTCCTTTGTGTGCGATAGTCTTTTCATTCCTCGCTGATGTACCTCTCTCTCTCTCTCTCTCTCTCTCTCTCTCTCTCTCTCTCTCTCTCTCTCTCTCTCTCTCTCTCTCTCTCATAGATAACAGAAGTTCTACCGTTGTTGTTATTTTATACTTTGCTTCTTTTCCCTACATTTGTTATGAATGCAAGGCGATTGTGATATGTAGTCAAAGCATTTTGCTTTTGGCCATATGGTATTCTGAGCACATACCTCTTGAACCATTGAGTTTTGTTATTGTTCTTGAAATACTTTCCTTTTCTTACCATGTTTGTGGCATGTAAATGGCATATATTCAATTATTTCTGGAGTCAGGCATTATGGGTAATTTATACTTGTTGCTACCTTTAATGTGCATCCCGCTAACAGATTTTTTCCTTGATTGTATATTATTTATTATGTCGCTTTGTATGGGCTGTGTACATTTGCGTATTATATTTGTATATTAACTTTTTTCAAAAAACTATTTTTATAACGTTTCAACCTTTGTCCGACATGTCCCATTGTTCCTGCCACTTTCAATTTTGTTAAGGATAATGCTTTATTTTTCTGCGACGCTTGAGATAACGTTTTTGTACTTAGGTTCGTTCACTGCTTTTCGCTGTTGATGTGGGGTTGGATTAAGTTGTAAATAGTGAACTCTTCCGGTAATTTCCTACCAAACACTGTTTTATTTTGGCTTTACCACTCCTATCGCTTTGTTATTAGCGTCTTTAGTTTTGGATTTGTCTACGTAAATTTCATTGTAGATTAGTAATTATGCTTTGAAACCTATCGAATCTTGTATTTTGTTTTCTATTTGTTTGCTGTTACGTTGTACCTTAAGTCTGCTAAGATCTTTCTTGTTTGCAGAAAAATGTGTCGCCCCACTGAATGGCATGTAATGTGACGTGGTTTCGTCCATGTGTTACACAACGTGTGTGAAATACTTGGGCATCATTCAGAGTTTACTATGTTATTATGAGAATTTTCTCCAGATAAGGAATTTCGGCTTATGCTGACTGGTTTAATGTTTGAGTGGTATGGTTGCAAGGAATGGGCACCACTGTCAATAATTGTCACGACTGCGGTTTCCAGGTACCCTAGAAATCTTTAACTTACACAGTCTGCTTGGCCTTCATTGATCATTTTAAATTTAGGTCTGTGTCTTCGTTGTTCTTAACTTATCCCACAATAGAAATATTACAACTAAATGAAGAAATGTCATTTAATTACAAGATAGCCATTCTTCACGGTTAGAACTAATGCCCTTAAGATCTCAGATTTTGTTGTTTCCATATTAGCAAACGTATCTAACTGAAAGTCTTTAAATGAGAACCACCATTAACAACGGCTTTGTCACCACTATAAAAGACAAAAACATAGTATTTCCGGTATCGTCCTCGTCAATTACTATTTTTTCAATTATTCTCCGGAATTACAAAGTGCAGAATAATATTTTCTAACCAAATCATTATTTTGGGATTATTGAAAATTCATTTAGAGACATTTTTCATTATAATGAACGATTCATTCATAGATTCATTCAGAGCACTCTGTATTTTTTTTTTTTTTACATGCAATGCAAGTTTTAGGACTGTTTGGGGATTAGATTCACAATACGGTAAGTTGCCTTTAATTTTCTCTTTGTATTCTTGGAATATAATTATTTGTTGAAGTTTATAAACGTTGTTGGTTGGTTTTCGCACTTTTATGTTACTTACTTTTAAACAACTCTCCTCGTTCGGTGTCAGCTGTAGATAGGGGATCAAATAAAATAGAAAAAATAACCGGGATAAAATAAATGATTATGTATAAATAATCAATTGCAAATTTTATCCGTACAAAAATGTACCACTGAAATGGTCGTATAAACAAAAAATTAAGTAGAAAAAAAGAGTCATACAAAAAATCCGGGTAATTGGACGATTATGAGTGGAATAGTATACATCAACGCACAGTCATTAACTGTTTGCTGCTTGCTTGCATTTTTAAAACAAGATTTCTGTCATGTTTTTTTTTATAACACGAAAAAAATTCATTAGTTCAAAAGAGTGACCACTAAATAATTATAAGAGTCGTTCTCAATGGATTGGACATAAACGGGGTGGGAGTGTGGGGTAAGAAGGCACATGGGGGTAGATATGGTAGGAACTATCAATAATGGAAATAACACTGAAACAATAACACTGAAACAACTGAAGGCTTTATTTTACTACTACATGGTTTTGTAGTAGTAATAGTATTTGTTGTTGCAAGTTTATGAGTAGAAACACATTGGAATAGTCATTTTGGAGTTCTCTCGAAAAAAAGTTGCATAAACAATTTTTATAGATCAGACTGTTAATGGCTGGAACACGTATTGCAGCAGAAGAAATAATTCTTAACTATAATGGATGGAATTTGCTTCTGTGTTAGTTTTAAATTCCTTTTTTTCAATTTTGCTTTGTTACATTTTATTGTAATGATAATATTTACTGGATTTTATATTTTTCCCATTAAATTCAATCTTTTGTTTTGATGTAAAGGTTTACTTCATTTTTATTTTAGCTCACCTTGGTTCACAGTTTTGTAAACATTGAGTGCAAAAAATTGGCTATTACCAAGGTCATATTCAGCCTTCGTATTAGGTCTGTTGTAAACAGTTTTATTTTTAAATTCATTTCCAGCGTGAGAATCTGATTCTTAGATAGGTCTCGTCTTGCATAGTACTGAAACGCACTTTCTTTTACTGCGAAGTTGACAATTAAGTGATCATGTGATTCATCATGAGTATTGAAATGACGTTTTAGTTGGATTTAATACTGATATCTCTGTGAAGTTTTGTCAGTCGTAAAATTGTACCTTTGGACACAAGGTATTTGTCTTGTTGTTGCCTAATTGAGTTGATTTTTACATTTAAAATAATTTATTCTCCCTGAGAAATTTTCTACTTCAACGAAATACTTGGACAAATATATTCAGTGGAAATTTATTTTGGAATTGTAAACATGAACATTATTAATTGTGATTCAGCGAGGAACTGTTGCCTTTTGTACAACGACCTCATCTGAAGTCATCGCCATTCATATTCGAACTTCACAGAGATTCGAACCGTGATTCAATTTGAACTAATATGACATTTTTTTTTTCAGTTCTAAGATTAATGTTTGGATTATATTAAAAAACCGTACGTTCTGTTTCAGATTTTTATCTTCTTTTCTAGGATAATAAATTAAAACTTACAAAGCTTGTTGGCTTTACTCTTTTCTTTTGTTACTTTCAAACACGTAACAATGGTTAATATTTACTTGGCAGCGACAGAACTACTACAGAGCTCGTATAACATTCTGAACGAGAAATAATTATTTTAAAATCAATTTATTTATATAGCACTTATAAGGCATGAATGCATGAACATCGAATATTCTTAAGTTCTTCCTGAAAAAGCAGAACATCTCCAAAAAATTGCAAAGAACTCAAAAATAGTGGTCGCGGGAATAGAAAGGTGGTTGCATTATTAAATTCATATTGCGTTCTCTGAATAAACTGTGCAATAGGATTGAAAAGTTGAACTGAAAATGTTACTACCTACAAGATATACTGGATGTAAAAACTTCAAAGCTGATAGGATCCATTTCGAGTAGGTCAAGTATTAGTGAAGTCCGTGAGATATTCCAATTAGTGAAAGGGACAAAGAAATTTGTAACCTAAATTCATTTGTTCAAGACATTTAATCAGCTCAAACCTTGTCCTGGTAAATCGTGGACAATTATTCATTAAAATCCTACATCATTTTAAATAATAGACAAGCATAAGATCTTTTTGACAATATAAAAGATATTTTTTCTATCAAAGCCATGAATTACCTTGATCATATAATGAAAACAATTATTAAATTTTTAAACTAATCATTTCAACAAGAGTAAAAAGATTAAGGTTTAAGATCTGTTATTCATAATTACATATTTATTTTTGAAACGTGATTTGTATCTTAAGTAGCACGTCTGTTGTTGTCATGAATCAGCCGAATTAAGTATTTATCACGCAATTGTAAGAAATTAAAATATTGAAGGATAATTAGATTTGATAGTGTCTTTCATGCAATAATTAGCTAAGTTGATATAGTTACAATTTATACGAGGTCTAATGGTTCGTTATGGAAAAACTGCTTCATTCTATCTAATGTTAAAGTATTTCCTTTCATTTATTTGCAATAAAATTAAGGGAAAATTTGTGACAAAGCATGTCTGTCTTTCTTAATGTTAGATGAGTTAGCAAATGTTTATGCTTTGATCTTTAACATCTGAGAACCTGATCTGTTCGATCCCAGTTCAAACTGTAAAATTTATCAGTGTAACCTCAGGAATAATTATAATAAGTTACATGCTGAGCGTTTTTGTACATGATCCATCCATTAGTAAACTATTATGTTCTATCTTGAGAAAATGCAATGCGCATTTTTCACAGCTCATTTTTCACCATGGTGACCGTTTGTGCGATTTTGACAGTAATAAATACTGTTTTCTATTAAAAATGCATGATAAAAAATATTCATAAAATTGTTTAGATATATAACAACATTTAAAGCAATAATAACAATTTTTTGGTCTTAAGTTTCACTATATAGTTATTCAGTATTTCTGAAGCGTGACAGGTATAGACTGAAATCATGCGCATTTGCAACAATCAGTGGACGGAATACCATCTAGACTCTGTGCCACTTTCATGTAGTGTACTGAAATTTCTTTATATATTTATTAGGAAAACAATTTGCTGCCTAAAACAGACGACGGATCGAAATGATTGCTACCATGTGCTTAAAAATTAATCGGACTTAGTCCAAATTATACTAGCTTTATCAGTTAATAAGATAAAATGAATATTGCCTGAGTGGGCAATAATAACTTCTGTAGAGCAATAAATGAATGACAATATATATTTTGGTAACTAAAATATTATCAAAGACTTATGAGCTAATACACATGTGACCTGCAGAAACTGAAAATGAGTAAGCGTAGCTAGCAGTCTTTTGAGAGATGCGGATTTTGAAGCAGGACCGATGTGTAATCTCGAAAATCTATATTTCACTAATTGACGATACAACAACAACAAGGAAAGTTAAATTTTGTTTTGCTAATACCTAAAATATTCAGGCTCATTTCTAAAGAGCCAGGATAATCAGCTAGTAAAAGGTGAATAATACCTTTCCTTTAATAAAAACAAACCATTAGCAAAGAACGAAATTATTGAGTTGAATATAAAAGTAATATTGCGAAAGGCTGAAATTGTCTACAAGAAGGATATATGGATGTCTAGTAACCACTGACAGAGAACATGTCGTTGGTCGTATGTTCTCTCACATCACTTAACAACAAAGACTATTCTCACTGACTTAACGCCATTCTAAAATCATTATTATGTACAAGATGTCACAATTGTTTGCAATTTATTTTGTTTTATTTCAATTATTATCTTATACATCTGCGTTTAGAGTACGTTTCCAAGTTTGCGGCGACTTTTTCTGTGCATAAACCAGACAGTATTCTTTCTAAATATGCATACTATTTTCAGAGACATTTGATAAGTTTAATTTTTACCAAAGAGATCGCAATTATAGCCAGAAATTTTAGATAAAAATAATTCCTTGGTGGTGCATAAGAAAAATATCGTCCTTACAGTCAGAATTGTAAAAAAATCTTTTCCCGTGAATTTTGATGCATTCTATGTCTTCAACCTTTATCCAAATGATCCTTTTAGCAATTATTTTGGTAGTAGTGAGAACAATTCAAAATACACATATAATGGTTCATTTCGATGCGTGTACAAAGTAGACAATCATAGTGTGTACCTGCCAAATGATTTATATATGTCCGACATATTTTTCATCGAAGAAATTTAGATGATTGACATTGACGTCTTTCTCGAGATCGCGTATCTACTGCTGTTGTTGTGTTGACTGAAACAAATTAAAAGTTTTCTTTGCTCCATTTTTATTATATCTCTGCATTTTTTTTAATCCCGGTTGAGAAGAACCTTTAGCTGTAAAATACGTTTTTCGAATCGACAGTTCAGTGTATGAGTACAAGTTATAAAATCGTTTTCAACCTTTTGTGTAGAAACAATGATCTTTTGAATAAACGGTTCATTCTACTATCATAGACACTAACTATGTAATCTGTTGTACTTGATGAAATTAGTTGATTTTGTTTAGTCAAATATGACGTAAGGCACAACAAGATATGCTTCTTATAAAAGCGTGTCAAATATGACGTAAGGCACAGCAAGATGTGCGCTCTCAATACTATTGAACAAAACTCTTTAGTAACGGTGGCATGTGATAATTATAACGTAGCATGCCAGTTCAAGATCTTTGCGTGAAAAGCTTGCCAGTAACTTCCTTTGGGTCTTTGGGTCTTTTTAGGGTCTTCTTCTACCAAATATACTCGTGTTACTGAAACCACAATAATCATATCCCCTTGTCTCGTGCAATGTCGGACTTTAGAGCAATTACCACGAGAATCTGTCTATTATTTATTATCGTGCGTACTCCAAGAAATACATTAAGACAATATCTACACAATATTCTGTGTTTAATGCACCTATACGAGTACATATAGTTCTATGCGATACAGTTTACGTTTCGATTGACCCACACTGCAAGCTTAAATAACTCTCTTGAGTGATATAAGAGGCATAGCACCATCTGAGGTATAGGAAGGGACTAGCACCGATTAAAGGAGCGAATGGATAGACTGGACCATATGAGTTATATATGAGGTCTAGCTCCAAGAAAAGGATCCAATGGACAGACTGTCATCTTAGTTAGAGAAGAGGTCTAGCACTGATAAGAGGAACCAATGGATAGAGCCCACCATCTGAGTTATATGAGAGATCTAGTACGAATAAAAAGAGCCAAAGGATAGACTGGACATCGTAGTCATATAAGGGTCTAGCATTGATAAGAGGAGCCAATGCAAAGATTGGACCATAAGAGTTAAAAAAGAGGTCGAGAACGGATAAGAGGAGCAAATGGATAGACTGGATCATTGGAGTTATATAAGAAGGCTAGCACTAACAAGAGAAACCAACCAAAAAGACAGGACTATCTGAGTTATATAAGAGGTATATCACATATAAGACGAGCCAGTTGATAGACTGGGCCATCGGAGTTATGTAAAAGGTCTATCACTAATAAGAGGATACAATGGATAGACTCTACCATCTTAGTTATATAAGAGGTCTAGGACGGATAAAATAGCAAGTGGATAGACATAATTATCTGATTTATAGGAGAGGTCAAACTTCAGAAAGAGGAGTCAATGGATAAACTGGATCATCCGAGTTATAGAACTGGTCAGCTCGGATAGGAGGAGCCAATAGATAGACCTGATTATCTTAGTTATTGAAGAGGTCTAACACGGATAAGATGATGAGGTCTGCCACGGATAAGAACAGGCAATGGATTGAGCCCATAATAGGACTTTTATGAGAGGTCTAGCAAGAAAAGAAGAAACAATGGATAGACTGGACTATCGTAGATATATAAGGGACTAGCATTGATAAGAGGAGCCAATACATAGGAGCATCTGAGTTATAGAAGAGGTTTACCTCCAAGATGAGGAGAAATTTGATTAACTGGACCATACGAGTTATAGAACTGGTCAGCTCAGAAAAGAGTACCCAATGGATAGACTGGACCATCTGTGTTACAAATGAGTTCTAGCACGGATAGGTTCAGCCAATGGAGAGAGCCCACTATCGGAGTTATATGAGAGGTCTATCAAGAATAAGAAGAGCCAATGGATAGACTGGACCGTCTGAGTTATATGAGGTCTAGCACGGATAAGAGGATCCAATATATAGACTGGACCGTCTGAGTTATATAAGAAGACTGGCACGGATAAGAAGATCCAGTGGAAAGACTGGACCATCTGAGTTATATAAGAGGTCTAGCACGGATAAGAGAATCCAGAGGATAGACTGGACCGTCTGAGTTATATAAGAGGTCTAGCACGGATAGTAGGAGCCAATAGATAGACTGGATCG
Organism: Potamilus streckersoni; assembly: GCA_016746295.1. Lineage (NCBI taxonomy): Eukaryota > Metazoa > Mollusca > Bivalvia > Unionida > Unionidae > Potamilus > Potamilus streckersoni. The sequence continues at coordinate 128,672 of JAEAOA010002355.1, read as the reverse complement.
TCTGAGTTATATAAGTGGTCTAGCACGGAGAATAGTTTCCAATAGATAGACTGGACAATCTAAGTTATACATGAGATCTAGTACAGATAAGAGAAGCCGATAGATAGAATGGACCATCTGGGTTACAAATGAGATCTAGCACGGATAAGATGAGCTAATGGAGAGAGCCCACTTTTGGAGTATATGATAGGTCTAGCAAGAATAAGAGGTTCCAATGGATAGACTGAACCGTCTGAGTTATATAAGAGGTCTAGCACGCATAAGTGGAGCCAATGGATAGACTGGACCGTCTGAGTTATTTAAGAGGTTTAGCACGGATAAGAGGATCCAATGCATAGATTAGACAGTGTGAGTTATACAAGAGGTCTAGCACGGATAAGAGGTTCCAATGAATAGACTCCACCGTTTAAGTTATATAAGTGGTCTAGCACGGATAAGTGGAGAAATGGACAAACTGGACCGTCTGAGTTATATAAGCAGTCTATCACGGATAAGAGGATTCATTTGATAGACTGGACCATCTGAGTTATATACGATGTTTAGCACGGATAAGAGGAACCAAAGGATAGACTAGACCGTCTGAGTTATTTAAGAGGTCTAGCACGGATAAGAGGAGCCAATTGATAGACTGGACCGTCTGAGTTATTTAAGAGGTCTAACACGGATAAGAGATCCAATGGATAGACTGGACCGTCTGAGTTAGATAAGTGGTCTAGCACGGATAAGAGGATCCAATGGATAGACTGGACCGTCTGAGTTATATAAGAAGTCTAGCACGGATAAGAGGTTCTAATGAATAGACTGGACCGTTTGAGTTATATAAGAGGTCTAGCAAGGATAAGAGGATCCAATGGAGAGACTGGACCGTGTGAGTAATATAAGTGGTATAGCACGGATAAGTGGAGAAATGGACAGACTGGACCGTCTGAGTTATATAAGCGGTCTATCAACGATAAGAGGATTTATTGGATAGACTGGACCATCTGAGTTATATACGATGTCTAGCACGGATAAGAGGAGCCAATGGATAGACTGGACCATCTGAGTTATTTAAGAGGTCTAGCACGGATAAAATTGATCCAATGGATAGACTGGACCGTCTGAGATATATAAGCGGTTTAGCACGGATAAGAGGAGCCATTGGATAGACTGTAGCATCTGACGGAACATATTTTTGGATAGATAAATAAATCTTATGTACAGATCAAATTTAATTATCGTTATTGTTTTTTTGAAATTATGGAATTAATAAAAATTCTGGGGCTTTTGACTTTCAGCTGCTGCTCATTTTAATAAACAAATATATAAAACAGTTTTTAAATAATCTTACTGCGTATGAATAAAAACGACCTTCATAGTCAAAACTTTGAATATACTCAAAAAGGTCTTTCTTTCATGGCGTGCTTTTGCAGGCAAACCGATGTGATTATATGTATTTTACGTATTTGTAGAATAAGATTTTGATCAGTATATTTAATTGATTCGAGGTCTTTGGATTTTTCATTGTTCAAAAATCCATTTTTATTTCTCTTTTTCACGTGTTTTCTAGTTGATAAAATCTGTTAAAAGCATGAACTACGGAAAATTTTAATGTGATACGCGTTATCTTATGAGCTAGTTGATTTTGTAACGCTTAAGCTGTACCCGTTATCAGTGGCGATGAGAGGCACCGGGGAGATATGTTTGTTAGTGGCGTCCCTACGTTGCCACAGAGAACCGTTTATATGTCATTTGCTGTTTTAACTATTTCTCATGAGCGTGGGATAGCTAATCCGAATCCTAACCACAGCACATATTATTTGTTAGGAATGAGCCCTTACCAAATACTTGCCAAGAATGAGCCTTTGCCGAATACTTACCAGAAATGAGCCTTTGCCGAATAACAGCCAGGAATGCGCCTTTGCGAGATATTTGCCGGAAATGAGCCTTTGCGAGATATTTGCCGGGAATGAGCCTTTGCGAGATATTTGCTGGGAATGAGCCTTTGCGAGATATTTGCCGGGAATGAGCCTTTGCGAGATATTTGCCGGGAATGAGCCTTTGCAAAATAATTGCCGAGAATGTGCCTTTGCGAGATATTTGCTGGGAATGAGCCTTTGCGAGATATTTGCCGGGAATGAGCCTTTGCGAGATATTTGCTGGGAATGAGCCTTTGCGAGATATTTGCCGGGAATGAGCCTTTGCTGAATATTTGAATATGAGCCTTAGCCGAACGCTTGCCCATGAATTATGAGTCAGAGGGTGGGATAATACTCGTATTTCATTATTATTCTCGCCTTGCCAGGTTAATAATGTGGATCCTGCACGGATTAAAGGAATATTTAAAGATTTATTGATATTGAGAAAGAGCGTTGAAGATTTGGCTTACATAATGATTATTTTTAAACTTCAAATGATACTTAACTTTTGCAAATAAATGCAAATTCTAAAATTAAACAGATAGAAAAACAATAAACTATCGTGACCTCATAAATGACACGACACAAGAACAAGTCAGGGTAGCAATGCTCCAGTCAGAACTCTAATTTGACATCATCGATAGTTTTCTTTGAAACGACATTTTTCCTGCTTACTTATAGTTATCTTTGCTCATTAGTAACCCCTTGTTGTAAAATGAATTCTTTAAGTTTATACCTACAAATACAATATTCAATGACATAACAATTGTTAAAGCTACGTTAAAAATCACACACACACGCACACACAATATTCTGTCTTTTATAATTGCACCCATAATAGTAATCCACTAAACGGTTACCCTCAACTCCCTATTTAACAATGAAAGAATAAAAAAAATCGGCGAGGGATAGGGATTAAATTTTGTGGACAGGAACTCGGCAAAGCCTCATCTGGTTCTTCAAATTCTGATAACCTGGATTGGGCTTTATCCAATCCCCTACCGGAGCACAGGACAGATTTACTCTATACTTCATCTTTGCATAAACTTCTTTGTAGCAATTCATTTGACAGTGATTATGGTAACAAAAAAATGCAGAATGGATAAACGCAAAGCAAAGGCATACTGGAATATTGAATGTTCCAGGCCCCAATTTTTCTTTTGTACGTTATACGTAAACGTAGAAAAGAAAACACCATTTGTTTGATTTGTTAGATTTCTTTTCTTTGGGAGACATGACTGATATGTATAGCTTTTGATAAAATAGCGCGTATTGAGTGCTTCCTATTGTTGTTCACGATACAATATCCACATCAATCAATTGAATGCATTTTTTGTAACACAATTTCTATTATACCATCATATTATTTCATAATAATTAGAGTCAAAGGTTTTATAATTTCATTGAATAGATTAAATTGACAGAAAATATACTGTATGATTGCTGTCAATCCTTTTGTAGAAACATTCAAACGCTTTTCTGATGTATGTCTGAGTTTACCTTTATAGAGAATAGCTATGACCACCAATTGGGCTTAATTGCAAAATTATCGCCATTTTATCTTTTAAATTTGACGTACATATTTTTTTCTTGTCATAATACGGACGATTTATTTGATATAATCGTGGCTACACATAGTATTACGTTACAGTGTGTGTGTGTGTGTGTGTGTGTGTGTGAGAGAGAGAGAGAAAGAGAGAGAGAGAGATATGTTGTAGTGTGAAGCAGAATTTTCATCTTTTATTCTTCATTTTTACTGCTTTACACTTACTTAACATAAAGATTAACGTTGATGCTATACCATGATTTCGACCAATATTTTATTTGCCCACAAATATGTCAAGCTACACCATGTGTTTCATCGGATACTTAGTAAATTTTATATTGGAAATTTTGGAAAAGTCATCATTTATGTCCGTTTCTAAATGCTTTTATAAGACATTTAGTATATTTGTGTAATTACTCATTCTTGCGATCTAAATATAATTTCTTCACGTCTGTCTGACAATAAGTTATACTGGAATGACGTACTCGCTTAGGCAAAAATGTTCTTGCAATTTTGTCTAAGAGGTGGATGAACCCAGAAGAAATGAAGAATCCACCGTTGCTGAGAGGCCGTTGATTCTACTTCTTCACAACTGTACTTCTGAAGCGCGAATCACGTGATTATCGATTAAAAAGCCTGGTTTGATTTTTGTCCCTTCTCTGTATCAAAGCATATGATGGATTAGTTTGGTCGTCTGCCTATATCAAGAGATATTGCGGGGAAAATATTTAGCCAGCTGTGACAACAGCGAAAATAAAAAAGATAACTTGCAGAATTATAAAATTCAAAGTGTAGGCCAACCAAGCCTTCATATCTACCAAATTCAATATTTTTTAATTTGCAGATAAAATACACAATTTATTCAGTTTAACCGGATTTTTTTCCACGCGAAATTTTTTTTATTGGCATTGTGATTCTTGATCCTTGAAAAAAGGATCTAAATCATATATTTAAGAAGGTTGTCTCCAATTCATTACCTCAATGAATCAATGGATTTACTTTAGGGGTGGGGTGGGAATTAATTTAAGTTATGTATGTATATGTGCTTGTCATGACAAGAATGATTTTATTGGATGTTGATTATTATATTTAAGACTGGATAGGATAACGACCATCCTATAGTTTTTGAACACTCTAAAGGCTTTCTATTTACAGTTAGCTTTGCTTTGAAAAATAACTTGGTGAATTTCGTATTTAATACCGAAATCACCGTGGTGAATTACCGAGGTGTAGCCTATGCCGAGTCTGTCTCCACTCACACCCCAGCAAAAGGAAATTACAGTTAGAAATCTTGTGTTTGGGCGTGAAATATGTTCGGTGTCTGCTTTTAACCCTTTCTTTTTCAAGGATTCATACATCGATGTAGTTAGTATCAGCTTTACTGATGATGCTGATTGCTTCATTTCCTTCCTCGGGGGATATCCTGCTTTATTATTTAATCCTATGATGAATAACTTACAGCATAAATCGTGAAATAGTAAAAAATAGAAACTTATAATTATGTGCTATGCAATGTCAATTCCATGCTATTAGAGGCGAAAATTGAAAACTAATCACTGCTATTATAGGAACTGAACTCCTTCCTTCCCACCCTTTGACAAAAATTTGTTTTCCTTTCAAACTTTTAAACATATATGTTTTTTTAAATCCACTTAAACTAATAAATTATTATGGATGTTCGGCCAAGAAGAAATATTTTTCCTCTAGCTTGTATCCTTTTCTTACTAAATGTACATTTGTCCAATTAAGCAAGAGTCTAGGCGAAGACATCTATCTACTTCGCATGTTCCCACTTAAAAGCGTTAATTAGTACAAAATGGTACTCGCTGTTGTATCTAGCTTGAAACATTTATTCAATGTTTAAGTGCTCTTATTGATCATTGTTTTTCCTATATTACAGATAATTGATCATTAATCTTCCTATGTTACAAGTAAATGATCATTATTCTTCCTATGTTACAGGTAATTGATCATTATTCTTCCTAAGTTACAGGTAAATTGATCATTATTCTTCCTATGTTACAGGTAAATTGATCATTATTCTTCCTATGTTACAGGTAATTGATCATTATTTTTCTGATGTCACTGATAGTTAAAATGGCTGTTCATATAAGTATGCAATTTATTTGTTTCCATCTTAGTTTTACTAAAGTTTTAGCGGTAGACATTTTTTGTTCCTTCCAGTAGTCTACTGCATCTTGTTTTTGATATAATCTCTCTCTCTCTCTCTCTCTCTCTCTCTCTCTCTCTCTCTCTCTCTCTCTCTCTCTCTCTCTCTCTCTCTCTCTCTCTCTCTCTCTCTCTCTCTGTAAAGGGCACTATATAGCCAGTAATTTGCTGACGGGATATTTAAACAGATTCATCGACACAAGCAAGATAATCTTTGCTACACTATACAAAGTCGAAATTAAACAGAAGCCATGATCGGGGACAAATTCTCTAATCTTCAAGATGTAATTTAAACTAGTCTGTTTTTTATCTCTTATTTTTACCAGCTGGGTCTGAGGTGTAGAATAGGCCATATGCACCATACTGCATAAGAGATGACTAATGCATGAAGGTGGCTCATCGCATCTGTTAATAAATGTGACTACACCCTAGAAATTTATTTCATATTTGTATAATTATATAGGTGTGAGTACAGTGGCTAATACTAAGAAAACAATACTAATTTTCCATTGCTATTGTTATTATTCAGCCCATTAATTATCCTTTTGACTTTAGAATGTGATCAAATTTAATCATTGCAAATAAAATCTAAAATGCAAACCATTATTTAAAAGTATTGTTTCATATTAATTTTATTCTTCATTCATATGTATTTATATTTTTTACTAGATCATCTAAATATTTGAATCGTTTAAATTTAACCAGTCTGATAGGAATCGAGATCACCCACATCACGAAAATATGACAAGCTCAAATAAGAGTTCATGTTCTGGTGACATTTGGAATTCTTGGTCCACTTATTTTTAGTAATAGTAATGTAATAAATTTTAGTAATCTATTAACTGCATAATTTTTGTTCCGAATAAAGATTTCTGCTCCTTCAAGATTTGAAAGCTGATTATTAGGACACGAGGTCAGCAGAACATGACCTCCTATCGTGTAATAATTTGATGTGGTGTGATGATGATTATGATTTTTAATGTCATATCGCTACGATGCCTGCAGTGTGGCAGTTTATAGTGATGTCTAGCACGGGGGAATCATGCCGCAGACACGTGGTATGATGTCCCACCCAGTCACATTATCCTGACACCAGACCGACCAATCCTAACACTAACCTCTTAATGCTGAGCGTCAAGCGAGGCAGCTGTTAGAACCATTTATGTAAGTCTTTGGTATGACTCGACCGGGGATTGAATCCACGACCTCCCGCATCTGAGACGGACGCTCCAACCGTTACTACTACTACTACTACTACTACTACTACTACTACTACTACTACTACTACTAATAATAATAATAATACTAAGATAATGATGATGATGATGATATTGATGAGGAAGAGGATCGCATAGTTTACTTTTTTTTTAAATGTTTGCTAAATAGGTGACACATTAAATGCCACTCAAATATTAAATATCATGGGTACAGATTTTAATTTAATTAGGATATATTTTTGTGAAAATTTTAGCATGTTAAGGGAAAATTAAACATCCATATTCGGTTAACGGTATAATTTTTGAGATTCGTATAATTATTTCAATGTGCATTCGTTCTTTTTCACCTTATTATAACAGTAGCCATTGAAACGGAGATCTCCTGCTTGATGTAAAAAATACAAATTATTGTTTTCGCAATTGTACATGCGCGCGAGTCCCATATCACGCCACGGCACGTTATACCAATGCATATTATATTAGGCTGTTCCGTCTCCCCAAAACAGCAAGGATTTGCCATACTTTTGATGTTGACCTGGACTCAGTTTCAAATTCTAAGTTAGTGCCAACGGAGGAAAATGCATGATTTTAAATGGCATAGAGTTTAAAGGGATACAATATTTCTTATCCAAAATGTAGGTATTTACATTCAGCAGTCAAAGATAGTGGGTGATGCAGACTGGGCCGCAATCTTGCGTTTTTCGATATCTCTTGCAGTAATCCAGTCAGCAATGAAATCGATACGCAACAACTTTCAATAATTACAAAACTCGAAGAGCTATCTAACAAGACTATAGCATATTCCAGACCCAATTTATCTTTATATATGCAGATACTAAACTAACTTTGATTTGTCAATGTCAACGTTATTTGATTGATTTATATTAGTCTTTGACAGTATCGTGTACCATCTGTTTTTCGGGTGATTATTATACACGAATTCAGTATAATGCAATAATTTCTACTAAAACTTCTATTATATGATAACTATTCTGATGTTGTAATGATAAAGAGTTACTTTATAATAACAAAACATAAAATGTAATAAACTTGTCCATAAACCGTGTACTGGGCAACCAAATAATGTTTAAGTTTATTATCGGTATGATTCATCATTCAGCCTATTCAACGAAGGAATTAACATCGAAATAAAGCGGTGATTTCAAACCACGCAATTTTCTCTTCGGTAGATATGGGCACTTTCGGCATAGTTTGAAATGATTAGGCAGAAGTGTCAATTGGTGAAAAAAGACTGCATATATGTATGAATATGAACTGGAAAAATAATACAAATTTTCTTGCGTTTTCCTGACTAACTATATCCGTAACATATTGCTAAATTCATTTTATAGATTTAATATTGGTTCTTTAATTTTATTTGCTTAAGGTACTTTTATTACAGACGTGTAAGAGGTTTAATCCTTTGGTTCAAATGAAAAGTAAACACGAGTAGTAATGACTTGATATAACTGCCGTAGGCATTCATACGGAAGACATAATTCATAAATCTATATTATGTCCTAGCAGTAGGGAAAATAAAAAGACTATGTATGTATGTATGTATGTATGTATGTATGTATGTATGTATGTATGTATGTATGTATGTATGTATGTATGTATGTATGTATGTATGTATGTATGTATGTATGTATGTATGTATGTATGTATGTATGTATGTATGTATGTATGTATGTATGTATGTAGGTAGGTATGTAGGTAGGTAGGTAGGTAGGTAGGTAGGTATGTAGGTATGTATGTATGTATGTATGTATGTATGTATGTATGTATGTATGTATGTATGTATGTATGTATGTATGTATGTATGTATGCATGTGTGTGTGTGTGCGTGCGTGCACGCACGTACGTACGTACATATGTTTGCATGAATGCATGTGTGGAGGTAGGTGGGGGAACAGCTGCGGATCACATTAAAGAAGTTAATTTTCTCTTTCGTTTGGCATTAAAAATTCTGGCAGGTTAAAACAAACCAAAATGCTAAAATACAGTACTATGAATATTTTAACTACCCGCCATACAACAATAAGCTTTTTCTGAGTTAACAGAAGTATCTTTCTATGTTAGTCTATTGTAATTTAAGTTGTTATAAATTCATAATCCTTTTAATTACAAAGTCGTAAATAAAAGCATTTGTCATTTAATCTACTCATTAGTTGAAAATACTAATACAAGGATACCAGCAAGTTAGAGCTACGTTAAAAATCCAAATCACACATATTGTACTTAATTCAACCGATACATAGATTACAATATAGTTATTACAAATACGTAAAAATATATAATCACCTACCATTTAAATAAGTAACTTATTTTTGTGTAGTTTCTAAAACTTCAATAGAAAATGCAAAAGTTGGAAACATTTAAGCTATTTTGAAACGACCCCTATAAATGGGCGTGAGAATGCATGCACATGTGTGTCTTAATGTCATTTGTATCTACATGTGCATCTGTTAAAGTCAAAGTGGTCTCTGATAACAGGGATGAGTAGCCTCAACTTTGCAACTTAATATTTAGCGGATTAAGTCAAAACTAAATGCTAATATTTTGAAAATTATTAACTTATTCTGAAGTTTGGAAACAAAAACCAAAACAAAAATTGAACTGCTTGATTTAGTGGACGTCGAATACCTATTTACACTTATTAGTGATCATAATACCGTAAAATAGATTATTTAAATTAATTACAATAAATAGTTTTTGTTATGCTCATTGGAAGTCATATGGCTGAAGTATACGATGTATTGCCATCGACGGTTACTGTTGTGATTTCTTGGCAATTACAGCATGTATTACACCATGTAATTATGTTTGTGCAATTCTGTGTGTGTGTGTGTGTGTTTGTGTGTGGTATTTGGATTTTTAACATAGCTTTCAGTCATATCGTTACAATGCCTGCAATGTGGCAGTTTATAGTTATGTCTAGCACTGGAGAATCACGACAAAAAGATGTAGCAACATGTCCCACCCAGTCACATTATCCCGACACTAGGAAGACCAGTCCTAACACAACTGAACGTCTAGAATCTTTGGTATGACTCAGCAGGCGTTCGAACCCACGACTTCACGCAACCGATGCGGATGCTCTAACAACTTGAGCCACCGAAGCGGTCCTGCCCTTCTTTGTAATTAAATCATTTATGTGTCTTCTTGGTCATTACACACTGAAAAATTATTTAATGACGTGCCACTTGAACAAGCAAATTATTGTTTTTAGTTTCTAAAACTTCATTAGAAAACTAGGATTTCGTAAAAATTTCAAAACTATTTTAACACCAATCCTATAAATGTACTCAACATACCATGCACTTGTGTCATCATAATATTGTGTTCATCTATTTATACCCTAGTGGTTACTGTTGTAACGGATAAATAGCATGTACTGTACAACTTCTTTAGTTTCGGTGTTAATTCAAAACTAAATATGATTATTTTGGACTATTTTTGGTAAGTTTTCAAAAAGAACCGGAAATATCCTGTTTATTAATGCTTCATACATTTTTGCAATTACAAGAATTAAATCTTGACATTTGTATTTTAGCATTAATTTTAGCGTATTGCTCTGCTCCTGTGACAACATATGGCCAAAGTATGGGGTATAATAACCATGAAGGCACATCGACTTTATGACCGGAATATCTTGAGATACGGTATCAACCCTTTACATTTACGAAGATAATGTTCTTTCAGAAGATTAATTAACATAAAGTGCTCATGATTTGCTTTATAAAAGAATGGTTCAGGTGCTAAAATGGATCGATATCAATCCCTGAACTAAAGTAGCTGACAATATTGTTTATGGAGCACTGACAATGGTAAACTAAAATTCCAATAGATCTGGTGGATGAAGATTCCCGCGCAAGTCCCAGAAAAAAAACCCACCGATCCACGTGAAGCTACTGGCAAGGTTTCTTACATGCTCACGTTGGCCGATTCTGAGACTCGAACTTAAGCTGGCAGAGGTGAGATATCAGTGATATATCAAAGGGAGCATCTAAGACCACTAGGCCAAACTTGGTCCCAGTACAAATTCTGTTCAGTTCTGTATTTTCTAAAGATTTGCAAACGGTATTTGCTAAGGTGGTTGTTAAATACAACAAATATACATTCAAAAGAATTTTACATTTTTATAAGCAGTAAATCAAGTTTTCTTCTTAAATATATAAAATCCATATATTATCAACTTTTTCTTTCAAAATCATGTAAATGTTTGCGTCTGATTTAAGTTTTGTTTCAAAACATACGTGAAAGTATAAAACTGGTAATAATGTTTGCTTTCATTTACATTAGTTTCCAAAGTTGTGTGGGCAGGTTTACGATCTTAGGTACTGAATCACATTTCTATAAAACCAAATTGACTGATTGATGAAGGACATAAAGTGCGGTATGGGGAGACCCTCCAAAAAAGGATTTTTATGTTTGTCGTCAATCAGCCAAGTGGACCCCACTGCAGTAGGATAAAGAGGAGCTCTGAATGCAAAATTATAATACAATCTGAAATCGACCTCGCTATATGATTTAGCCGGAACAGCTACATTCAAAAGACTTATCAGCAGACCACGTGGTGTTTGGTACTAAGTAAGATCAATGGTCGGGACCACAAACTGTTTCTTCAGTCGTAGTTTGCCATTTCTTCTAAATCAAGAATGTATTAGAGGGTTGCTTGTATAGTCTCATCGTTTTACCACTACCAATCAGAACACAACATAACAATATTGCTTATATATTAGACTATAAAAAATTCTAAATGGAAGAGTTATGCAATTTTTAATTTTTTTATATCAAGTTACATAAAAACTCTAATTGAATGCAGCTAATATTTTAAACTATGGATGTTAGAACAATTTAGGAAACATTGTGCAAGTACATCAAATCAAGCAGAAGTCATTTAAATGGTATCTAATTATGTCGACCACTATTAGTGGCTCAGAATTGGCTAACATTTATTAATCTTTCCATTTACCAAAGCTGGAGGTATGTTGTCACGTCTTTGGGGGATGCTGTTTGAGCCTATCCTAATAAGATACGTAGAAATCATTACGGTGAACAATTTGTTAGAAATGTTATTTGTGGTCAAGCCATATGTGGATTTAGGTACAGCCATGATAGCTTCACGGTCGACAACAACAAAATTCATCTTTTGAAATTCAACTGTCCTATACAGGTTGCCATAATTTTTTCTTACGCAAATATTATCAGATCTTGAGATTTCTATGGTCGCTTCTTTTTGCATGTTAATCCACACTGCTTTTCTAAAATGCTCTGTATTACAGTATGTACGTAAAAGATCATGTAGTGTTTTACATGATAGGAATATTTTGAGACAATAACGATTTCGTTGACTGGCAAATAGAGTGAAGCCGAGATGATCGCATTCCTAAATAGGTAATACGACCACATTATCGTTGACTAAAAACACGAAATATTTCTAAATCTGTTGATGCGATCGCCAACAAATGCCTTGACAAAAAGTTGAACGTGGTCTTGCCACTAGGTAGGTTTGTTTCTGCCATTGTAAGCGTTCGAAAACGTATATTCTGCTGTCCAATCTTGCTTCAAAGCAAGGGATAGCCGCCCGGAGTTCTTTGCTGTATACGCCATCCTTATGGCGGATCTGACAATAAGGCAATAGCTGCTTGTCCTTGACCTATTTGTTTCATTTGTAGTCAACCTTGTTTCTTTGTCCTCTTCATGCTTTTTAAACGTCCTTATCTTAAATTTTGGGGACATCAGTACTACTCCATTGTAAATCATTTCCTAGCATCTCTATGATTTAATTTTAAAGTGCGTGTGATCGCTTGTCATTGTAGACACACTTGACGACTTCATCCTTTTCTCGTTCTGACTCTAAAGCGCCTCTCATGCTGGCCACTGACATGTTGCTTTGTGTGTATTCATTAGCACTAACGTTCCATGGCTCTGTTTTAAGATTCATCAAAAATGTTTGTATCCACTTAATATCATTGTATACTACTATTTCTGTCGCATATTTTGGCAGATTGTGATAAATCGTATCAATTGCAGCCTATAGAAGTCTCTGTAGTGATTTTGACAATCCAATTCATGTCTCAACACTTTGTTTAAGATCATCCAGCGTAAAATTCTGAATGTAATCGAACTCGGTGATCAAATACATATATACATATATAACCGTGGATTGTTGGTACTGCAAAAACATACATCTGTAGATTTTGTCAGACCTGGGGTTGCAATGTCAAACATAGCTAAAGTTAGTCCTAATGTTGTTGTACGCGTATAAAGTGAAGTCCAGGCAAAGCTATTATTTGAGTTTTAGGTCGCCGACTGATAATCCATAATGTTCCAAGTATTCTGTTTCTTTGTTGAAGGTGCCAAATGGCATTCGCAACAGGACAACCAATCTGAATTCAAACGTTACTTTATACGTCAAACGTAGCCAATTTGTTGCTTGCTGAAAGAGCATCAATGTAGCCAGCAAAAGCAAAGTACGCGGCTGGATATTCTGATGAGACTCCTACTACAAATCTGTTGCGCTGATAACGTTATTATGTTGACTGCAATCTGCGATTCGAGTCCAACGTCCGCAGAGAGTAGTAGTCTCGAGGTGCGAAAGTTTTTATGTGCATTGGTAATATGAAATCTTGCTATGGAATACATGTTTGAATAGTTTTGACCGCATCTGTAGTATCTACTAGCGTACCATATTTATAATTCTCATGTTTAACATTCCGGTCACGGTATCGCCAGTTTTTAGCACACGCCTATTAATATCTGTACCAGATGCACCATCTAGTGCTGCAAGAACAAGTTAGCGTGCCAAAAGCTGTACAATGTCTCATTACATACACTCTCCAGTATAAAAATCAAATTATTAATGTTGGCTTAAAAGGCATAAAAATCAAGGCATTATATTTTGTTACCGGATTGTCATTTCATAATTTTTTGGTCCAGTAAGTCGATTTTATTTTGAATATGCTGCCTAATAATGGACTTAACTGCGACATCACGATCGTTTACATGCTAAATGTGAGTTACGACAAATTGAGAGCACTTGATGAATCGGACAATGCGCTTGGCAACGAAATAAAGGCTTTTAGAATAGTCAAGCCTGAATAAACAAAGCCAGTAATAGAACTAAGTGATGTCAAGGACTCTGTTTTGTTAATTAATACATCATAATTGATCGTTATATCATAAACAAGATAAAAGAATACTTTTCACTGTCGCAAAGCAATGCTATTTACCTAGCGCAATGTTAGTACGTGGCGTCCAAACATACGGATGCGTTGTGCTGTTTTCTGGCGTGCACAGCTGCGATATAGCTTATATTTCTCTTGATAACACGTAGCACTCATGCTGATATGTTCAATAATTTTGTTTTTGAAATGTATCCTCAAAGTTTTGACAAATATTACTTCCCACATTAATTTGCCAATAAGTGTGACATGCCGGCTGTAACAATATTATTTGCAAATAGATTTGTATGTAATAACATTTGTACGCGTCGACTGGCTAGAGGACAACTGGAAAAATGCGCAAGTATGAGAGCAGCTACAACAAGCTTGTTCAAACTGTGGATCGAACTATTAATAGATTACAAGAGATGACAGATAAAAAACTCATAGAATTTAATGAGATTAAAGATCAGTCTTAGTAATTACTTCATGATAATGACTATCCGCTAACTGCAGACCGGCTACCAACTAACGACACCGTACTGATACAAGAAGCGAGACAAGAAATAGACAGCTTTAACAAAACATGGGGAAAAATACTAGGGAACAATCATGACGCCATGTCTGTGATAGAGAACAGCAACCAGGATCGCTTGTAGTACTAAAAAAAACAGTAAAGCAGTCGCCACTCATCTTTTTTTCAATGTCTATAGCATACTTCATATTTCGATGTTATTAACTAAATCAATATCAACCTTAACAATGAGCAGGAGTACCCATCAAACATGGAAATAGTCAAGTTCATTGATGATGACACGTTCTCACCTTACCAGGAAAAAAAGCGTTCAAATTTTAATGTAGAAAAACATTTTAATAGTTTCCTAACCATCAAGTTGTCTCCGTAACAACTTTCTCGCGTTGGTGGCACTATACCAGCGATTGTACAGTTATTGTAACGTTGACGGCCATAATATTACGAGTTCGTGCTTCATTAGGATTGGCTGCGCCATGAAGTGCGATAGAAAAAGCAATCAATGGTAGAAAACATTTTGGACAAATAGTCTTACATAGAAGTGTCATAAAAGAAATTTTATGTGGGCAGTATTACCTGCGTTGTTTTTAAGGCTAAGGTTCTCAATCAATTAAGCAATTACGAGGCTTATTAGGACCAGGTTAATGTTACTGGCATCAACTTTCCCATTCAGGTTAATGACTTGACAAGGTTTAAGTGACTCAATAATATCTCATTTAACATTTTTTAAATTGATGATGGAAAGGTTTATTCACTGTGCTTATTATCTGTAACCAGCGAAGAAGTATTACTGCAGAAAACGTCTTCACCTTTGTATTCGAGAAAATCGTGCAACATGGTGTAGAATGCATTAATACTAAGAACAGTGATGCTTGGCAGAGACAACATTATTTTAGTATTTGAAAGATTAAATCACTAAATGAGAGTTGGGTTTTAATCATATATGTAGATTTTAAAATGCTCAACATTCCCATGTGGGCTGCGACAAATCTCCAGAAGCTTCTTTGACTAGAGGATATCAAGAAAACAGTCCATGTGGCTATTTGTATAAGCTGGTGTGTAATAATGAAAGACTTAGCAAACCCGTAAAATTGCATGGTTGCGCTGACTGCGCAGAATATTTTTTAAACCGTTTGCTTGGAGAAGTAGACGGTGTAGGCCGCAAAATAATAATTTGTACGGCCGAAGATATGAACCAGTTTATGAAATCAGACACGTGTTGGGTTTGTTAAGAGCTAAATAGGTATAGTCAAGTCAGACATTACTGGCAACTCGAATCACACATTCACTGGCAAATATAACTTTTCATGCTGATTTAGGTAATATATGTTTGCTTTGTAGTAACTTAACTATGTATTTTGTCTCTTTTGCTGACGTTAGCAACAAAGCAATTTACCAATTTTAAAATTGATACTCAAGGCTCAGTTCATCAAACATGACCCATCACACTGCGTTCTGTTTAAATAAACTCAATTTTTGTTACGCGTGTCAATATGTGATAGAATTTCTTATTACGTGATACAAATTACGTCGCGTTTTGAATGAGTTCTTACCCTAAAGGAATAGGTTTTTCTTGTTTGCAGAACGAGCACTAGCAGTTATAAATGTTAAGCTTTGAAGTATTGTGAAAGAAATTCGATTTGTATTACCACTTACTAGGCTTTTAGCTCGAGGTAAATGTTGAAGGCTGATTGCTTATAAAATATAAAAAATATAATATAAATCACTTCGCATTTTGAATGGATTCTTACCCTAAAAGAATCAGTTATTCTTTCCTGCAGTGAGAACACTAATCGTTATAAATGTAAACCTTTAGATCAAATAGAAAGAAAGATATCAAGGTTATAAAAATAAGAACAATGAAATAAACGGACACAAAGATCTACGCGAAGAAACTTGAGGATGCAAGATAAATGTTTTCAAACTAGTAATAATAGACAAACAATAAATTTATCTGATTCATACTATATCATCCATGTAGGAGTCTTGCAGCATGTAATGCATGTAAATTTGCTCGTACATATGCTTGTCTGTGTGCGTTATGGTGGTATGTATGTTGTTTGTACGACTGTGAGTAAGTGGAAATAGTCTGATGTACAATAATATTAGAAACAAATTTGAAGCGGTTCACAGTTTGTCTGGCAATAATTCTGAAGAATTATGTTGGCCTAAGTTATTATAGCGGGCAATTGATGATGTATTTACAACTGAAGAAACATTTTAAATTAAAGAAGACATTACGCTAAAAGGATTGTTAGTTTTTACTGTAAGTCGAGGCGGCAATATACTTGCACAATATATAACAGTAAATATACAATTATAACAGGAAATTTACTTTTATATAATATGGTACAATAATATATAATTTATATAATATATACACTATATAACAGGAAATATACTTTTTTGTAATATGGTACAACACAATGCATAAGTGCTGCACATTTTATCTCTCAATCCAACAGCAGGAAAGGTACAGACTGAATTATGAAAATACATCAATCACTGCCCAAGCGTATGATTCCATATAAAATCTTGGGATTACTGAAAGTGTAGGCGGCAATATGACTGTAACAGGACATATTCCTTTCCGTAATATTGTACAACACAATGCATAGTGCTGCGCATTTTATAAATCAATTCTACAGCAGGAAAGGTACAGACTGAATTACGAAGATACATCAATTACTGCGTAAAAGTATGATTTCATTTTATATCTTGACACGAATTTATGACGATGGATAACAAAATCCAATGATTGTATGACCTGAGCCTAATAAAACACGATTTTTTTAAAAATGATTTTCTAAAACAAACACTTTTCGCAACCAAAACGTATGTAGATAAATGTTAGTGTTGTTGACGCTATTATGTTTTGTGTTTATTATTTTCAGTCCTGAAATTTGTTTTTTATATTACTTTCACAAATTTTTTAAAAATTTAACACGAATTTTGTAAATTCTCAACCCGATAAATGATTATACATCATTGAACACCACATCAGGAATATTCGCGTTCACCAGTCGTGTACACCACGTGTACTTCCACAAGTGAAAATCACGTGTGGATACTACAAGGTCAGAAACAAGTCCCTGACTTTTTTGTAGTATTTTTTGTTGACCTTTATCTGTGTGATACGTAATGTAGTGGCCCTGGCTTCCGGTGTAGCAGTTGTAAAAGGATGTGATTTATGACATGAAGGCCCAAGAATACACGTATATGCCGTTGGGATCAAGGTAAATATATGAGGAAACAGCTGCTATTACATTGGCTTTGAGTTTCAGATTTGTGCGTTGTGTTGTGTTGTTTGTGTTGTGTTGTATGTATGTATGTATGTATGTATGTATGTATGTATGTATGTATGTATGTATGTATGTATGTATGTATGTATGTATGTATGTATGTATGTATGTATGTATGTATGTATGTATGTATGTATGTATGTATGTATGTATGTATGTATGTATGTATGTATGTATGTATGTGTGTGTGTGTGTGTGATTTGGAGTTTTAAAGTAGATTTAAAAATTTTCAGTCATATCGCTACGGTGTCTGCAGTGTGGAAATTTGTAGTGATATCTAGCACTGGGGCATCATGTTGCAGACATGTAGCATCATGTCTTACCTAATCACATTATCCAGACACTAGGCCGACCAGTCTTAATACTAAACTCTAAATGCTGAGAACCGAGCGAGGCAAATGCTAGTACCATTTTTGTAAGTCTTTGGTATGACTCCGCCGTTGTTTGAACCCGTGACCTCCCTCATCTGAGGCGGGCGCTCTAACCACTTAGGTCACCGGAGCGGTAAAAGTTGTACGATTTAACTTGAAGGTGCTGAAAGGTCAAATTATACATGTTTTTGTCTTAGAGAGTGCTCTTTTCATTGATAATTACGTTTCAAAGTTAAAATACTGTTTTCAGCTCATCGTTGTGTTTAAATTTGTCCATTTTTTCTACTGTAATGAGGACGTGTTTACGTGGTATTTTATATATGAAAACTCTTCCTTTCACGTTATCCATTGAAAGGACACATTTAACTTCATTCTTTCTGGCTTTCATATTTTAATGACTTTTTTATGTTCGTAAAAATAATGAAATAGTTTGTCAAAGCCCTTCTTAAGATATTTGTTTAATGCAAAGAATGTAGTCTTAAAATGCTAAATATAAATATAATTACGCACACAGACAAACATGATGAGAATATTCGTCTTCACGATAGTTTATCACCTAAATTACGAGACGCGTTTGAATAAGAACTGAAAAGATATTTAAAGATTTGATCGGTATATTCGTCACACACAACGGTTTTGTCATCAGAACTTACAGAATCTTTTGTTAAAATATATGAGTGCTAGGCATCAGATTTCTTATATTTTTACGTTTCCAAATAACGATTTCAGTTTTCATGTTAAGGCAAAGTACACGTATTAAATATACACTTGAAATTTTCATAAAAGCTGTACAATGTTGAAACAATATAGCAACTTGGTAAAAAAAATCAGAAAAATTAGCATTTCAGCGATCAACTTTTCAAAATAACACGGATCATCTGTGATCGGTTCAGGTACAGTATGAGACAGTTTAAAATATATATGTAAAGCATGACTTAAATAAATCTGGGTACTTTTGGATAGTTTTATCGTCATCGTATGAAGTGCATGTAATAAAAAAAGACTATTGTGATGACTATAGTTATCACAAATATAAGAATATTCCAAATTATCTTCATTCTGAAAATTTTTAAACATCAAGAGAGACGCATATAAAAGGCAGTATTTTAAAATCTACAAAAGTAATTTGTCCACAAACAGAATAGTTAGTCAAGTTATTACGAAATTTTAAGAAAATCGTCAGGTCACTATCCTTCAATAAAAACGTTGCTGCGAAATATCGTGATCGACCAGCATTTGCTGGGTGTAGAGCTATCTTCCTTAATCGTCAATATTACTTTTTACTAAGCGAAACATTAAAAATCAGATTTTTGGAGTGTAATGTCTTTATATGTATCCAAGTCGGAATGATGACGGCATATTTACGAAAGTGATTGGCTATTTGTATACAGTAATTTATGGGAATTTTGTCTCCAACCAAACGCGATACAAGAAAGTAATAATTTTCTTATCTGAAGACACAGAAAGTCGTTCTTTTGATTTTAATTCATAGTACTCCTACATGGATTAATAAGGTAAGTTTGCATATAGCGTTTATTTCCGATGTGCTCGATTTAGTATTCAATATCGCTTTATTTCATATTAAAGTTTTATCTTCTTAAATATGCAAATTACTGACTATCCGCTCTTGGAAAAGCATAAATCTTATAAATACTTAAATATATAAACCTTAGCTGCACGTCTTGTTTCTTAATTTTATAATATTTCATATGGCGTAAGTAAGATATTCTGTTATCAAGTGTATTTTAACATACCGAAGTCCATACAATGGTGCTAGCGTCTATGATTTCTCATACAATCCTGCGAATGATTGATATGACATTGCTTTTTCATTGTGTATTTTATTTGTACAGTAGCATACTATTGAAATTATTTTAATCTGCAAATAAACTTCTTTGGAACGATATTCTTTTATAACATGTGATATATGACGTCATCATATATTGTGCATTAAGTTCCATATAAACAACATTGTGATTTTCCTTTGAGTTCTCTTATCTTGACAATGCTAACAGGACACAAACAATTATGACGTATTTCTGTATTCATTGGGAGTAATTAACACCATTGAATTAGGTACATATGTACTACAACTTTCTAATACATTTGTAGAATAGTTGCTTGCATCGTGTTTAACGCCATGTCAGCACAATAATGACTATACAGTGTAGATTATGATCTAAAACCGCCCTAAGCTTGGAGAAAACAAATCCTACCAAACAAACGTTAACATGTGGTTCTTTGAGGTAAAAAACAAAAGGTAAACCTGTTAAAATTCTCGAAAAGGTATAATAAATAATACATAAGATAAAAAAAATCATTATCATATAGGATCAAAATTTTGTTACCTACATAAATGTCTGCATGTTTGAATTGAGTTTACGTTACAAAATGTCCATCTCTTTCGCCTATTTGTTTGCTATTGTCAGCGGACACAAGCATGATATGTAATCATACCCAGGTTAATCAATCAGGAGTTATTTATATGTTAGGTATTTATGATGGCTAAAATACCATCTCATCTCTAAGATTTTTTTCTATACGAATGATGCCACATTCCAATGACGGGTTTAATGTTACAAAGCTTTTTTGTTAAGTCTTCTTTCCACAAATTTTGGCAAGTATGTACAACTTGCCAAGTTATATAATATCTAAGTAAATATCAGTGACTGTGGTGCAGCTTAGGCTACGATATTAGTCATTTCTTTTCCATTAATACCAAGGCAACGTCCCTGGGATCTAGCATTAGTTAGTTAGACCTCTTCATCCTGTCTGGGACATAAGACTGCAATTATCTTTCGCCATATAGTTTGGTCTTAAGCAATGACTTGTGCTTCTTCCCAGGAAAGTCCCATCACTTTCAGCTTTGTCATCATTGTTCTTTCTTGTTCTTCGACAGGTTGTCTTTGGCCGTCCACATTTACACTTTCCAAATGTTGTCCATTTGAGGTCTACCCTAAGGTATCCGTTCTTGGGGCATCCTTATCAACGTGTCTAAGTCAATTTATCCTGATCAAATTGATCTCCAGGAAGATGTTGCTACATCCATATAGGTTCACATTGGAGATCTTGTTTAGCCAATATATGTTGCAGATTTTACTGTCAACATTACAAAACCCTTTTTGTTTCTCCAACTTACATCAGCAGATAATGTTGCAGCACGATTTGGAATATTCTCGGGTTGTCAATATGGGAAAGGAATCGTAAAGATGATGATATTTGTTTGCCCAGAGGTTTCAGTTTAGTTTAATTGTCTGAGTATAGTTTAATTTTAATGCAATCTACAAGAGATCGTACCGTAGTATGTTACAACCCTGTCTCCTGACAGTCCGTATGCAGGATGTATAGCCAGGGCCGTCGCACATTTGGACAGGATGAAATGACTCTCCTTGGCAAGCGTCGCATTCTCCCTCACCCACTAATAATAAATACCGAAATCTCCACGATATGGCCCATCTCTTCCGACACCCCAGTTAGTCAACATTAAGAGCCATCAGTTTCGTGCAAGTTACTCTGAAAACCGATAGTATTTGTTGAATTTGGCAAAGATAATTTGTTTTGGATTATTTGCGAGGGAGTATAGACAAGGTAGTGACTGGCATGTAAAGAAATTGGCAGTCTTGGCACAACTGATGTTTTCTGCTTCTGGGTGAGGAATAATTTGTATAACAAATGTTGGAATGCAATTTGATTTCTAGGCTTACACAGATTTGTATTTCGACCTAAAGATGTCATCGTATGAGGGATTTGGGCTTGCAAAGATTCATAATTTGGTCTAAAGACAACATCACATCAGTGACTTTAGATTGCAAAGTTTCGTATTTAGGCCTAAAGACGATGTTATATGCGAGATTTGGGCTTACAAAGTTTTGTGTTTGGGACTAAAGACAACATCATATGCGGGATCTGGGTTTACAAAGATTCGTATTTGGGCCATTAAACAAAACATATGCCGGATTTGAGCTACAAAGTTTCCTATGCGTCAAAAGACGACATCATATGCTGATATGGTTTTATAAAATTTTGTATTTGGGTCTAAAGACGACATCATGTGCGGAATTTGAGTGACATAGTTTCCTATTTGGGCCCAAAGACGACATCATATCATAGATTTGGGCTTATAAATTTTCACATTTGGGCCTAATGACAACATTATAATGGGAATTTAGGCTTACAAAGTTTTCGTATTTAGACCTATAGACGACAATATATGCGGAATGTGATCACTGGGCTTACCCACGTTACGTATTGGGATCTAGAAACGTAAGTTGGGATTGGGCTTGCAAAGTTTCATATTGGGGCCAAAAGACAACACCATATGGGAATTTGATTTCTGGGCTTGCTAAAACTTGAATTGGTGCCCAAAAGACTACATCATATGTAGAAATTTGGTTAACAACTGATTGTAATGGGGCCTAAAAGAGACATCATATGTGGGATTGGGACTAACTAACAAAGTTTCCTGTCTGTGCGTAAAGACGACATCATACAAGGGATTAGGGCTTAAAAATTCGTATTTTCTCCTACAAACGATATCATATGCGGGATATGATTTCTGGGCTCTTAAAGTTTCAAATTTGTGCCCAAAAACGACATCGTGTGCGGGATTTGGGCTTTAAAAGTTTCGTATTTGAGCCTAATTACATCATCATATCAGGAATTTGTGGGTTACAAAGATTTATATAAGGGCAAAAAGATGACATCATATGCCAGATTTGGACTTAACAAATTTTCTTATTTCTTTCTAAAAATGACATGAGATACGGGATTTGGGATTAGACAGTTTCGTATTTATGCCTAAAGAAGATTTCATATGCGGGAACAAACTATCAAGAGTCCTAACGATTGGGAAATGTATAAGATCCTTTGAAGTCACAACGCTATGAGAGAGTTAGTTACCTCAACGACTTATTAACGACCATATCTACTATAGCTAACACAAAGTTAAGATTTTGTAACATTCTTGAGCAATATATTTTGGATTTAAGATATGCACCTTTTAATTTTTAAAGGAAGGCCAGGGGATGATCTGGAACAAAAAAATCCGTTGCTTTGATTTGTAGGAAAATTGCGCTATCTACCCCCATACAGTTAATAATAATAATAATAATAATAATAATAATAATAATAATAATAATAATAATAATAATAATAATAATAATAATAATAATAATAAATATTGGAACTCATAAAGCAAGAGGTTATTGTATAGTTAGTAAACAAATACCCACATTTATATTTATGAGGGTAGTAATCCATTATAGTGAAAGTGAGATTACTGTTTACCATGAATCCTGAGAACTGCAGTCGTTATACCTGTTTTTAAAATAGGCGACAGAAGTTATTCTCTCTGTTATAGACCCAACATTATTCTTGAGTTGTGTGGCTCAAATTTTGGAAAGGGTCATATTTAACAATTTATATAGCATATTCCTGACTTCTCATTTTACCGCGCACCAGTTAATTTATATTTATAATCAAATTTGTTTGCACACACACACACACAGACACACACACACACGAGTAGAGTTTGCTTATCGTACTGAAACTACCTTGTATTGCAGCGAGAAGTTCCGAATATATACGTTATCGTGATTACAATAGCATCAAAATTATGTTACAAGCACCGCCCTATTACAGCAACAAATATTTCTGACTGGTGTTCCTGTGATAGTCGTAGTAGTTGCGATTCTCGTCTCACCCATATAAACATACACACGTTTATATTTCATAAATAGCGTTGTTCGCATGGTAATTTCATCGCAGCTGTTCTTCTCCTCAATATGTTTTTAGCGTTAGTAATTCTGATGTTGTATTATAATTCTTCTATTAATAACGTGATCATAAAATATAATAGCTTGCCTTGTGGCTGTGAAACACGCATGCGTATTTTTCTAATACAATTGCGATACAATCACACAACTGCCTGCTCTAAATGATACCGGTCATGATATTGCTGTTACGTTAGCGAATCTACCGTGGAATAAATATACTCACGAGAAACATATACCCAATAAAATTATTGCGGACACAGAACATGGTTATTATTCGACTTAATTCTAAAACTCGGAAAAGAACTTTTTTAAACCTTCCTGGACCGATCCGGTGGCCTAAAGGTTAGAACGTCCGCCTTAGATCCGGTAGGTCTCGGGTTCGAACCTCGGCCGAGTCACACCAAAGATTTTAAAAAAATAGTACTAACAGCTGTCTCGCTTGGCGCTCAGAATTAATAGGCTAGTGTTAGGACTAGTTGGTCTGGTGTCAGGATAATGTGACTGGGTGGGACATCATGCTACATGTCTGCGGCATGATGCTCCTATGCTAGATATCACTGTAAACTGTCACACCGCAGACATCGTAGAAATATGACTGAAAAATTATTAAAGCTACATTAAAATCTCTCTCTCTCTCTCACACACACACACAACACACACACAACCTGCATCGATGCTGCACTTCATCTCTAGTGCAAAGTATTCAGCTATATCCGTGATCTTATGCGTGATTTGAAAGCGTCAGGTGTCGTATAAAGAATCGTCCGTTGGATCATAAAATAAGGTCAACATTGCACTTGATGTTCGCAAGTGCGCCACTCATTGTAGGTAAAACTTTAACACAACAAACTTCAAACATGCATGAATAAAAACTTTCTAAACATACGAGTCACTGAGGTTATACTATAAGCACAACATCTGGCTGAACTCTAAACGAAAGCATCTATTATTTTTTTTTAAAAATCTGTTTCAATAAAAGCTGTTTTAGATGCTAACATAAGTTTTCCTGCCTGAGCTGAACTTTATTCTCAACCAAAGTTAATAAAGTAAGCAAAATAGTCCATACCATCTTGTAAATTCAGAGTAATATAGTACTGTTCTAAACAAATAAAGTTTTTACCTTTGCTGAAATTCTTTTTTTTCACCAGTAAAAAGGCAAATGTATTTATAAATGGATATCTTGACAAATATTGAAGGTTTGGAATATGTGTTGGGCCTAGTGGCAACTAGCTAAACGAATCTATCGGCATAATACGTACCTACAAGCTGGATAGATCGTATTAATTTAAAAATGTTGTTTCTGATTAAACGATCTCGTTATGGTAAATCAGAGGTAATATAACGACAGTCTTTTTATGTCTTATTGTTGCCACCAGCGGTAATTATAAATGCAGGTCAAAAATTAGACGAAGAGCCCTCAGTTTCAATAGGAGTCATTTTAGTAACTTTAATAGCATGACTCATCAAAGACAATTTCTGTTTGATCTTTGACTAAATGTTTTATAATCAAATGTAATGGCAGATCTGTAGATTTTATTTACATACATAATTTTATGTTTAAGGTATTGCATTCTTTTATGCATATGAAATAGGACAAGTTATATTCTGCATACGCGTGAGATTGATGAGAAGAACATAAAATTTACATCAGTGTTGGTGGCCTAAATTCTTTAGAATTCTGTCTATCCTGATTTAACTTGAAATAGTGACAATAGAAGCAAGTTTATATCTTTGTAATCACTGAAATCGATTTAATAGATTTTAATGAATATTAAATAATATTGGTTAAATTAGTAAATGTAGTTTCTTTTTTCATTTTCGATATAGAAATTTGATTCCTACTAGTTCCAAACATTGTCCGCCGCATAGTTTATCACTTGCATGTTTTATATGTTGAGATTAATAAATGTCAGCCAGTCTGTTTTCTTTCTGTAATGCTTCTTGATAAACTGGTTCTTCCGAGTAGATTGAAAATTATTAGCGTGAAGTTAAATTATGGCTTAAATATGAAAAAGTGACTGTATATTTTTTTTATGAAATTGTATGCAACGTTACTGAAGTCAACTGTGGACAAAATGTAGAAAACTAATGTTAAGCAATGAAATACGTCTGCTAATTATCAGTCTGTTGTGTTTGTGGACACGATGAAATGTAATACCTTCCCACAAACATAATTAACTCGGGAATTATACATTAGTATCACTGGAACAGATGGGTATGATTCTGCGCTGGATCGATTCAAGATGTCGAAAAATACATTTAAATGCCGATAAAATAAATAGCAAATTGAAAGTGCAAATTTTAACTTTTACAGTAGTTTTTATTTGCCTCTAATTGTCATGACCAAGATTTTAAAATATAAAATCCAACGTAACAAACATAGTGTTACTTTAAAATTAAGCAACATTTCAATATTTCTTGCCGGAGAAGAAAACAAATGGAGACAATACAATTGTCTAGCACGTGCTCAAACTTTGTTATTTTCTGGGACCAATAATTATATATCAAGCATTGATAGCTGACTGTAATAGATGCACCTTAATATTATTGGGGAGATCTTTCATTTGCCAACACTGATATTGAACGTGTAAGCATATTGTATTGTCAATAATCCAATTAAAGTCAAAGGAATAAGAATTAAAAAAAACTACGGGAATATATTAGATTCTCTCTGCAATATTACATTATATTATTTTCTATCGGACTGGAAAAATCAATTACAAAACTTTCATAAAACGTCTTTTGTATAAACATATGAACACTGACTTTAACCTCGAAGATTCTTTCTTCAAATTATTATTTAACTATAGACATAGATCATTTATGACAAAACCTTAAGTGTCTTCTCCTAATCTGAAAATTGAGACTGTGAGGCATTTAATTGAGAGAAGTTAAAAGGAGGGTGAGCTGTATGACCAGCATGATAATGAATATGCATATTATTATCCAGTACATATAACCTAAGGTGTAGACTTAATTAAAACGTACTTCGGGAACAAACCATCCATGTATGAATGAGTGTGGCAGTTTATAGTGATGTAGCAATGGGGCATCATGCAGCAGACATGCATCACGATGTCCCATCTAATCACATTATCCTGACATCAGGCAAACCAGTCCTAGCACAAACCTCTTAATGCTCTGCACTTAGCGAGGCAGCTGTTAGTACAATTTTTATGTCTTTGGTATGACAGAGCCATTGTTCGAACCCACGACATCCCGCATCTGAGGCAGACGAGCTAACCACTAGACCAACGGAGCGGTACTACGAAAGAATTGAAGGGCGAGTCGACAGAGTAATCAACACAACATAATTACAATTTGATTTTACTATCATCATCATTATTATTATCATTATCGTCATAAATATCATTATTATAATGATATTGCTGAAGCAAAATATCTGTAATGTAATTCACCGACCATGTACTTTTCGAGGGCTTGATGTTTTTGTGCAAGATGTGATCCTCAAAATGCTTGACACAAAGTACTCTGCTTTGACATGTGAACAATCTAAATCTGTTGTATTATGTTGGAATTTTGTTATTATTTTGAATTATAGGTAAAATAGAATCTTCGTCTGATCATCATATAGTAGATCCATAGCTCTCAGTAGTAAGTCAAAATTGTCTGTTTACGTGTACTATATGGAAAATAGATAGAAACTATATAATTGCATTCCTTTCAACTTATTAGTTTGGCAGGTGATTTAGAAAGGGATGTATTAAGATTTGTCAGTTTCGATTCGCTATCTGGCGAATCTGTGGTTGCAAGTATTTATTGTTGAGGAAGGAGATTCACATTGGACAATAAATCTCCGATTAGCAGTCACGTGATTTCCTTGCCAAGTACCAAATAAACGTCGGAAATTTACTTCATCTCCATTATCTGCTGCAGATGACAATGTCTTTCAATTGGTCCACTGGGCAAGGATAATGCGATTGAGTGGGACATCAAACTACATATTACTGGCATGATGCCCCAGTGCTAGACATCACAGTAAACTGCCACACTACCGATATCTTAGCGATAGGACAGAAACTTTTTTAAACGCTAAGAAAAAAATCTCTCACACACATACACACATACACACACGCACACACGCACACACACACTGAATCAAGCATCATATAATTATTTTGCCCGTCTCTGTAATCATAAGGATAATATTTTTTTGTAAATTAACATGACAACACCGGTATCACTGCCGCTAGCTGTCTTCAGTACACAATTAGGACCTTTAGTGTAGCATTTAACGTTTAACGCTCAATTTGAAGCTGCTGTTATTTTCAATGGTGTCTTGTGAAGTTAAAGTTGCATCAGTGTTCACAACACGCGAGTTTTGATTTGGACCCTCAGTTTTCTTCAGGAATTCTGATAAAATAATTCCTCATTATGCATCAATATTAAATAGCATGGCGTTGGAAAATTAGTTAAGGAAACAAAGGAATCAAAATGTGTATACCTGAAAATTAAAACTAAGCATAATCAAATCACACAAAGCCATATACAATTCTAAGTTAGTAAACTTATTATAAAATACAGACAAAACCTTTATTATATACGTTTCTTGAACAAGAAAGCTAGTGTTTTGTAGCAGGCCCAGCCCTGGGATATTCAGGGCCCAAGGCAGCATACGGGGCTCAAGGCAGGAAAAGCAACGAGCGGGACCCCAAGCAAAAATTGCATTGAAGAGTTGATATCTCGAAAGCACGAGACCCAAGACGGTTGTCTCGCTCGCCTGGCCATATGGTATGGCCTGCCTTGTAGATATATAGTGATCGATCGATAATCAGTATGCTAGAAATATGCATTCGGCAAGTGTGCTATTGTACAAAGCGAAAAGTACAAATGCAACGGGTGGTAATGTTTTCATGACATATTTTGTGCTGTGTAGGAGACATCACAAACCTTATTTGATTTGCATATATTGTTTTCCTCTCATGTATATATATATATATATATATATATATATATATATATATATATATATATATATATATATATATATATATATATATATATATATATATATATATATATGTATATATCTGTATATATATGTATATATATGTATATATATGTATATATATATATATATATATATATATATATATATATATATATATATATATATATATATGTATATATATGTATATATATATATATATATATATATATATATATATATATATGGACACACACACATAATTAAGCGCCTTCCACCCCAATCAAAAACAGAAATATTTTTTATATTTGCAGAATAATAATACACTTATTTATTCCACTGGAATTACATAATTTTGCGACTTGAGTGATTTCTCATGTTGAATGAAACACTGAAACTTCTTGCCTATCGATATGCCTTATGTATTCTGGCAACGGCACAACATTATCTACATGGTATACATTAAAAATCTAGTTCTAATAAGGTAAAAAGTATGAATTAAACAGAAAGTTTAGGAAGATAAACCATGACAAATAGATGTAAGAACGAAGTATTTCAAGATAAAATATTAAAGGCAAAGATGCTAAAATTCTGCCCCAAACAAGCAAAATAACCCGTAAAATATAGGTAGAAATGTGTCGTCTAGTAGAAGCTTTTATGTGCAATTCAGCAAGCATTACAATCCTTCACCTAAAGCAATGTTTCAAAACGAAGACATATTTCCTTTGTTGGAATATCTTCCATTAAAAATTGACAGATTACAGTTTAGCAGATGTTTGTTTCGATATCACACACACACACACACACACACACACACACACACACACACACACACACACACACAAACATATATATATATATATATATATATATATATATATATATATATATATATATATATATATATATATATATATATATATATTTATATATATTTTATCTGGAAAACGGAATAGCAGTTCGTGCGATACAAATGTATCCTACATAAATTTTAGACAGTTCCTTTTGAATATTTTCACTGTGATGCCTAACAACTAACTCAAATCGTTTGTAATTAATATCAACTCCTTTAATGTGGAGCTTCCTTCTTTAGGAAATTTATTGATTATAAGTAATTATTTCTCTGAAAGAGAACTCCTTGAGAATTTTAATTGCTTGACAAATTTCTACCACAACTAACTTGTATTAAAATAATTAACCATGTAAACTATACATATATGTCTAAAGATTTAATCTGTATTTAAATAAATCACGTGAACTGTAAATCCATGTCTAAATGTTAACTCGTATTACAATAATAAACCATGTGAACTATACGTCCATGTCTAAAGATTAATATATATTAATATATATTAAAATAAACCACGTCAACTATACATACATGTCTAAAGATTAATTTGTATTAAAAGAAACCCACATGAACTATACATACATGTCTAAAAATTGTTTTTTTTTTAATTAAAAAAGACAGGTGAACTACACATTCATGTCTAAAGATTAAATTGAATTAAAATATACCAAGCGAATCATACATCCGTGTCTAAAATTAATTTATTTTAAAATTGACAATATGAACTATACATCCATGTAAAAAGATTAGTTTGTATTTCAATAAAACTCGCGGCCTATACATCCAGGAGATCATTTTGTTTTGGGTGCACTTGTTTATGCGGGCATTAACATTTTCGACCATTATTCAATCTATATAAATATCGATGGCTCCTTCAATTAGTCGGTCCTTCTAATGTTTGTCTTTTAATTTCGCTTATTGTAAATTTACTTTCATTTCTTTTACGTATTGTACGGGAAAGAGATAGAAGAGTTTTTCACTTGTCCATAAGAAACAGATATGGGGAAAATTTTCTGCGTGACTATAATGAATGCAGACATGAAACAGTGTTTGGGCTCTAAGGCTCACATACACTTAGAAAATCCATCTCACCTTATCTCACCCCAAATTTGCATTTCCATACCAGTATACTTCAAAAGGGTGATTTAAATATGTCGGCCCTCGACCTCAAAACACCAGTTACACATCAACAAAAGTAAAATATTAAGACCCCGTGTGTGTGTGTGTGTGTGTGTGTGTGTGTGTGTGTGTGTGTGTGTGTGTGTGTGTGTGTGGCAGGCCTTTTGAGTCGAACAAACCTATTTCAAATCCAATTGTTAGGGGACTGACCGGCCGCCACATCACCAGTATTAATATTCAAACGAAACATTTGCAATAGCACAAGTGTTTATACAGCTATTTGTGTCCGAATCAGTTATTCCGGCGTGCTTTTAGCCACGTGACTATCTATCCTAATGAGTCCCAGTATATACTCTAAACTTAATCTTATCCAATTTACCACAGGTAGGCACTTAAATGGGGAGAATGGTGAACTAGAATAAGTACAATTACCTCTTTCATGCTAAAACATATATTAAATACGTATCAATTCAATACCACAGTACGAGATATTTTGATAATGTTGGTAATTATATCGGGCATTTGCCTCTTTCTGACAAAAGACTTTATGACCCATAAAGTAACATAACTCGCTTCGACAGCATTCATTTCTTATCATATCCACTCTAATTTTTTTATCGGACCTAACTCTCTATTCATGGCACCCATAACTTGACCAAGATACGCAGTTTTGCTGTGATGC
The DNA here is from genome assembly GCA_016746295.1 of Potamilus streckersoni. Lineage (NCBI taxonomy): Eukaryota > Metazoa > Mollusca > Bivalvia > Unionida > Unionidae > Potamilus > Potamilus streckersoni. The sequence goes on along the minus strand of JAEAOA010002355.1, from coordinate 97,095 downwards.
CAAGAAGAAAACAAAGACGAAACACTACAAGATTCTAGTATCTAGATGTTTGTAGACGTCATTCCACCTGGAGAATAAGGTCTATTAACGCAACCATTCTAATATTTTACTACATGACACGAAAAGGAAAGAAGGTCTAAATCAATACTCAGTCCCCGAGGAAGATGTACGAAACTGGCAAACAAATTAACCATCTGAAACTATAAAGACTTTTTTAAGTTTAGCGGATTTGTTAATGTCTAGTTTATTAGGTACAAAGCTGTGATATGCTTCAACCTGTGATTCGATATACAAACATAAAAGTCAGCTCTGTCTTTGGTGGACAACCTCTCAGTAACATACATACATACATACATACATACATACATACATACATACATACATACATACATACATACATACATATATACATACATACATACATACATACATACATACATACATACATACATACATACATACATACATACATACATACATACATACATACATACATACATACATACATACATACATACATACATACATACATACATACATACATACATAAATGGACTAAAAAAACATTAAAACAATTTTACCTTAGGAAATCATTTATTTGAAACAATTTTCATGTATCCAGCCGAAAATTAAATATTATTGTCCCATTCATCGGAAATTTATCTGGATCGACTCATCAGTGGAATAATGGAACAATGATAACGAATTTCCAAGGGTCTTTAAAATCAATTATTACTTAAAGTGACATCCCATCCCCCGCCCCTCATCTCCAACATTGATTATGGTGTTAAAAGTTAAACTCTATGATAATGTTGCTATACTTTCTGCCATAACTCCTTTTAGTTGATTAACCTCTCAGGTGGCCTAGTAGTTAGAGAGTATTTCTAGGGCGGGTGCGGGAGGTTGTGGGTTCGATCCCGGGTCGAGTCATACCAAAGATTTACAAGAAGGTTAGTGTTAGGACTGGTCAGCCTGGTGTCAGGATAATGTGACTGGGTGGGACATCATGCTACATATCTGCGGCATGATGCCCCAGAGCTAAACATCACCATAAACAGCCACACTGCAGAGTGAAATTTTTTTTAAAGCTTTGTTAAAACTCATAATGACATCACATCACAAATCTAAATAACACACACACACACACACACACACAAATCATATTATACTGAAATCAAAGGATTAAAATAGTATTTTTTAAATATACCTTGAACATTGTTTTAAACGGTATATGCGCCTATACAATCTCTCTCTCTCTCTCTCTCTCTCTCTCTCTCTCTCTCTCTCTCTCTCTCTCTCTCTCTCTCTCTCTCTCTCTCTCTCTCTCTCCCCTTTATGACAATAAATGCTCGTATTAAAAATGAACATGCTGTATTCCACAGTAACAAACTCTACACATGGTGTACTATATCCAAGAGACAAATCATTCATGTTCGACGTATCATCATAAAGTATACCGTAAGAGTGTGTTCCTATCTCATACCCCACGCACCACAACCCTATTTGGATCATAGCTAACCCTATCTTGTCATGAGCGACGACCCTATTTGGATCATACACAATCCAATCCCATATTATGAACAAAAACTCTCTCTTTATCTTAGAACCGTGCCATTCTGGTCTTCTGATTGAAACTGTCTATTTAGTATTTACTAAAATTTAACATATAATTATATTCATGATTTAGTAGTAATCGCCATGTTGATAACAATTGTTAAACAATTTACCTGTTTTCAGGATAATATCAATGAATGTAATTTATTTTCAAAATATCATTTAAATTTAATTTACAGAATGAGGAAAACAATAATAATACACAATAAATATCAGTCAGCTGTTGACTTCTTCATAACAGCGTTAATACCATTATCAACGCCGTCAAACCTAGATATCAACATCAGAGTTTTCATACTCATTAAAATCATGATTTTTTCCTCTGCAACAAGACATGCTGTCGCACTCAGTACTATTTTCACATTTCTTGTGTAATACAGCATGCTTTCACACTCAGTACAATCATGACAATTCCTCTATAACATGGCATGCTTTCACACTCAGTACAATCATGACAATTCCTCTATAACATGGCATGCTTTCACACTCAGTACAATCATGACAATTCCTCTACAACACGGCATGCGTTCACACTCAGTACAATCATGACAATTCCTCTACAACACGGCATGCTTTCACACTCAGTACAATCATGACAATTCCTCTATAACATGGCATGCTTTCACACTCAGTACAATCATGACAATTCCTCTACAACACGGCATGCGTTCACACTCAGTACAATCATGACAATTCCTCTACAACACGGCATGCTTTCACACTCAGTACAATCATGAAAATTCCTCTATAACATGGCATGCTTTCACACTCAGTACAATCATGACAATTCCTCTACAACACGGCATGCTTTCACACTCAGTACAATCATGACAATTCCTCTATAACATGGCATGCTTTCACACTCAGTACAATCATGACAATTCCTCTACAACACGGCATGCGTTCACACTCAGTACAATCATGACAATTCCTCTACAACACGGCATGCTTTCACACTCAGTACAATCATGACAATTCCTCTACAACACGGCATGCTTTCACACTCAGTACAATCATGACAATTCCTCTACAACATGGCATGCTTTCACACTCAGTACAATCATGACAATTCCTCTATAACATGGCATGCTTTCATACTCAGTATGATCATGACAATTCCTCTACAACACGGCATGCGTTCACACTCAGTACAATCATGACAATTCCTCTACAACACGGCATGCTTTCACACTCAGTATGATCATGACTATTCCTCTACAACACGGCATGCTTTCATACTCAGTACAATTAAGACAATTCCTCTATAACATGGCATGCTTTCACACTCAGTACAATCATGACTATTCCTCTACAACACGGCATGCTTTCACACTCAGTATGATCATGACTATTCCTCTACAACACGGCATGCTTTCATACTCAGTACAATTATGACAATTCCTCTATAACATGGCATGCTTTCACACTCAGTACAATCATGACTATTCCTCTACAACACGGCATGCTTTCACACTCAGTATGATCATGACTATTCCTCTACAACACGGCATACCTTCACACTCAGTACAATCATGACTATTCCTCTACAACACGGCATGCTTTCACACTCAGTACAATCATGACAATTCCTATACAACATGGCTTGCTTTCATACTCAGTATTATCATGACAATTCCTCTGTAACACGGAATGCTTTCACACTCAGTACAATCATGACAATTTCTCTACAACACGGCATGCTTTCACACTCAGTACAATCATGACAATTCCTCTACAACACGGCATGCGTTCACACTCAGTACAATCATGACTATTCCTCTACAACACGGCATGCTTTCACACTCAGTACAATCATGACAATTCCTCAACAACACGGCATGCTTTCACACTCAGTAAAAGCATGACTATTCCTCTACAACACGGTATGCTTTCACACTCAGTATGATCATGACTATTCCTCTATAACACGGCATGCTTTCACACTCAGTACAATCATGACTATTCCTCTACAACATGGCATGCATTCATACTCAGTATGATCATGACTATTCCTCTACAACACGGCATGCTTTCACACTCAGTACAATCATGACTATTCCTCTACAACACGGCATGCGTTCACACTCAGTACAATCATGACAATTCCTCTACAACGTGGCATGCTTTCATACTCAGTATGATCATGACAATTCCTCTACAACACGGCATGCTTTCTCACTCAGTACAATCATGACAATTCCTCTATAACATGGCATGCTTTCACACTCAGTACAATCATGACAATTCGACTATAACATGGCATGCTTTCACACTCAGTACAATCATGTCAATTCCTCTACAACACGGCATGCGTTCACACTCAGTACAATCATGACAATTCCTCTACAACACGGCATGCATTCATACTCAGTATGATCATGACTATTCCTCTACAACACGGCATGCTTTCACACTCAGTACAATCATGACTATTCCTCTACAACACGGCATGCGTTCACACTCAGTACAATCATGACAATTCCTCTACAACATGGCATGCTTTCATACTCAGTACAATCATGACAATTCCTCTACAACATGGCATGCTTTCACACTCAGTACAATCATGACAATTCCTCTATAACATGGCATGCTTTCACACTCAGTACAATCATGACAATTCCTCTACAACACGGCATGCTTTCACACTCAGTACAATCATGACAATTCCTCTACAACACGGCATGCTTTCACACTCAGTACAATCATGACAATTCCTCTATAACATGGCATGCTTTCACACTCAGTACAATCATGACAATTCCTCTACAACACGGCATGCTTTCACACTCAGTACAATCATGACAATTCCTCTACAACACGGCATGCTTTCACACTCAGTACAATCATGACAATTCCTCTACAACATGGCATGCTTTCATACTCAGTATGATCATGACAATTCCTCTACAACACGGCATGCTTTCACACTCAGTACAATCATGACAATTCCTCTATAACATGGCATGCTTTCACACTCAGTACAATCATGACAATTCCTCTATAACATGGCATGCTTTCACACTCAGTACAATCATGACAATTCCTCTACAACACGGCATGCGTTCACACTCAGTACAATCATGACAATTCCTCTACAACACGGCATGCTTTCACACTCAGTATGATCATGACTATTCCTCTACAACACGGCATGCTTTCATACTCAGTACAATTATGACAATTCCTCTATAACATGGCATGCTTTCACACTCAGTACAATCATGACTATTCCTCTACAACACGGCATGCTTTCACACTCAGTATGATCATGACTATTCCTCTACAACACGGCATGGTTTCATACTCAGTACAATTATGACAATTCCTCTATAACATGGCATGCTTTCACACTCAGTACAATCATGACTATTCCTCTACAATACGGCATGCTTTCACACTCAGTACAATCATGACTATTCCTCTACAGCACGGCATGCTTTCACACTCAGTATGATCATGACTATTCCTCTACAACACGGCATGCTTTCACACTCAGTACAATCATGACTATTCCTCTGTAACACGGCATGCTTTCACACTCAGTACAATCATGACAATTCCTCTACAACACGGCATGCTTTCATACTCAGTATGATCATGACTATTCCTCTACAACATGGCAGGCGTTCACACTCAATACAATCATGACAATTCCTCTACAACACGGCATGCGTTCACACTCAGTACAATCATGACAATTCCTCTACAACATGGCATGCTTTCATACTCAGTATTATCATGACAATTCCTCTACAACACGGCATGCTTTCACACTCAGTAAAATCATGACTATTCCTCTACAACATGGTATGCTTTCACACTCAGTATGATCATGACTGTTCCTCTTCAACACGGCATGCTTTCACACTCAGTACAATCATGACTATTCCTCTACAACACGGCATGCATTAACACTCAGTACAATCATGACAATTCCTCTACAACACGGCATGCTTTCACACTCAGTACAATCATGATAATTCCTCTACAACAAGGCATGCTTTCATACTCAGTATTATCATGACTATTCCTCTATAACATGGCATGCTTTCACACTCAGTACAATCATGACAATTCGACTATAACATGGCATGCTTTCACACTCAGTACAATCATGACAATTCCTCTACAACACGGCATGCGTTCACACTCAGTACAATCATGACAATTCCTCTATAACATGGCATGCTTTCACACTCAGTACAATCATGACAATTCGACTATAACATGGCATGCTTTCACACTCAGTACAATCATGACAATTCGACTATAACATGGCATGCTTTCACACTCAGTACAATCATGACAATTCCTCTACAACACGGCATGCGTTCACACTCAGTACAATCATGACAATTCCTCTACAACACGGCATGCTTTCATACTCAGTATGATCATGACAATTCCTCTACAACACGGCATGCTTTCACACTCAGTACAATCATGACAATTCCTCTATAACATGGCATGCTTTCACACTCAGTACAATCATGACAATTCGACTATAACATGGCATGCTTTCACACTCAGTACAATCATGACAATTCGACTATAACATGGCATGCTTTCACACTCAGTACAATCATGACAATTCCTCTACAACACGGCACGCGTTCACACTCAGTACAATCATGACAATTCCTCTACAACACGGCATGCTTTCACACTCAGTATGATCATGACTATTCCTCTACAACACGGCATGCTTTCATACTCAGTACAATTATGACAATTCCTCTATAACATGACATGCTTTCACACTCAGTACAATCATGACTATTCCTCTACAACACGGCATGCTTTCACACTCAGTATGATCATGACTATTCCTCTACAACACGGTATGCTTTCACACTCAGTATGATCATGACAATTCCTCTATAACACGGCATGCTTTCACACTCAGTACAATCATGACTATTCCTCTACAACATGGCATGCATTCATACTCAGTATTATCATGACTAATCCTCTACAGTACGGCATGCTTTCACACTCAGTACAATCATGACTATTCCTCTACAACACGGCATGCGTTCACACTCAGTACAATCATGACAATTCCTCTACAACATGGCATGCTTTCACACTCAGTATGATCATGACTATTCCTCTACAACATGGCATGCTTTCACACTCAGTACAATCATGACAATTCCTCTATAACATGGCATGCTTTCACACTCAGTACAATCATGACAATTCGACTATAACATGGCATGCTTTCACACTCAGTACAATCATGACAATTCCTCTACAACACGGCATGCGTTCACACTCAGTACAGTCATGACAATTCCTCTACAACACGGCATGCTTTCTCACTCAGTATGATCATGACTATTCCTCTACAACACGGCATGCTTTCATACTTAGTACAGTTATGACAATTCCTCTATAACATGGCATGCTTTCACACTCAGTACAATCATGACTATTCCTCTACAACACGGCATGCTTTCACACTCAGTATGATCATGACTATTCCTCGACAACACGGCATGCTTTCATACTCAGTACAATCATGACTATTCCTCTACAACACGGCATGCTTTCATACTCAGTATTATCATGACAATTCCTCTACAACACGGCATGCTTTCATACTCAGTATGATCATGACTATTCCTCTACAACATGGCAGGCGTTCACACTCAGTACAATCATGACAATTCCTCTACAACACGGCATGCGTTCACATTCAGTACAATCATGACAATTCCTCTACAACACGGCATGCTTTCACACTCAGTACAATCATGACAATTCCTCTACAACATGGCATGCTTTCATACTCAGTATTATCATGACAATTCCTCTACAACACGGCATGCTTTCACACTCAGTAAAATCATGACTATTCCTCTACAACACGGTATGCTTTCACACTCAGTAATATCATGACTATTCCTCTATATTACGGCATGCTTTCACACTCAGTACAATCATGACTATTCCTCTACAACATGGCATGCATTCATACTCATTATGATCATGACTATTCCTCTACAACACGGCATGCTTTCACACTCAGTACAATCATGACTATTCCTCTACAACACGGTATGCTTTCACACTCAGTACAATCATGACTTTTTCTCTACAACACGGCATGCTTTCACACTCAGTACAATCATGACTATTCCTCTACAACACGGCATACTTTCACACTCAGTACAATCATTACTATTTCTTTACAACACGGCATACTTTCACACTCAGTACAATCATGACTATTTTTCTACAACACGGCATGCTTTCACACTCAGTACAATCATGACAATTCCTCTACAACACGGCATGCTTTCACACTCAGTACAATCATGACAATTCCTCTACAACACGGCATGCTTTCATACTCAGTACAATCATGACTATTCGTCATCAACACGGTAATGATTTCACACTCAGTACAATCATAACTTTTCCTCTGCGTCACGGCACGCCCTCTCAAGACTTTTCCTCGGCGATAAGGCATACTTTCAAATCAGTGGAGTTACGTGACTTTTTCTCCACAATACGGAAAGCATGTATAATTAAATCAGTTTTCGTATGTAATGAGGCAATTTCATACTCAATATAATTAGCTTATTTCTATGCAATATGGTATATCTTCGTATTCAGTAGAATAATATAACCTTTCCCTTGTAATTCAGCATGTTTTCGCACTCAGTCCTATCATGTTTATTTTTTGCACAAAGGATACTTTATGTTCAGTAGCATTTTTTAAAATATGTAACAAAACAAATAACGGTAAATATTTCGTAGTTGACCAATGTAAAACAGAATAATTTGGAAATTATTTCTTCGTAGCAAAAATTTGTGGACCGGAATCATCTTTGTGACAGTGCTGCGTGCGTGCAAACAGTGGACAGCTTCAAGACAGCTCTTGATCAATTCTAACTTTTAAATGGCTCTCTTGTCCGGTGCAGTTTTTTTTTTTTTTACAGTAACTGGCCCTACGGTATGTTTTTATTCTCAGTAGAATTGTATAACTTTTCCTATGCCCTTCAATATGCTTTTACACTCAGTATAATTGTGAAACTTTTCCTAAGAAATCAAGCAGGCTTTCTTACTCAGTATAATTAGGTAAGCTTTCATCCGCAAAGCGGAATGCATTTATATTCAGTAGAAGTATATGACTTTTCCTATGCAATAAGGCATGTTTTAACTTTTTCGTCCAAAGCCATAAATTGCTTCTGCAATATAATGCTACACAAAGTGTTCTCTTGGAGACAATTGTAAGTAATGTTCACACACGCCATGAAGCCTTTTGGTACATAATCCAGTAAATTTATGTTTCGTCGCTGAATAAACCAAATAAATACCTTTAGCAATCCACGTTAATACTTAGTTTAGTATGCTGACAATAGTGTTGCAGTCAGAAAATCAGCAAAAGTTCCTTTTCATGTTTACATGTTTATGAGGTTCATCTTTATGGCTAGTGCAGAGACTGGTAATTTTGTGGGCTTGTTGACTTGGGGTGGAGAAAGTTCTGCGTGAATGTATCTGTTTTGTGTTCTTATTTGTATGGACTGTATCTCCCATGATACTTAACTGTATTCATTCTATGCAAAGGAGTAGGTAACACTAGTTCTGTATTTCGAATCTAGCTGCTTAGATTTTAATTTTCTCTATTCAAAAACAAGGAGACTATAGAGAAAAGACGACGTTAATAGAGGAAAGAATTCGCATCTTAGTATGATACTATGACAAAACTGATAACTGAAAGAAATAAAAACATGCAAACAATGACTATTATGAAAACAAATACTATTATTTTAAAGAAATACACATGACAAGACACTTTAGATAATAACTATAGCAGTCTTGACGGTGCACAGGTAATTGAGCACTCAAGAAAGGAATGTGACAGTTAAAAGAAGTATATTAGGTAAATAAATAATTGCAAGCGGTTTAATGGCAAACATGTGAAAATTAGGAGGATTGACGTATTTACCCTTTATTATAATAGGAAAGGAGAAACCAGATATTTCCAAAATTGGAGAAGACCGATTTATAATATTAAAGACGTACTATAAAATTCTAGGTAAATTTTTGTCCAGTACAATTATAAATTTATAGGACAAAGGAATCAAAACTCTAGATAGCAAGATATAAATAACACGAACATCAAATATGATAGATTTAAAAATAATTTGAAAAAAAAGCGACGATTTTATTAATCCCAGAAAAGGCTTTAAAGATTGTATACAGCTTAATAGATACATTTTTAAACATTTTATTTCCTGGCTAAACATTTGGATACATGTGTAAATGCTAAATAATAAAGCTTTTTCTGGGTCAAAATAATGGATCTAAAACAAAAAGGTCTAGGACAGAAGGACCAATTAAAGCAGGGATGCTTGTTACTTGTGCTTGTATACCTATTATTAATATATACACTTTGGATAAGACATAAACTGTACAGTTTAGATATTTACATCGTTAATTTAGAAAAAGATATTAAAATATTAGATCGCATGGAACATTGCATGAATTTTATTTGAGTTCAATATTCAATTGAAAGAAAAGAATTTCGTAATTTTTGGTTAATCTTCAGAATCCTCCCCCCCAAACCGAATACTTATTATGGGATATTGGTACTTTGTTAGAAGCCTTTCGAAAATACTTTGGACCAAATTTCAAAGGAATAGACTTTCACAAATTAATTAATATTGAAATTGTCAAAAATAAATTCCTCGGAATGAGTTTAGATAGCAAAAATATATTCATAGTAGCCTCTGGTAAACGATGAACACCATTTTGAAAATAAGCACTTGCACGCATTTGATAATTTAATTATATACTATATATGGGTTGGGAGCTGTGGTGATAAAGGTCACGATAATACTAACAAAACTGACGTGTTCTTTTAATCTGACCAATACACAAACAAACAAAAAGACCTTTTAAGTCGAATAGACCGAGAAGTTTCAAATTAAAAGAATTACTGTGCATAATAATACATGTGTTGTTTGGATACGCATTAAAGAGTAATTGAACCTGAAGAAAATGAAAGAAGCTTTTATTCCCAGTATTGTGATCTAGAGGGAAAATATGGGAAAAGAAACGATAATATAAAGCTAATATAATTTTATTTATATAAAACACTCAGATATGACTATGCAAAATAGAATCAGAAAATATAAGTGTCAATTGACAAAAGCATGGTAATTTGGGACAGAAATTGTGTGCGTGTTTCTAAGTATCGTATTTGTAATCCTCTGAGAACACATATTTACGTTTCTCTCCCTGTATATTTTGTTGTTTTTTTCTTTAGATTAATTTATATAATTGTTCGTCCGATTGTCTGAAGGAGTTTCACATTATGGCAGAAAATAATGGTAATCAATGCATACAATAAAAATTTATAATGATGATTTTCTTTTTTTAATTTTATCGTTTCAGTGATCAATCATCCAGAAAAGCAGTTGTAAATGAACTAGCGTAGCTATTAAGAATATGTTACTAGGACAAATATATCATCTTGTTCAACAATGATTTAACTTTAATATCTACTTTGGTTATAAAAACTGTTTAAGGATGGGTGCTTTAAAGTCTAATAGTTACTAATTTTAAATATGACCTGTATGTACGAGAAAGTGTTGCTTTATTGTTTATGATGGCACTTTTCAAGTTTCAGATATTACTTTGAACTTATTTTGTCATTAGAATTCAGTTTACTATAATGACATAGTTTTTATATCTTATTGTGTATTTAATAATCCCCATTTGACATACCCCATTTGACAGAGAACACATTTATCTTTATAATGTCGTAGCTTCAATACTGGGATGATTTATATTATCCGTTTGTAAAAGCTTTTTAAATGTATCCATAAAACACTGTAATATTTGTGTATAGGGCAAGCAATATGGTATTACAGCGTCAATAAATGATCGCTTGCTTTCATAATAACACGGGTGTAGAATATTAATCAGGCGATTGCCGTATGTGCTCATAATAAGACCAGCTAAGAGTATCCATATTGGCATTACCCTATATTTTCACAATACGAAACGTGCAGAGTATTCTTAATGACATTACCATATGCAATCATAATACAACACGCTAAGAGCATTCTCAGAGACCTTACTGTAAGTGCTCATAATAAAACAAGATAAGAATATACATCTTGAAATTATAAGAACACCTAAGAAAAAGAAAGTTTTATGTAAGAAACGCAGATCTGTGAAAGAACTGTATAAAGTAAACGAAAGGTTTACGAGACGTATGGGCATCTTTAATTTTTTAATTTCAGTAAATTCGCCTTGCAAGGAGACCGCTATGATCTCTGTAATTGTGTCATATTGAGAAAAGATCACCGTATTAAGTTTTGTGATCTTTAAATTTAATGAATCTTGAAATATTACTCAGCTATTATTCTGAGAATAATTAGTAACGGGGTATTTTTTCCCCAACGTTATCGTGGTAATGAATTTACATGGAATATATACTCAACTCGGAGGTAAGACACCAGTCTATACAATACTAACTTTTAGGTTTGCTTGAAGCCATTGATGTTTCAAAACTGAGATTCTAACCGACGGGGACAGAGGTAAGATGTCAGTGGTCTGTATAGTTGAGATCCTTAGATTACTCATGCCCCCGGGTTCTCAAGAATTCAGTAGGAGATCCTCTTTAGTGTCCTTTTTGAACAGCTAGATTTGTTAGAGGCATATAAAATGATGATACAAAAGAAAAATAGTTTACAAATGGAAATTTTATATTTTTTCTCGTACTTATCATATAAGTCAAGAAAACTGTAAGATATTTTGATTAGCCGTCTACATATCTTCAAGTGTATAGGGCATTCATAGAACAGCCAGCCGACTCTGTGTACATATCCTCTAGGATTCATAGCACTTATTCAGTTTCCATGGCAAACCTATGAAAACACAATGATATAAAAAATTCAGAAACTTAAAAATTTCTGAGTGCCAATGGTCAAACCTATATTTTTCAGTATAGATGAAACCTGGATATCAGAGTCTGTATAGAGGAAAGGATATGAGCCGCGGTATTTTCTGGACCTACATGTGTTTGAAACATGTGCTCTTAATTCTACATCTAAGAATCAGGTGCTAATTTTACTAATGAGTGTCCCAAACTCAAGACTCTTAAAATACCGTAATTCCATAAATTAAACAATGTAATCTATTTTTCACTTACAATTAGGATAAGATCTGAAAAGGTTCTTTCTTAAAACATAACTTACATTATGACCCAATCTTAACCAGCAAAGACATCCACATTCTATATTATGTTTATCCATCCAGGCTGGTTCCCATTTTTCCATACAATTAGTGCCATGTGTCCTATATCCACTCTTGATTTTTCTTGACAATCCTAGGAGTAATAGTTGTTCAATACATAATTAAGTAATGTACATAGTTCTGCTTGTCATAAATTACATTAGTGAATATTAAGTTATATGAAAGTTCATATTCACCTAAAGAGCAATTATGCATTGCAGGCAACATTTAAATGTTTAAACTCTATTTAAGAAAATCAGAAAAAAAATATTAAATAAAGTTTTCCAACAACAGTCATCCTTTTTAATACATGTATCACCATTTATCTCTTTTTAATTTAATACTGAAATATATTACCTGCCTTGTCAAATTTTGTAAATAATGAGTAAACGGTCGTGTGGTGACCATTTATATGTATATGTATTATTAGAGAAAAGAGACTTAAATGTCAAAAATTACCTAAACTTTCTCTCAGAAGACATATAATTTAAAACCAAAGTAAGGTAGACATAAGTCATTTAAAATGAAAAATATGATGTCTCAAAACATTCACTGAAAGAAATTAGTGGGATGCAAAAGTCATGAGAGGTCATCCTCATTAAACATAAACATAAATGATCGTATCTGAAGCATTAGTTTTCATAACAAAACTACGAAATATCATATTGCTTGCTATAAATACTATATAAATGGTAAATTGTATAAATTTCATATCTGTATTTCATATATATGAACCAAAGTACAAAACATTCCACATAACATAGTCAAATCTACACCATGTTCCCCCTTCTCATTCTTGGCAACATTTGATATATCTGAATGGTTGGCATCCATCCGTCTTCGAGGGACGATGGTGTAACTCTTTGTTTTGGTGCCTTATCTGCACTGTCACGAGTGGCTGAAGAGTCCGACCCTTGCGTGACAATCTTTGTTGCACTTGCTGCAGTAAAGGTTGATTATTGTTGAGGCTGTCGTTGTTTTGCATTCCTTTCGGCTCACTTTGTAGCGAGGTTTACTTTTATCCCTTCCTCGGCTTTCTGAATGCCTTGTCTGACAGCAAGTCGCCACTCGTAGCTGTTGTTAGCACAGCTCACCCCAGTTGTTGACGCTGATGTTGACCGTTTTCATGTCCCTCTTGCAGACGTCTTTGTATCGCATACGTGGCCTTCCAGTTGGTCGTGTGCCTTCTGCTACCTCGCCGTATAACAGGTCCTTGGGAATGTGGCCTGTACCCATTCTCCTAACGTGGCCGAGCCATCGAAGGCGCCTCTAGCTTAGAATGGTGAACATGCTATTCATGCTGGCCCGTTCCAGAACCTCCGTGTTGGGTACTTTGTCCTGCCACTGGATGCGCAGAATGATCTGCAGGCATCTCCAATGGATGCTATTGAGTTTCCTTTCGTGGCTCGTGTAGATGGTTCATGCCTCGCTACTGTAGAGGCGTGTGCTGAGCACACATGCCGGGTAGACACGCAGTTTGGTCTTCTCAGTGAGGTTGAGATTGTTCCAGACCATCTGGTTCAGTCTTGCCGTAACTGCTGCTGCCTTAGCAATCCTGCCATTCACATCAGCATCAATGGAGAGTGAGCTGGAGATCGTGAACCCAAGGTATGTAAAGTACTCAACAACTTCAAGGTTATACCCATCAATGGCGATGGTTGGAGGGGAGTCTGCATCATGCGCCATGACATTCGTCTTTTTCAAACTGATGGTCAGTACGAACTTTTTATAGGCGTGGGAGAGACGACATGCCAGCTGCTGAAGTCCTTCTTCCATATGTGATGTCAAAGCTGCATCGTCGTCGAAGAGCAATTCACGGATGAGAACCTCTGTGACTTTGGTCTTTGCACGGAGACGTATGATGTTGAACATTTTGCCATTTGCCCTGGTGTGAATGCACACTCCCTCGCTGAAGTCCTTGAAGGCGTACTGGGGGAGCACGGTGAAGTAGATGGCAAAAGGAGTTGGTGCAAGGATACAACTCTGCTTTACTCCACTGCTAACTGGGAAGGCCTCTGATGTTGCGCCGTTGAAGCACACTATGCATTGAGTGTTCTGGTGAAACGATGTGATTACAGTGAGCAATCTAGAGGGCGCAACCGACTTTCTTCAGGAGCTTGAAGAGTCCGCTCCAGCTGACCAGGTCAAACACCTTCGTCAGGTCTATGAAGGCAATGTAGAGGGGCATTTGCTACTCATGACACTTCTCCTGCAGTTGACGTAGGGAGAAGATCATATCTAGAGTTGACCGGCCAGCTTGGAAGACACACTTTCATTCTGGGTAGATTTGGGAGGCTAGGGTCTGCAAGCGCACCAGTGCGACACGTGCGAAAGCCTTTCCGACGATACTGAGGTGAGAGATGCCCAGGTAGTTGTTACAGTCGCTGAGGCCTCCTTTGTTCTTGTACAAAGTGATGATGTTGGTATCCTGTATGTCTCCATAGCCTCTCAACAGGGGCAGAAGAGTTCGTGCAAGGGCTGGAGTAGTGCCGGTTTCCCGTTCTTGACGATTTCAGGTGGCATGCCGTCGCTCCCAGGGGCTATCCACACAAGCGAGACAGTCAATGGCTTTACTTAGCTCTTCAATGGACGGCGGAGTGTCTAGTTCATCCATGATTGGCAGGTCTGGAATGGCGTTCAGGGCAGTATTGGTGACGACGGTTTGGGTTGCATACAGCTCATGATAGTGCTCAACTCAGCGCTGCAGCTGTTTCTCATGGTCTGTTATGATTACTCTCGTCTTGGACTTGAGGGGTGCTGTCTTGAGAGATGGGGTACCTGTTGCCTTCTTGATGCCCTCGTACATGCCTCTTGCATCTCCAGTGTCAGCAGCTGTTTGTATGCTAGTGCAGAGATTCAGCCAATTAGTGTTGGCGCAGTGGCGGACAGTTCGCTGGGCATTTTTCCTTGCAATCCTGAGGGCTTATAGTGTAGTAGGGCTAGTCGAAGCCTTGTAAGCCAGAAGGGCTTTCCTCTTCGCCGCAGTCACAGTGTCTCAGAGGTGGGACCACATGAAGTTTATGGTGTGATCAAATGTTTTTTCGGTGAGAGCTTCCTGCAACTTACTGAATCTGAATATGTGGTTAATATCCCACTGAAAGTCAATCTTTGTTTTGCTTTATTTTGTTTATTATCCACAAATAGAACCATGTGATTACATTTATAGTAAAGTTAATTGCGTTTGCAGATGTTGAGTCAGGCATTGCTGTAATTGTCTATAGGACTCATGGTACTAATTCAGTTCCCATAGTTAATCTATGCAAACACCATGGTATTAAAGATTTACTAACTTAACATTTCTGACTGCTCATAGTCAAACCTATATTTATCAATATAGATGAAACCTGGATGTCAGCATCTGTGTAGAGGAAAGGATATGAGCCACGACATTTTCTGGACCTGCATGTATTTGAAACATGCTTTCAATTCCGCACCAAAAGACTTGTCAAAGGACTGAAATTCCTTCAATAAAACAATGTCTCTATTATTTTCACTTGCAACTAGGATAAGATCTGAAAAGGTACATAACTTACATTATCAACCAGTCATGGCTAGTTAAAGCCATATATACTCTATTATATGTTCACCCATTTCCAGGCTGGTTCCCATTTTTCCATACCTTTAGTACTGTGTGTCCTATAACGACATAACTGCTAGAATTATTACGTTGGTCCTTGTGATCACGCTAATGAATTACAGTGCGTGCGCTCCATGAGATCTTGTTAAGACCTTTTTCTCTGAGACCTACATATATAAAATCAGCTTGAATGGGTCTATCTAACATATTTGCATGTCTCTTTAAAGAATATCTGCTAATAATTTACATTGCAATGTGATTAGATAAGACTTATTTACAGACTGCATTGTAGATCTGATAAATCAAACTACAACAGACATCATTGGTTAAATGAATATTTATGAATATCGAACAGTGTTTTGATCAGTTTAGATTTACACTCTAGTTAGTCGTAATGATTAAAAAAAAATTGGAATGAATCACGTGAAATAATTTTTCCGACATTTGATGCCAATTGAATAAATTAACATTTAAAGGTAGAAATTACCCCCACCCCACCCCAAAAGTAAATTAGATAAAAATTAAGAGAAGGAGATAGAATGTCATCGAGTTTGTTGGATACAAGGAAAATGAAGGACATTCGATTTGTGATCTTGCCCATTCGTGCATTCTGCGTCATGTCAAGAAACTCTTAAGACAGAGACTTGAGACAATACAATATTTGAGGAAAAAGTATGTGTAGTATAGCAAAGAGCAATACAATTTTATCCTGTAATACGTTGCGTACTTCACTTCATCCATATCTTTCGCACTTCACTTCATCCTGTCATGTTTCGTATTTCAGTTCATCCTGTCATACGCTTCATCCTTCACTTAATCCTGTCATATGTTTCGTATTTCAGTTCATCCTGTCATACGTTTCGTACTCAACTTTACCCATATGTTTCATACTTCACTTCATCCTGTCATATGTTTCATACTTCATTTCATCCTGTCATATTTTTCCTACTTCACTTCGTCATATCATGCGTTTCGTACTTCACATATATCATGTCACACGTTTCCTATTTCTATTCATCCTGTCACACGTTTCGTTCATCACGTCATCCTATCATATGCTATGTACTTCACCTAGTTCTTTCATATACTTTGTGCTTCACTTCATCCATCGTTCTTCGTTCTTCACAGAAGCATACACACTTATATACTTCGATAACTTTAGATATTTTGACTCATTTCCTTACTTGCTCCGTTCATACTATGTGAATACATGACACATCGCAAGTACGTACACTAGTCATACACATTTGGTACTTCACAGACTTGCCTTTTGTTCCAATATACGTATACGTCATTGCTTTCCTTACTTCTATAATTTAAAGACTTTATAACACACTTTGGCACAGCACTTTATTACTTTGATAGGCACTCCATATCCTTTGATATATACTCAATGTACTTTGATAATCAGTCGGTATACTTTGATACCCAATCCATATGTTTTGATACGCAATTCATATACTTTGAAATGTACTCCATATACTTTGATACACACTCCGTATACTTTGATACACACTAAATATGCATTGATAAGAACTTCGTTCGTTTTTATATGTACTCCATATGCCTTGAAATCTTTCGGTGCAGATTTTTAATGTAATGTTGCAATGAAAGTTACAACGGTATTTTGCTGGTCGCGACATCACAAGGATTTGTTAAAATTTAATGACATGACAAAAAATGCATTAGGCTTAAAATGGATATGTACATAAAAATTTATTTGCAAGCAGTATGCAAAGAAAGTAAACATTGGAATTGATAAAAGGCACATTAGGCATAAGGCCACACATTATCGATAATCGGAGTAAGTAAAGCGTCAAGATGGTTGGTATATTAGGATGAATAAATATATATATATATATATATATATATATATATATATATATATATATATATATATATATATATATATATATATATATACATATATATATATACATATATATATACATATATATATACATATATATATATACATATATATATATATATATATATATATATATACACTCTATCGAATATAACGTGATAGATGAATTATGTTGAAATATAACTAAAAAATAAATAAATAAATAAAGACAAAAACCATTTAGATGATGAAACATATTAAAAATCGATAGTAAACATACAGACAAGTAGATACCTAGATAATGTGTCATCTATGAAATGCTTCTGTCTATCGGACTGCATACATGCAAATATATGCCTGTCCCTACATGTATTTGTTTGCATTTTTATTAATCTGTGAAATGAATGGACTGATTTTTGCCTGCCTCGTATAGTACAGGACAACTGAGGTGAATGTGCAATGTATTTATGTAACCACTTTGCAAACACAAGACGGTATGATCAAACTTCAAAGAAATTATTTTTACTGAATGTCTAGGAATTCATGGTATCACACCTTGCCGATTCGGTAGCAATTCTATAGCAAGGATAAAGTTCTCAGTAATCATCTATTTTCCTATTGTTTACATCAATATGCTCTATGTTTACTATTAAGATAGAACGGCTCCGGTGGGTGGGCTAGTGGTTAGAGCGTCCGCCTCGGATGCGGGAGGTTGTGGGTTCGTTCCCCGGTCGAGTAATACCAAAGACTTACATAAATGGTACTAACAGCTGCCTCGCTTCACGCTCAGCATTAAGAGGTTAGTGTTAAGACTGGTCGGCTTGATGTCAGGATAATGTGACTGGGTGAGACATCATGCTACACGTCTGCGGCATGATGCCCAAGTGCTAGACATCATTATAAACTGCCACACTGCAGACATCGTAGCGATATGACTGAAAAATTGTTAAAGCTACGTTAAAAATTATAAACACCACCACCACTATTAAAATAGACATGACCCATTGTATTTGCAGTCAACATAGTGCTAGTTTTCTTTTAAGATGGACTCGACTCGGCATATTTTTTGGAAGATTTATTTCCTCTAAGCAATAACGTTGAATAAGTGGTATAAAGTAGTTCATAGAAATCATTAATTGCTTTTGGTCTACGAATCCATGGTACCCCACCTTGCCGTCTTGGTAACAATTCAAATGCGAGTAAGATGTTCTCATCAATTATCTGACATTTATCCTGCAATATCTGTAGTGTGCCATCTTATGAAAAAAAACCCCGTCTTTCATAATCAAAATTGGACGCAAACTTAAAAACATCCTATAAAAGTAAGAGAAGAATCGACATGCCTGCTAAGAAGAGTTTCTTTAAGAAATTAAAATCTTCAAAAAGTATCACGCAGTAAAGTGGAGTACAGAGTTCATGTTGACAAAAGATAGTTTCTATCAAAGGACATAACTCTGAATTAAAATTATAAAATATTTTAATTTGAATGTTGAATTGTTCATATATAATATCTTCAAAGAATGCATGTAAAAATCAACAGTAGATGCAACTGTTAGTCATGTCGCGCAAACAAGTGTGTATGAATAAAAGAAAATAATTAGTAACAACACGTGAACAAGTATGGATACTGAAGAATTTGATATGACATAAAAGAACATAGCTATAGCAATTATAATCTCACATGTCTCTACATGAAAAAGTGAGAGTCATGTATTTCGAACATGTGAATTTAATGTACTAGATATAAAAAATAAACAGTGTATAGTTTGTCAAATAATGATGGGGTTTCCGTTCAAAATCTCATTTGTACTTAATGCTATTTCTTTCTCGCCATATATTACGTCAGTCTGATCCAAAAATAAAGTAGAATTCACCTTTAGTATTAATAAACACATTAATGCAAACACTGTTAGCCTGACATTTCGACACAAGAGAAATAATTCCATCGTTCTCATTCCTTGATTCGTACATAACAAACTACAGGGAAATGAGTAGATGACACAGAGCTAAAATTATGTTTCCAAAACATACAAAGGACAGAAACAAACCAAACAGATAATTAATTAACCCAAATATAATGAAAATTTTAGGTCACAGTGACATCTATTTTGGTGCTATACTCAGCAACTAGCTTTTACATAGCGAAGCTTCTTAACTCTTGAGTGACCAAAACCTAAGAAACTGATCAAAAGGCAGATCTTATCCAGGATGTGGTTGACGGACGGACAAATATGGGGACGGATAGACAAAAAATGATTGTCACTTCCACATTTGTATCCGAAACACAAAAAAGAACGCTGCAACAATAATTGATGAAAACACTATAATTGAATACTTTCTTTGCAAAAACGCAGTGTGCAAAAAATTAGCTGTTTTATGCAAATAAACAAATGTTGCAATTATTAAAAAGAAAAATATACATTTATAGGCTGATCTTGAAATTTAGGTATTATGTGCTCCGTCGACATGCTAATCACTTCAAAATCTTGAGCACGTCTGACGTGCGTCATCAGATAAAAGTACTTTTGGATTGGGATTATATAAACTGTAACTTCCATTTGCTGGTTGACTATTAGGAGAGGTAACGGCGAGAAAAAAAAGGAAGAAAATCGATAGTATTTGCTACGGAATACTGAGATTTTATTCCTTGTGCACAATGCTTATGGGAATTTAGTAAAACATGATCAGATTTTATCCCTTTCTAAGGAACAGAAAGGAATTATAGAAATGAACGGAATTATAGGAACGGAATTATAGAAATGACGACAATACTCGCGTATAAATAGGGTTTAACCGCAAGCAACTTAGACACTGTCTTGCCGTCGCATATTGCGCCTGCAGATCGGGGTCTGTTTTATTTGTGCTACAGAGTAGTCCTGATAAACTGATAAAAAAATCTACCAGGTCATTATGGAACGTCAGATCTGGGTCTATGCAGATTGTATTTGGAACCGTCTTATATAGAATAAGGTTTATACATAAATAATAAAGATGTCTATCATTTTTACGATATTTTCCTTCATTTGAATCCACATTTTGTAATATTATATCTTCAATAAAAAAAACAATATTGTGAGAAAAATTTTAATCAGAAAATATAAAAAATATAAAGATTATTAAAATAATTTTATGATGAAAAAATTCCGGTATTTTGTGTTATATATCGGCAACTATAACGAATCATTCGTTTACTGTTGGGAAATATATGCGTATGTTGTCAATATTTTTTAAGGAATACATGATTCGGGATAAATTAAAGATGGAATACATACCTGGGGATACAATAAAGAAGGAAATACATAATTGGTGATAAAATAAAAAAGGGAATACATAAGCCGGTATTAAATACAAAAGTGATTAAATACTTAGATATTAAATATAGTAGGGAATGCGTAGTTAATTATTAAATAAAGAAGGAAATACTCAATTAAGTATTAAATAAAGAAGCGATTTAGCAGAAAGGTTGTAAGAAAGGAAAAGTGGATGACTGGCGAACTTGACAAATAAATCCTCATGTTTGAAGTAATTTGTAACATGTTCATTTCCAGAATGTTGACGCATTCTATCCCTTTGATTAAGTGTCGTGGCATAATATAATGTTATGCATACAATTCATATCAGTACACGAAGTAAATTATCCAGCTTATTCATAACTGTATCTTTTTCTTCACCCAATATTTAATTAATTGATTAATTAATTAATTAAAAATTGCTGGGATGGGGAAGGATGGAAGGCTGTGGTGAGAGAAAGAGTTCAGTATGGAAGATGGTTTGTTGAGAACAAAATTATTAAAAACAATTGAAAAAGCAAACTTTGACTCGGTAGTGTAAATAAACAACAATTTTAAGTTGAACAGATTCATTCAAAGTATTAGAGAAGGCCCTATAATATGTTGGTGATTTTTCTGTGTGGCACTACTATATGCACTGTTTTACACCTTTAACTCCGTACTCGTTATTAATAGACAAGCTTTAAGCCAAACAGTGAAAAATGGTCAGTTATCTTGGCTTTCACATTGAGTTTATTATATAGTCTAACAATCTGGGTTGCCAATTATGCGCTGATATTTTTTTTGTATTTCATCTCATTTATAAATTAGTCATGTACTTCCGAAATATGTGATATGTAGGGCTGGATATGGGGGTTGGGTTGGTCTAAAATATTCGGACACCATAAATACAAAATAAACCCAGCTAAACAAAATCCTTATACAAACATGTATGGTCACTCGAAATTTTACCATCGTTTTATCCTTGCGCACTTTTTATTGGGTGTTATGCACACTTTGCGTTAATAGACACACTTGTTTGAGGAATGTCATGGTCGATTTGAAATATTGAAATCCCTCTATGATCTTTCCCTGATATGGATGAATAAATTATGACAAAGTCTGACTTTTATGTATGTTATTATTGACCAAAAATGTATTTACCTAAGCTTGTACAACAATGTGGATTGATATCCCGCTATTTCATAGGCGTAATTAGTAACTTAGGTCGGATGATTGAACGGACAAAAGGTTCTAAATATTAAACGGCATGGTAAATAAATATATTTTTATTTACATAAATAACCTTAAATTAAAGGTAATGGATTCCTTTATCCATATTAAACCCATTCAAACAAAAAACGTATACACACAAAAGAATGATCACTCGAAATTTTACCTTGCGCACTTTTATTGGGTATTATGCACACTTTGCGTTAATAGACACATATACTTTTGAGGAATGTCATGGCTCATTTGAAATGTTGACATCCCCCCCAACATTTTACCTGATCCAGCCCAGATATGGGTGATTAAACTGTGATATAGTCTGACTTTTATGTATGTTTTTGTAGCTCAAAAATGTATTTGTTGACGCTTGTTCAACAATGTATATTGATGTCACGCTATTTAATAGATACGATAAAGTCAATTAGTAACTTAGATCTGATGACTCTAAACGGACAACTGCTTTTTATCTTCGGCAAAAATGTTCTAAATATGAAATGGCATGGTTAATAAAAATAGATTTTTATTTACATAAATAACCTTAAATTAAGGGTAGTAATTTCCTTTATCCACATTAAATCAGACATATTCTATTCCGCAGGTAAGTAGATATGATGAAAAGAATAAATAAAAAAACTCACATTGGTTTTGGGTGACTTTACATTCGTCATTGCTCATCCAACCTGTCTCAGCATGAACTTGTGGCAATTGATGTCAGTATCTACATTTGTATCTCTTTTAACTCGATATATATGGTTTTAATAACTTTGATTTACATTAGATAATTTAACGAATTCAGTTTCTAATTTCATACTAATTTAATCATCCCTTCAGATTTTTTATGTAAGGACCTATATCTTTATTTGCTGCTGAATATAAGAGCAGAAATTGATCAAAGGTGCTTTCAGTTTTGAGAACAAAAAATATCATGCATAGTTTGTTGACAATGGTTTCCATTACTCTGCATAAATTCGAAAGTAATGTAAAAAGAAAGTCACGATCTCATAAACTCCGAATTAATGTAATTCTTTACAACTTATGTTCGTTTGACTATCGTTTGCCAAAAGAAACAAACCAATGGAAAATAATTATTTAGTGAAGCATAGTTTGAATCCATGGTTTATAACTCAAAATCGAAACAAGTACCGTTCGCAAAGAAAACACTGCAACAATTAAGCTATTCTACATTTCCTATCACAGAAATTGTAGTTTTTGTAGGAATGAAACATTTAAATGTATTATGTTTCAACTTGTTGCGGATACTGGAAAATATTAGCATTATCCTAGAAAACGAAGAGCCATAGCAACATCTGGTATTTTGTGTACATTTAATTTGTGCTTACATAAATGTACACAAAATGTCAGATATCGTAAGGGCTCATCCATTTCTAGGTTATCAGTTTATTGCATTTATCTCAATCAATCCCTGACATACGCGATTCCTTGCTGGATCCAATGCACTCACAAGGACTGTTATTCGCCATATGATGTGTATGTGTGTGTGTGTGTGTGTGTGTGTGTGTGTGTGGTGTGCAATTTCAAATAAATGAAAATTACAGATATTGTTAAAGACATTAATATTAAAATTTTAAAGCATTAAAGGAATTTGGAAAAAATATACAGCAATGATTTTAAATACAGGAATGTACAATGCTATTATAAAACTATATTATACAACTGCAAAAGATAATATGCCATATAAAACATTATTAATGAATTTGAAAATAATCACAGCAAGTGCATTTGTTTTAACGATCAATCTCAAGAAAGATTGAAAAGATATAATTCTTTTAAACCCAACATAATGTGGCAAATACCAGGCCAAACAAAGAGCTTAAGAAGGTTAAAAATTTAGCCATGTTTCTAGTCACTTCATACAGTATTATACTTCCTAACTGGCAACAATGCAACAGTTTGTACATTAATGCTATCTCATACGTTGATATCTTGTTCTAAAACACAAAATTGTGCATCTATTTTAGTTGTATAATCCCTAATTGTAACGTTCTATTTACACATATATTCCTAATGTTTCTGACAACGAACCCGATCAACATTTGTTGGGTGGGAATTCCCCTACATATGATGTGGACTGAATAACCCAGAAGTCTATTTCAGCTGCAGCATTTTCTTCAGACAGATTACATGAATTTGCAACTAATAGGAAAGTTTCTGTGTTTACTCTTTATAATTTTAGAGAAGACGAACTAAAGAAGCGATGAAAAAAAAATGAATTAACTGAAAATTATTCACCTGTTTACCTCACCGCTAACCTGACCTCAATGGCTTTGATTACGTGTAACGGTTTACAAATTTCATGTAATACTTGTCCTAGTTCTCAACCTTGAATATTGCATTTTTGTGCCTCATATCTATTCTGAGCTGGAAAATATGAGTGATTGTTTTATCGGTAGATAACGCCATCAAAATTAGGATTACAGAAAACATGATTGATTTATTTGATCCACCGAAATTTACTCTGTAAAACCATATCGCCCTTTTCCCTACAATTCGTAGCAGTCTCCATGTGGTCATCACCAGTGCTTATCGGGTGACGTTGGTATGGTAAGGTGAATCAGTACTGTCAAACATAAAAAATGGCATTTTTGCCTACGTGTTCTAGTGATTGACTAATCTCTCAATGAGGCAAATAGTGGTATGTGACAGCAAGAATTTTTTTTTATACATGTCAATAACTTATTCAATGTGGCCAACTAGAACTTATTCACTGCATAAAATAAAATTGTAAGATGTAATAAACTGTATCATTTACATCTGCTTTTGTTTTTATTTCTGGAATGTTTTTATACGACATGCTAAAGACAGTTATCAAGCACAGTGTATAAAAGAGATAGAAATGTTATATACAGTTATACTTGTATAAGAATGGTTTCGTAGGACTGGCAAAAACTGCTTAGAATATCAGGGCGAGTAGTATATGGGGCCACCGTAGGGACAATGGAAAAATACATTACAGCCCACCCACCCCCGAACACTATGGGGACACGATTTATAGGGACAAATTGAACACACTGGGCCACTGTAGGGACATTTGGTATTTTGTGTAGAGACTAGCACAAGTTGGACTTGAATAGCGACAAGGTGACGTTACAGTACAGGACACTTGCAACACTGTAGCAAGGGACAGACCTAAATACACACACACACACACACGCACACACACAAACACACAGACACACATACACACGCACACACACAGATACCACTCTAGGGAGGGACACATACAATAGGCACACAAAGAAAACACATATATGGGAAAATTGAAAGTTAAGATCTTTTTGAGGCATAAGACGTGGCCATGGAAATGGCCCTTGGGTTCGTCTTTCATCTTCTCCAGTTCTTCCACAATGTCATGATTTTCCAAATATTTTCTTACTTCTTCTTCTTTTCTTCTTCTGGTATCCAATCAGGATGTCCAAGAGCTCTAAATGTTTTGCACTTTTATCCAGTTCTGATTTAGTTTCTCAATGTCTTCTTTCTTGTTTATGTTTTCCTTCTCTTTCCTCTCTTTTGTCCAGGCCACCTTGAACTTTATGACTTCTCCTTCTAGTACTTTTCTCATTAGGTCTTCCACCTTTTTAATATTGTCTAAGCCCTTTATGACAAAAGAACATTCAGTTAAAGAGAAGATACATTTTTTTTAAACATTCCACTTCAATGACAATATATAAAATTTCTTTCAAGGTTCCTATTCTCACATATTTGGATAGTTAAAGCCTCTCAACTTATCTGCTTCTTTTATTATTATCATTTGCAGACAATAACTTGATGCTTTGAGTCTCGCCATAAAGTCTAGGCTAACGTGAAAATTCGACTCCTTTTGAAGTTTTTCCACTGCATAGACTCCATCTACCATCCACCACCAACTATATATTAACTTGTTGATCAAATCCATTTTCTGCTCCTTTTTATTCTGTGTAGAATGGAGCGAATGACGGTTAATTAGGATTATAGTCGCTTATTGCCTGGTGGCGTTCGTGCGACTGTTTGTGACCCTGGACTCGGCGTATGTCCCTTTAAGAGGCGCTTGGCCCCGAGATGGGCCTTCTGGAACTTTGTGAAGCATATTCAATCGAACGCACACCTCGCTCTCCAACGGCGGACACGCAACCAGGTCTCCTACCCGTGTCGTTCTTCCGGTCCCCAAAGTCACCCTATCCCACCTAACTTTATTTCAGTTAGGTAGGTTTTTCTTGGTCAAATTATCTCCAGTTTTTCCTACCGGATCCCTTATGCCAATATTGTGTTAGCCACCCTTATAATTTACCTAATGCCTTTGAGTTGTGATTTTAGAATATACTATTGTTTGAAGTTTGTGTACTTAGCGTACTTATATGGTTCTAAATTATTTTTCCCAATCTGTTGGGTGTGAGTAACCCTTTGACTTTTATCTCCGCTTATTTAGTTTTAGATGGTATCGTTTTTGATCGCCTTTCCAAAGGATCATGTTTGGTTGGTATTCTTCATTTGCCAAAGCGAAGAGTGATGTTTTTTTATTATTTGGTTATACAGTTGGCTGCGCGGCCAGGACTGTATTTATATCTCTTTGTCTCAGGGAGGGGTTTATGGGACAGCAGAGGGAGGGAGGTAAGTTCTTGACTGTCCCTTTTAGCCTTTGATCGTTCAAGCGAATGACGAATACTTTGGTGTTATATACTTCAAGCACGAACGTGAAAAAAACATCCCTTAAACTCACTTCACATATTATATACTATCCTCACCAGCGAAGGAAGAGAGCAAAAACACATAGTATATACTATCCACACCAACGAACGAGCAAGCATAAACGTACACCCATATACTATCCACTCCAATGAACAAGCAAGCATAAAACACAAATATACTATCCTAAATAACAAACGAGCAAGCATAAAACATAAAATACTATCCTTTCCAACGAATCAGCAAGTATAAAACACAAATATAATATCCAGACCATCGGGATAGAAGAAAAATAAATACTATATACTATCCACACCAACAAACAAACAGGTATAAACACATATATACTATCCACACCAACGAACGAGCACGAATAAAACACTATTATATACTATCCTCACCAAAGATTGTACAGAAGAAAAAACACCCCCATATACTATCACACCAACGAATGCACAGGGAAACACACATATTTTAATTTAAAGAGTGAGTGTTTATAGTCACACTACACTGCATTGACACAAATTGGCAAATTGAATAGTCTCTCTTTTCTAGAGACCTGGTTAGCAATGAGAACGGCTGTTTTCTCTGGGAACTCCAATTGCACCTGGCTAATGCTGGCATCTTTCAGGGTGGGCATCACATAAGCATCGCCGACTCCAGTTCTGCTTCTAATTAATGCGTGTAGCTGGGAGCGCAGAAGGAGTTGCCTGGCTTCAGATTCCCAATCTTCAGTTTCTGGGATTCTGAAGACTTGTTCCCCAAGTCTGATCCTTTGCAAGACTCGGGGATGATGTTGTAGACTTTGCGGCTCCCATTTTTGTCGATGTCTCTCTAGTTCTTCTAAACATTCCTGCTCAAAGTTTTCTGTCTGGGGGACATCAACTTTTGGTTGTGGTTGTGACTGTCTTTGTGGTTGTGACTGCAGCTGACGTTGTACTGGCTGTGGCGGTGTCCTCGCCTCATATTTGACCTTACACGCTGGTCTTAACCATGAGGTGAGGTAGTATCCATTGCTTCCTTTCCTTCTACTCTACTTTCTTCTTTTTTCCTCCTCCTCTTCAACAAATATTTGCTCTTTCTTCAATGTTTTCCATGGCCAGATCATCTAGCAACCGCCTGGCATACTCCAGGTGCATATGGAGTTTCAATAGTTTTTGTAGTCTACTACTCATTTTGTAATGTTGACGAATCAACGATGGATAGCTAGACTGACGATTGTATCTATATACGTGAAGCACAGACGTGAAGGTAATCATCCCATAACACCCAAGCTTACCATCACATCAAAACATGCGGACTTAAAAGAAGCAGTCACTTTGACCTTTTTACTTTTTTGCTTTACAAACACAGATATGCACCATTGGGCAAGTCAGAAAAAACAAAGGGTGGATTTTTTTTACTAACTAAAGAAACGAAATGCTTATAGACACTCTTCTATTTTTTAATTGTAAATTTGGCAAATTGAATGAGTATGTCTTTTCCAGAATTTTGGGCAGCCACAAAATTGGCTGTTATTTTTGTTTTGTTAACGGGAGTATTGGAAATCTTTTTTATTGTCTAAGATTGCGTCCTCTTCTGGCAGCAGGCGAAAAGAAAAAGAGAATTCTTTGGTGTCTACTCCACAGTACATAAAACTTCTGTCTGGTACTTGGTATTGTTGCTGCTGCTGTTGTTCTTCTCTCTGCTTCTTCTGAAGTCTGTATTTCTCAGTCCATTTTTCTTGTTCGTTCTTTTGTTCCTCTCTAAAGACATCTTCTATTAGGTCTTGGGCTATAGAGAGCATCCTGACATTCTCTATTTTTTCTGGCTTAGATATCAGATTTAGCCTGAAACGATGTAATGGGACGTAAGCTTCGTTCAGAATAGCAGTCTGGAATGCATGTTCATAGGTTAACAAATCAATTGTGAATTGTCAGACTTGAAACCAACCCGCTTTATATAGTAAAACGCGGACGTGATAGAAAATATCCCTAATTGAATTTTAGTATCGGAACGTTATGAAAGCTCGTCATGGTGAGAGATAGAGAGAAAGTCAAAGAGCGTATATTCTCAGTGTGTTTTGTTTAAAAAAAACAAACGACACGTTTTTTTTCTTAAAATTGCATTTTTTAAATTCAATTAACAATTAACATAAGGTACAAAGAACGATCAACAATAATATCAAACAAATTATTTTCGACAAGGTTGACAATGTTGTAAAATTATGTGAGATTTCCATTGATGAAAACCATGAGGCCATTAATGTACGCTACATTTTCTAGCAAAACTACAAAATATAACCATAACGGTCAAAACCATCGATCTACTTTCTCATAATTTCTAGAAGAGCGACCATCAAAATAAGTTACTAAATGTTCTAAAGAAAATACACACAATATTGTCCACACACCATGGAATCATTGCCTTTTAATTTTACATTATTGAATCGTGTCGTCAGGCCATTTCTTCTCTTAAAATTAATGATATCGTCTTCAAAGAGGGTAATCCATATGAATCAAAATACTCTACACAATTCTCTTGAGGAAAGTAGACGGTTGACCAGAGTTCCTGGAAAATAATTGTCGTCCATGTTGATAACAAAAGCTTGATGGTCTTGAGGTTTGCGATGAGGTAGTTCATCTTTGGCACACACGAAATAATTCCAAGATGCAGTATACGAATTGTTGTTCAAAAGGTAATATTGTTCCCATTTTATTTTGTTTTGTTTCTCTTGTTACACCGGCAATGATAAGTCATTAATTCAATTCTGATGTTTTGCTTGAAAGGATCCGACAAGGAACGTTTCTATGCCTTGTTTCCCAAATCCTGAGGACAGGAATGATTACGCAAGCTTTTATACCTCCCATGCAACACTGCGTCTTCTGAGATGAGACTTTAAGATTCATCCATATACTTGTCCAAGTTGTCTTCTTGATTCATCATCATGCATTTATCATGATGATTTTGACTGGGCTGATCGTCTTGACATTCCACAAATCTTTCTGACTCAAGCCTGTGATTTTATACATCGTGTGTTATGCAAAACAGGGCACTAAATGTTGTTCTTGTTCAACCATCTAGACTTGACTACCTTGTCCTCTTTATCTTTTTCTGGGAATTCTGTTTTCACGATATCCTCCCATTTCATAGATTCCTCACCTTTCAAAGAAGGATAGGCGTCTTCCATAGTTGCTGATACTTTAGAATTACTTCTCTTAAGAAACTATTGATTTCAATGGTATTATCGTATTCATCATACAAAATGACGTTGACTGTCACGTCGAGAGCTCGTACAAATTAAAGTTTTTCATGCAGTTGACCGGATTTTATAGGGTGAAAATGTCCCTCGTCACTACCTTAGACTGGAATGAAATCAAAAGCCCACAAATTGTTACCTCCTGAATAATCTTCTTACGAAATATCATGAGTAGTGTTGGTTTATAGTTATCCGATAGCTTCGTACAGGGACAAGTAGGATCTCAAGTAATTTTTTCTGGTCAAAGCTAGGTTCAAAGGGTCTGGTAAACAAAGTATTGCCACTGCGATTGACTTTGATCTGGGACACTTTGTAGTTCTTAATATCTTAAGGAGAACGTGTGCTCCGTTGAGAGCTGCGTTACTGACAATGCCAACGATTAAATGTTTGGGCAACTGTCATTGGAACAGATGACCTATCTTGGATCGGAGTCCACCACCAATGGTAAATGTTTTAACTTCTACACGTCGTATTGGATACTTAGCGATTGTTATTCTCAAGCTGTGACTGCTGTCATGTCCCGTTTCAAGTAACATTTCTACGCGACACACGTAAAGTCTGACTTCTTGGATGATGGTTTTGTAAATGGCAACATCAGCCATCAAAAGCAATTCAGCACTTCTATGATTTAATTTTGCAACCACATGTCCTAATACAAACGATCCATGAGTTATAAAATACGTCATTGCTTGATTTTCTTTCGACGGTATTTAAAGCCTACATTGTGAGGATCTGTCACTTCTGTATCGTTAAACGTAGCCTCACATGCAGTGTCAGGTCTCCAAAGCACTCAAGCATCCAGATGAGTATTCTTGGCCTCTTTTCCGTACATCAAGACATTTTCTAGGCACGCTTGGTAAAGGTAAGTATTACTGCTGACCAGTTTGTTTTCAAAGTACAAATCTACTTCTCTGAGCAAGGAATGCATAAAATTATTGACGGGTAATGCTTTAGCATCGGCTGCCGGAGGGTCGTCCATTTCGACCACTTTCACTCTCAGATGCAAGTAACTGATATTGAAATCCATGTAATCTTCCGGTTGTCCTTTGATTTCAACCTCAATGGGAACGGAATCCATCAAAGAGAAAATGGGATGAAATTAGACCCATTGGGATTCTTGCATGGTCGTCGTGGTGGATAGCATGAGAAACAAATCCAGTTCCAACTTGGAACAAACACAAGACTATCAGTGCATCATTTTCTTCGTTTTGTGTGCAATTTAATAATAAAAAACGTCTAAGTTTCGGACTGTTTTTCTTTTTTTTAGTCTTTATAGCTTTGAGGGTGTGAAGTCATCTAAGGAGTGTTTTCGTCGTCGTTTTTATCTACATTGTCCTTGTTGTGTCCTCAGGGAAGCAGGAATGTCTGACTAAGCAGCAATCGTGGCATTTATAGGAGTTTCTCACCGTTCCAAAAACTCTTTGCCTGTTTGAAACAAAACATTTTTGCCTTATTTTAAGAAAGCTTCTTTGAGGTTTAGTTTTTGAATGATGACATTTTGGAGAAATTCTTTACCGTGTGTTATTCAAGCACAAATCCACTTCGCTGAATAAGAAATGCGTGAATTTGTTGACGGGAGCTACTCTGATATCGGCTCCCGGAGTAGAGTTGTCAGTTTTGAACACTTTCAGTTTCAAATACAAGTAACTGATATTCAGATCGATGTAATCTTCGGGCTGTCCTTTGATTTCAAACTCAATGAGAGCTGAATCCGTTACAGATCAGACGGGATGAAATTCTACCAATTGGGATTCTTGCATTTCGTTATGGTGGGTGGCATGGGAAACAGATCCAGTTCCGACTTGGAACAAGCACAAGATTCTATGCATTATTTTCTTTTTTGTTTGCAATTTAAAAGTCTTAGTGTCAGACAGTTTTTATTTTCTTAGTCTGTCTACCACTGACAGTGTATGCTTCTATGAAAAGGTTGTTTCGTCGTCTTTTACTGCCTTGACTAGCTATGTCATCTGCATTGCAAGATTCTCGTCGGCCCAAAAGGTTTGTACCAGTTTGAAGCAAAACATATTTGCTTGCTCTCAAGAAAGCTTTTTTGGGGGTTTTGTTTGTCAATGATGACATTTTGGAAAAATTATTTACAGTGTGTCAACACGGCATCTTTCAAAGCGTGCCATCCCCTTGCCACTATCGGTTTCAACACGAAAGCCACTGTACGAAAGGTTGATTTGAGCATATCACTTGAACCATGCCCTCGCTATTGAACGACTCATTGCTACACAGGATACATGACTAAGAGGATTGTTAGAGTACCCATTTTTGAAAATGAAGTTCACTATGACTTTCCTTTTGGTGAATGGAGTATTTTGTGACTGATTTCCTTTCTATAGCAATGTTGACAGCGTCAAAATACGACTTACTGACAGGTAAATAGTCAGGATGTACAAATTCGTGGTGAACGTAATAGGTGTTTCCACCTTTCTCGTCAGCGGCTGTGGAATAATCTTATTTGAAATGAATGACACGCAGTAATGTCAAGAAGGTGTGTTCCACTGGCATGTACTCCAACATATGGGAGTAGACAAAGATTAAATTCAGTCCTTGGTTCATTTCTTCAGGAAATCGAAATTATTTCACAAAATCCAAATTGCCAGTCACGGTTGAGATTTCGCTTGGTATCTTGATCAAGTTGGGGTCAACAACCAAAATGTGATACAATTCAGGACAAAATGCAATGGCCATTACTTTGTCCTCCTTAAATTGCGTCAGTAGGCGACGAGCTATTTTTTGGTACTCGATAGTGACACTTTTATGGCTATCTCTAAGACTTTAGCAAACATGAAATTAAACCTCTGAGCAAGGGTGTTCACAAAATGTTGACCACTTAAAAAATAATTTTTAGCACACAAGTGGTTTGTAGAGTTTAATGTCAGCTACAATACTGTGTTCATCCATGGCTTTATGCACTTCATCGTCATAAACTTCTATGTCTATGTATAGGGTAAATCATATCCACCAAAGCCACTTCCCAATGGGTTAGTGATCCTGTTGGATGGCCTGAAGTAATCTGGCCGTGTAGCAGAATGTGTTATTTGGAAACACCTCCATGGAACTGTCACTGGGTAACGTTAAGTAAAACTGGTTGTTCATAATTCCACAGTTTTAGTGTCCGATGAGTCACTGAAAGTCATAGTAGTGTCTAAAAGAGGATGGTTAGCGTGACTGTTGGAACTAACGTTTGACATGACTCTCAATGTTTTTTTTTTCCGTTAGAAGAATATTTCAGAGGTGGATTGGGATGAAGGTAATTAGTGCAACTGCTGAGTAAAATGGTCCACAATTGCTTGTCTCCTACTTGCAAACTCAAATTGGCAATGGCATCACCGATGACACAATACACCACAAAGATTTGACAGATAAAGATGATTTTGCTCCATACAACAACCACAAGTTTTTTTGTAGATCTTGCAGAGAAGAATTGGGGAAGAAGTGGTCACTGTAGTATCTGAGACTGTATTGAATGGCATGACGGTAACTTCTTTTTATAGTCGATGATTTTTTGAGAAGCGTCGATCCAAGAGTCAAAAATTGACGGATATCCTTTCCAATATACATTGACTTCTTTGACACGGCGTTTTCCCACTTTTCGTGTTCTTCGATCGAGAATGCTTTCTGTCTCGAACACGTCGTCTTCTTTTTCGGTCACACGTTGTAACTCGGGTAAGCCAAACTGACATAAGCCTTTGTCACGGCCAAAGCCTACTTGTGGACTTGCTCCTGTCAAAGATTTAGTAGAAATCACTAGAGGTGGTATCTCTGATGTAGTGACAGGGTTAGTCTGCATGGATCAGGAAGGTGTTTATCTCTTGGGTTGCAATTTAGAAATCTAATACATTTGTTTCAGACTTCATAACTCAACCAAAATGTCCAAGAATACAGTGACCGTTTGACTTTCACAGTTCTCCTTCGTTTTTTTTCTGCTTCTTCTTTCAGTCGTTTACTTCTCACCTCTTCTTCTTGCTGTTGCAGTACATCTGATTTCAGCAGCGAGGGAGCAGCGTGTTGATATCTGCAAGTGTGTTTCTGCTCTCTCATCGAATCTTTGGAATCATACTGCGAACAAATATGAAGTCTTTCAATTGTAATTATCAAGAAGCCGCTATATAAAGTAATATTTATTTCATTTTGAGTGCAGTAAGGAGAATGTAATTGCACGTAGAATATAATCGAAATGACAGTACAATTTCGAAATTTGTTATCAACCTTAATAATTCTTGTCATGGCGCATGTAATTCGGACTTGCAGAATTAAGAAAGTACATTTTTATGAAATTCAGGAAGTAAAACTATAAGTATATTTTGCCATTCTTATTACCAAATAAAGAAGACAGTTTATGACTTGACACTTGCATGTTATTTGTAGGGATTCAGCAATTGTATAACCTATCTAGTGTCTGTCGCTAGCCTAAATCCGAAACATTGTATCAAGAATGTTAACGCGGAATGTGGCAAAGTAACTAGTATGTGGTAGTCCACGAAACATCTTTAGTTTTTTCAGAAACAAACTTAATAAAGCAAAACGTAAAGTTTCTACTACATTAGTGCTTGCATAGTAGTTTCTAATACACTAAGGGGCACACATGTCGTACATATTATCCCAATATGAAGGTATGCAGTATCGTAAAGTATTGCATGATTCTGACAATGTAAAGTTAACGGTATATAATAATCGAAAGATTACTGCCTTTCACAACATTCAAATATGCCTTTGACAATGTTTGGCACGTTTCTCTAATTTTGAAACTATATTTTATTAGAATTTGGGGAATAGCTGAAGTGTGGGTGTGGGTGTGTGTGTGTGTGTGTGAGAGAGAGAGAGAGAGAGAGAGAGAGAGAGAGAGAGAGAGAGAGAGAGAGAGAGAGAGAGAGAGAGAGAGAGAGAGAGAGAGAGAGAGAGAGAGAGAGAGAGAGAGAGAGAGAGAGAGAGAGATTTTTAATGTAGCTCTAACAATTTTTCAGTCATATCACTATGATCTCTGAAGTGTAGCAGTTTATAGCGATGTCTAGCACTGGGGCATCAAGCCGCATATATGTGGAATCATAACTCACCCAGTCACATTATCCTGACACCCGGCCAACAAGCCCTAACACGAATCTCTTAATGTTGAGCACCAAGCGAAGCATATGCTAGTAACATTTTTATAAGTCTTTGCTATGACTCGACCAGGGTTCGAGCTCACCAGGATACCGGGAACCACAGAATAAATATATAATTAAACGTGCGCAAAATCGATCATCAAGGTCAAAAATGTTCATAAATTAGACTATCACATCCTTTTGAAATGAACCAGTCATACTGGTGATATAAAAGCTTGTTAGATTTAATTATATATTTTTGGAACTCACGTTTCAGACGTCAGCATATCGTGAATTTATAAAATCTAATGACTATAAGATCTTTACTTCTGAATATGGTAATTAAAATAAAAGTGATGGGACTGACTAATTCAAATTTCTAATTTCAAACAAACATATCGATCGTTGTCATTGACCCAAGATAACGTGATGGACACTACTAATAAGAGGATATTTAGCTTTATAATTAGCTTGCTTCTTAGCTGACAGTTTAGTTTCTTAATGGATACAAATAAATAACCTGGCTATTCCAAGTTTTGTTACGATTTTGAACGTAGCAGAAAATCATTAATAAAAAGGTCGCTCGCGTGTTGGAATCAATTTTGTTTATTTTGCTGACCCTTTGTAAATCATTTATACGGCACAGTTTATTTTATATATTCATTATATACCTATTTCATCCTACCTGACTGATATGTCGTTGAATGCCTATTCTTGTATTACACACCAAGACTGAAACTATTTCTTTTTACTAACGTCAGTGTGTTCAAAATTAATTAGATATACTGAATCGAACTTTTATGTATCCCATAATGGGTCTTGGATCCCATAAACACTATGTAACTGAAAATCTTTGAAAAGTGTAAAAAGAGGAGGTATGTAATAAATACAAAACGGCACTCTTATTTTATTCCGTATCGGGGAGAACATCCTTTAGTTATAGCGTATGAATATGTCTCGGCCTGAAGGCTTTCATGCAATCTGAAATTGTAATTTGAAGCCATAACTTGACCAATATTAGTTTGCCCTGGCATCGGCTAAATGATATCAAAGCTTTGCATTTTTGAAACTACTCTTTTAATATTAAATTTAATTCAGTGAAATTTTTGTAAACATTTTAGGATATCTTCTGGAATGACTGAACTTGCAGCATGTTTAGAAGATTTTAACCCATTTGTGTTTTTGTATCATGCCATATTTTTCGAGCACAATTGTGTTGTTTAACGTTGTTCTTCTCAGATGACTGACGTCGTAAACAACGTACTATATTAATCATGGCATCTATTGATTTGCATTCTTTGTATTCTTCTTGACTCCACAGCGTATCCGCATATGCTGACCAAAATATGGAGTTTTAAACAAAGAATTAGGTTCGTTCAAAAATTAGAGTAGGTAGGATAACGATTGAATGCCAGAGAAGAAATTCAAATAACTTTACGATTTAAATTGTTGTGTGTGTCCGAAAGAAGCAATTACCAGATATAATTACTTCCATTATCAAAGTAGCTCGTTCTTTCGTATTGAATTCATAAGTATCTAACATATCTGTTTTTAGCAAGTTCAATTGAACTTCTAGCTCTAGTTCACCAATCTTCCGGTTCACATAGCCACCTCATGAACATAAAGTAAGACTAGCTATAGCGTACTCCAGATCTTAGCGTACTTCATGATAGTTCTGTGACCAAAAAACCAAAGGAATAACATTTTGTGAATCACTAATTCTAAAATAAATAGCCATATAAATTCTTGCCTTATCACCAACGTTAATTCAGGTCACCATCTAAAATGTAAACAACGGGTATTTGCGATTCAAGAATTTGCCACAAACTCTCAGGGCCTAAATATCTTACCCCTCCCCCAGAAGATGTGAAACAGTTGTTTGGAGATAAAGGGCCTGCGATACAGGAGGTCCCAAACCTCTGGAGGGGCGTAATTTTCGGATACGCTTTTTCGTGCATTTCAGAACAGCAATTTACCCACTCCTCGAGCGACACTGTTGAAAAACTACTCTCTCTCCCCCATATATATATATATATATATATATATATATATATATATATATATATATATATATATATATATATATATATATATATATATATATATATAAGAGAATAAAACATATAAGAATCAAAAATATATACAAAACAAAACAGAAAGTGCTATGCCTGGATTCTGTAGAAAAATGCTTGATAATTATAGGCAGAATTAATAATTTAATTCAAATAATACTATCATACAGGTTAGAGAATTTTAGTTCATACTCTACGGAGTTTCGAACCCACGTCCGCGAGTAAAGTGCACCTATCTCCTTACCTGCACACACCAGTCCATATCCTATCACGACTTAGCTACACACGAGTTCATATAACACTGATTCAGTGCCATTATTTTTAGGTGATTCGTACTTATTTGCCAGTATATGTAATTTAATTACTTGTTTGCTAGTTTTAATTGTTTTAAATTTTATTTTATTCCATTACATGATATTGTAATGATAACTTTGTCTACTGGATTTTATATTTATTTGAGAAATTTAGTTCAGTCCTGTTTGACCTGGGAAGCAGCCAATAGCATCTATTTGCTGACATTGATTCAGAAATCAGATAGAGTTTGGAGTAAACAACTATTTTTTTTCCCTCCCCGAGTAAGAACCATTGATTTTAGCTAAGATCATACATGGAGTACGTGACAAATAACATATGTTTATTGTTTCAAACTTTTGATTTTTTCAATGGGATGATTTTTTTTACCCCATCAGGGAATATGTTTTGTCTTATAAATCATTGTATCAGAATAAATAGCCAGTTGGGCTTTAAACCTTTGAAGCTCAAAGGTGTTTTTTGTGACCAATTTGAGTGGAATTTATTTTAATTAATGATTCATTTACCTAGAGAAATAGACATATAAGTGCTTCTTACAAAATTCCTGGACAAAGACAGTTATTGAAAATTATTCGGAATTCCAAACTGGAATGTTATTATTTGTGATTCAACAAGGAGCTGTTGATGCGGCAACACTTTGAAGATTACGACATACGTCATCATCTTCCATTTTTAATTTCATCGGTATTCAAAGTCTGATTCACTGATGACTTTTTATTGATAGAGCATTCATTTTTAAATTCTTGTGTTAATTTTTTATTTGGTTCGTAAACCATAAGTCCTTTTCCTCATTTTTACCTTGTTTTTCTAGGAAAATATTTTGTTAAATTTTACAAAGCTTGTTGTCTTCACGTAACACCAGACACTCTTCATAACTCGGTTTTCCTGACAATGATGCATTGTTTGGTCATGTAATTTTTTGTGTGAATTTTCACTTATGTTAATACCCATGAAAAGTAAATTGTTGTAACGACCCACTTTTCTTGCTAAACTGGCTATGCCAAGTTTTGGTTTATGTATCATACAGGCGAAACTTGAAAGACGTTATTTCGCATAAGTTTCTGTTTTTGTTCAAGCTTAGCATATACCCCCAGCTTGTATGAAATTAAATGAAAGAAAAAATGTTTTCTTTTGTTTCAGTGCAAGTTTCATGCAGTATGTCACTTACATCTTCTTTGGAGAGTTTCTAAGGTACAAATTTTATTCTTGTACCCTCATTTTATTTGATGGATAAAGACAAACCAAACAATGGATGACAACTTAGTGATATTGGCTTGAAATTAATCTTATAGGCTTAAAGGAAATGAAAATTTTGTTCAAAGTTCAATAAAATGAGAGAAAATAATTCTCACATTACCAGCAAAGTCAATACATTCATAAACATGTTCTTTCCCCCTCTTAATTGTGGAAACTTAAACGAATACGTTATATATCTCCGATTTAACAGTTTGAAGAAATGAAGGCAATTTTACCGACAGCCACGTTCAAAGACCTAAATTTCATCAAACACTCATAAAAAACGAAGGACCATTTTAAACGATCTAAAATCAATCACGAAAACTTTAATTTAGTTCTTTTATGTCCAAGTGACACAGGTATCTCTAGTATGTGTTAATATCTATGTATGTAGCCCTGTTATACAAGAGGATAGAAGTCAGGTGATTTTGCATTTGCGTGACATTTTGACAATTTGAATCAAATAAAAAGATACCACAATGATAGGAAATTAAACGTGATTTTTAGGCTGGAATTAAGACTGTCGAGCAGAATGATTTTATTTTTGACTGATTTGTGATAGCAATGCATTAAGTTTGTTTTTTTTTTTTTTTTTGCAATGCGTTCTTGAATATACTTGGCAAGAACAATAATCCATTCAGTGCATTAGAACTGACAACTATGTTCGGAACGTTGCTTCGTCTCTTATATAGGCTGTTTAGTTATCTAAGGGATATAACTCTGCCTGGACACGGCTACAATCCAAAAAGAGACTGTTCCAGTTTTGATAACATTTTCGGTCACCCGTGTCAGCAAGAACTGAATAACGATATAACATTCGTCGCGCGAAGATATAATTAAAGTTTGGCTAGATTATTGTTATGTGAGTGCATCTCGTGTCTGTAGTGGCCTTTGACAAGACACTTTACTATTATTGCTCAAGAAAGTAAAGCAAAGCCTCGACTAAACGTACTTCAAAGCGAGATTAGCCCATCAAAACCCAAACTAGGAAAATTACACTATCTCACAGTTCATTCTGAAATCTTGAAAAGAACACTAAATCAAAGAAAACATTTTGCAAGCACATCTCAATAACCCTACGGGAAACAAGGCATTTAAATCAATTATTCCTTAGGACATCATATAATGACATAAATCCGATGAAGGTTGAATGTATTTGCTGTTATGCTCCAACATTATCAGGAAGAAATATATGTATATGTATATGTATATGTATATGTATATGTATATGTATATGTATATAACGGATTATTTAAGTGCAACTTTGATGGCTTGTCGTAACAAATATTGTTTCTGTTTTAAAATTAAACCCTACCTAAAATGAAACAGAATAATGTTTACCCTGTTCACCCTCAGCCAAAACAATTTATATATATATATATTTATATATATATATATATATATATATATATATATATATATAGATATATATATATATATATATATATATATTCTTTAAATCTGTTTTTGATCTTTGAGTTTGCTTGTGCGTGTTTTGGACGGCATCTGTTCCTTACTTACATAAATAAAATGTCTTGACATATTTATGATCGGATGAGAGAGAGATTTTATTCTTTAAATCTGTTTTTGATCTTTGAGTTTGCTTGTGGGTGTTTTGGACGGCATCTGTTCCTTACTTACATAGAGAGAGAGAGAGAGAGAGAGAGAGAGAGAGAGAGAGAGAGAGAGAGAGAGAGAGAGAGAGAGAGAGAGAGAGAGAGAGAGAGAGAGAGAGAGAGAGAGAGAGAGAGAGAGAGAGAACTGAAATAGGTCTAAATATGTAAATGCAAGTCTGGATATCATATATTAAGGCAGACATATTCTTAAATCTAAAATAAAGTAGTTCCAAAAGTGATATTGTCGCTGTAGTGATAACATGATTTAACAACGTTTTTGTGTTTATCTGTTTGTCTTATATATGTTTCGTATTTGCCTTTGAAAAAGACTCATTAAGAGTCGAAAGCGCTCAGGCTAGTTAGTTATTAGTTTCGCACTGTTCGTCGTCAGTTTATTGCATCTATTTTAATCAATCCCTGACACACGTGATCCCTTGGTGGATCCAGTGTGCTTGAAAGGGTTGTTATTCGCCATATGATTTGCATTATATATATATATATATATATATATATATATATATATATATATATATATATATATATATATATATATATATATATATATATATATATATATATATATATATATACAAATTGTCTGACGTAAAATTAATGATGACATCTAACACTGTTGTCGAAAACAGCACATTGTGCTCATTAGCCACGACACACTAAACCACATGGTTCCGGTAAAACTAGGATTATGTGAGGTGAAGATATATCGTTCGTATTACGCGAATTTTTATAAAATACAACGTACGAATTTTATTCTTGTACCCTCATTTTGTTTGATATATAAAGAAATACCTAACAATAAATGACAACATAGTGATATTGGTTTGAAATTAATTTTAAAAGCTTAAAGGAAATACAAATTTTGTTCAAAGTTCAATAAAATGAGGGAAAATAATTGTTACATTACCAGCAAAGTCAATACATTCATAAACATGTTCTTTCCCCCCTCTTAATTGTGGAAACTTGAACGAATACGTTATTTATCTTCGATGTAACAGTTTAAAGAAATGAAGGCAAAGAATGTACTCTGAAAGCAACTGCCGCTCCTACTGGATAGTGATTTGCCAAGCTGGTTGTCTGATACAAACTAACCTTTGAATGTGTTTTGTGGGGCTTAACAACATTGTCAGCACATTATATGGTGTTCAACATATTTGGTTAAGGAAGAAGCCTGGAGAATCACCTTCTTTTGGGAAGCTTTCTCAAATACCCACACTGACACACGAATTATTGAGGATATCAGTGAGTTAATGTAAAGGCGAGAGCCTTAGATTATTCGGCCACCAGGAGCGCCCTATTTGAATGTAAACACCGTTTTAAAAGTTATTAAGAAATATTGTAAATCAAGTATATAAATTTTAATTTTCACAATAGATTATTTCTTCGGTCATATCCACAAACTTAAACACAAAAATGCCATTCATTTTAGATGACCAACGAAGAAATTAATCATTAATGTGATTAAAATTACAAGAAATGCTGATTATAGATGTCGATTTCATGAAAATAGACATTTGCACATACTAATTAGTTAAAGACGAACATGTTGATCGTAAGTGTCATCATTGTTATCATTATTTGTATGGCTTTTATTATTTTTCTTTTGAATGAACCTAAATAGTCTTTCAACAATTTCCATTTAATTGGGTTACGGGGAGATAAATGAGTGAAACAAT
Source organism: Potamilus streckersoni (assembly GCA_016746295.1). NCBI lineage: Eukaryota > Metazoa > Mollusca > Bivalvia > Unionida > Unionidae > Potamilus > Potamilus streckersoni. The sequence goes on along the minus strand of JAEAOA010002355.1, from coordinate 54,359 downwards.
ACAAATCTACACGACGCAGATATAAAACTTAATCAGATAAATCAAACCTCAAATCTGTGCTGATAACTATAGACGATTTGTGGCAATGATGTCAGCCGTTCATTAAAAATGCCTGAAAATCTGTCCGGATCACAAGTGCGTACTGTTTAGGCTATTACTGGTATTTGATAACAGCTATATCTAGCGCGAAATCCAAAATGGCCACAGAGCAAAGGATTGTGCTAATTCACGTGGATTTATAAGTCGCCAAACAGAGGATTTAATCATGACATATTATGTGCATATCGAGAAAATAACCCTACAACAAAAGTAACTCAATAGCGAAAAGAAAGACCGGCAAATGTATTAAATAAACACCGATATGTGCAGACGAGAGTGTCTCATTTACACACTTTCATGAGGAGGTGATATGAGTCCCTAAAACTTTAGTCAGTGTCTTTCAGGTGTGGAGCTTATTTATCGGCCATATAGAACTCATTTTAAACTTACATCTGATGAATACTTTTAAGGGAACTAACTGAAAAATACTGTGCTGTTTAAGCCACATTCTTGATGTCAATAGGATCTTCAACACCTTCCACTTCTATAGGCTGGTTGAGACAATCTATAGGTTTAACTCATATGGAGACAGCCATGTAGAGTTTTACAAACACAGCGTGCTTGTGTTTATTTGTTTGTTTTGTATATGTTTTGTATTTTCCTTTGAAAAAGACTCACTAAGGGTCGAAAGCGCTCAGGCTTGTTAGTTACTAGTTTCGAACTGTTCGTCGTCAGTTTATTGCATCTATCTTTTAATCAATCCCTGACACACGTGATCCCTTGCTGAATCTAGTGCTCTTGAAATTGTTGTTATTCGCCATACGATTTAAGTTTCATTTCCCTTTAGTCCCTAGTATGCTGGGCTTGTTCTACTTACGATGAAACAAAACCCCACTTATTTTTCTCCTTCAATTCTACTACATTTCATGACCTGTAAAGAGCTGAATCTAATTATAAAATGATTGATAAACTAGGACAATTCTTGAATTTTACATCGAAATGGTTATTAGCTATACAAAGAAATGTTTATATTAGAGTCTGTAATGAATCCCAATTACCACGATAAAATAGGAAGAGTAAATCGCATTGCATTTTATTCTTCAGATAAGTTTTCTTGACTCAAAACTGCGCTAATACTAACGCCCTTGTAATAAGAATTGAGCCGGATGATTCAGGATGTAGTGATACAATTGTTCGTACTAGAGTAATAACGTATGATGATGGTGGATGGCGTAAATGTATTCATACTATCACACAACAAAAAAGATAAAGATTGTAAACAACATTTATATAATGGCAAATTTCACCTTTTTCAAGAATATACCTTTGTATATTTTGTGCACTTTGACGAATGTGACTTCCCAGATTAATTTGCCAGTAACTGCCACGTGCCGGCTGTAACATGCATGTGCGTTTGAATGCAATACCGTTTGTACGCGTAGACTGGCTAGACGATAATTGGAATAATGCGTATGTATGAAGAACAGCTACAGCCATTGCGTCGTCAAATTCTTATAGACATAGTAGGATGACAGGTAAAACCCTGCTTAAGGCAGTAGCAGACAAAATAGAACCGACTGCGACGGCGTACGATGTTAAGCAAGATGAACTTATCAAAACTTTTTTAAGAACAAGAAGAAAAAATAATCGATGGACAAGCAACGTAACATGTTATGACCGACCAGCTTGCTCAAACTTAAGATCCAATTATTTGTAGATTACAAGAGATTTCTGATAAAAAGCTCATACAATTCAACGAGATTAAAGACCAGTCTCAGTAATTACTTCATGATAATGACTATCTGCAAACTGTAGATGGGTTACAAACTAATGCATACATCGTAATAATATACATATATTGAAAGTTTGTTGAAAAAGATAAAGATATATGGATGACGATGATCTTGTATTTTTGTCCGAGAGTACTATCGTGCTGGATAAATAACAATCATACCGTGACCTTATGTATCGCATTAGCAAACTACAGTATCACATCAACCCACTAATTTTCCACGATTTTCAGGGTAGAGAAGATGGCATTTTCCGGTCAAAGAGGATATGTGAATAAAATATGACAATAATTCAGCTTGTCTTGTCACTTGTCTGAAGCTACTTGCTTGTTGCACACATGCTGTCAACATTGACGTTCAATTAGACAACGGGATCATAAAATACTAAATCACTTGTTTCAACGAAACGATCTTAATAAAACACAATGCAATATTTGTTATACATATTTAATATAGGCAGGACATCGCAACCCCTTATCTTTGATTCTAATTTTGTATCAGGAAGTAATAATCTTTTAACTATCAGACACAACATATCTACAGAGTTCGCTCAAGGCACTCTTTGTCAAACTGCTTTGAAATTTGCAGAGCGACGGAATTCATTCTATAATATTATAGATAGCAATAACAAGTTCCTGTATTTTATTTTTGCTGGAACAATGTTGACCATAATTCCAGGAGCATACAACATTGTTGACATTGCTGTTGAGATAAAATGGATGACGACATAAAAAGGACATGTGAGAGACAAAATAACAACATTCCTTTAATATATATATATATATATATATATATATATATATATATATATATATATATATATATATATATATATATATATATATATATATATATAATAAGCTAATTAATTATTTCTTAGCGGAAGTATCATACGATGGGCGAGGCCGCCATATCCATAATATTGAGTCCAAAATACCTCCACCGGGATCGCTTATATACTAAAAAGCAGTAAAACCGTCGCTAACCATCTATTATCCAATGTCTATAGCACACTAGATATATCGAGGTTATTAACTTTATAAATATCAACCTGAATAATGGGCTAATTACAGGATGTTCTCGCATTAACAGAACACATTGTTCAGATTTTAATGTGGAAAAACGTTCTATTAGTTTCCTAACCATCAAGTTGTCTGCGAAACAATTTTCTCGCCTTGGTGGCAATAAACCAGCGATAATACAGTTTTTGCAACGTTGACGCGATAATATTACCAGTTCGCGCTTCATTAGGATTGACGGTGCCAAGAAGAGCGATAGAAAAAGCAACCATTTAGAAAACATTTTGGACAAATAGTCTTAAATAGAAGTGTCATAAAATAAATTTTATGTGGGCATTGTTGCCTGCTTGGTGTCCAAGTCTAAAGATCTCAATCAACTAAGCAAGATATGAGGCTTATCAGGACCAAGCTAATGTTACTGGCATCAACTTTCCCATTCAAGTTGATGACTTGACAAGGTTAGAGCGACTCAGTAATATCTCAGTTAACGTTTTGGGTATTGATAATGGGAAGGCGTATCCACTGCAGTTATTATCAGTAAACTCTGACCAAATATTACTCTAGAAAATGTCTTCAAGTCTTTATACGAGAAAATCGTACAACATTTTGTGTAATGCATTAATACTACAAGAGATATGATGACAGGCAAAGACAGAAATATTTTAGTGTTTTTGAAAGATTAAATCACAAAATGTTTCTTTAATCATTTATGTTGATTTTGAAAAGCTCACCATTCCCATGTGGGCTGCTACAAATCTCCAGAAACTTCTTTGACCAGAGGATATTAAGAAAACAGTCCATGTGGCTATTTGTATAAGCTGGTGTGTAATAATGAAAGACTTAGCAAACCCGTATAATTGCATGGTTGCGCTGACTGCGTAGAATATTTTATAAACCGTTTGCTTTGAGAAGTAGAAGTGTAGGCCGCAAAGTAATAATTTGCACGGCAGAAGATATGAACCAGTTTATGAAATCAGACACGTGTTGGGTTTGTTAAGAGACATATAGTAATAATTAAGTCAGACGTCACTGTCAAATTGTGTCTGATATCACTGGCGAATAGAACTTTTTACAAGCCGTAACGTTGCTGATTAAGGTAATATATGTTTGCTTTGTAGTAAATTAACTACGCATTTTATCTCCTTTGCTGATGTTAGCAACGAAGCAGTTTGGCCCGTTGTTAAATTGATACTCAAGGCTCAGTGCAAACAGCATGACCCTTCACACTGTGTTCTGGTTAATGAACTCAATTTCTTTTACGCTTCTGAATAGGTGTAATATTTCTCATTACGTGATACAAATTGCGTCGCGGAATTCATCTTTGATGTATAGTGAAAGATATTCGAGTTGTATTGCCACTTATTAGGCTTTTAGCTCTAGATAAATGTTAAAGGCGGATTGCTTATAAATATAAAGATCATAATACAAATCACGTCGCGTTTTGAATGGAATTTTACCCTAACAAAATAAGATTGTCTAGCATGCAGGGATGCTTAAATATGTTCAATTTCCTAACTGTAATGAAGACGTTTTTACCTTTAATTGTATATTTGAAAATCTTCCTTTCATGTAATTTATTGTAAAGATGAAACTTTTCAGTTTATTCGTTCTGGCATTCATATTTTAATGAGTGTTTTTACGTTTGTAAAGATAATGAAATAGTTTGTCAAAGCCCTCCTTATTATGTATGTTTAGTGCAAAGAATGTAGTCTTAAAATGCTAAAATTAAATATAATTACGCACACAGACAAACGTGCAGATAATATTCGTCTTCACTATAGTTTATCACCAAAATTACGAAACGGATTTTTATGGGAATTGCTCAGCTAATTGGTATATTTATCACACACGACGGTGAATTCATTATAATTTAAGAATTTTTTGTTAAAACACATTAGGATTACGCATCAGTTTTTTGTATTTTCATTTTTCCCAATAACGATTTTAGTTTGAATGTTAAGACAAAATGCACTATTTAGATAGACACTTGCAATTTTTCACGAAACTACAATGTTGAAGTGATTTAGCAACTCGGAAAAACCCCCAGAAATATCAACATGAGAGCGATAAGCTTTTATTTAAAAAAAACAACACGGCCTCATCGGTGATATCAAGATCCATATAAACATCATTATGATTTTCCTTTTAGTTTTCTTATCTTGTTAATGCCACCAAGACACGAACAATTATGTAGTATTTATATATGCACTGAAAATAAGTAGAACTTTTGAATCACCGTGTGTGTATATATATATATATATATATATATATATATATATATATATATATATATATATATATATATATAAAAGGGTATATATATATAAGGATATATATACATATATATATATATATATATATATATATATATATATATATATATATATATATATATATATATCCGTGTATATATAACTGGGTATCTATATAAATATCTATATATATATATATATATATATATATATATATAAGGGTATATATATAAGGATATATATATATATATATATATATATATATAAGGGTATATATATAAGGATATATATATATATATATATATATATATATATATATATATATATATATATATATATATATATATATATATATATATATATATATATATACCACCATCTAATACCATTGAAGAATAGCTTGTTTGTATTGTGATTAATGCCATGTGAGCACGATGCTAGTCACAATAAAAAACTCGTCTTGGAGATCTTTTTTTATACGAAAGATACCACTTATCAATGAGGGGTTTGATATTCCAAAAGCAAGTTTTATAAGTCTTTTTTCCATATATTTTGGCAAGTATATAGAATATGCCGAGATATAGAATATTTTAAGTCAGTATCTGTGACTGTGGTGCAGCTTAGGCTACGATGTCAGTCCTTTCTTTACTCTTAATACCAACGAAACGTCTCTGGGAACTAGGATTAGTTTGTTAGTTAAACCTCTTCATCCCGTCTTGGACATAAGGCTGCAATTATCTTCCGTCATCTAGTTCGATCTTGAGCAATGGCTTGTGCCTCGCCCCAGGAAAGGCCCATCACATCCAGATTTGTCTTCACTGTTCTTCGACAGGTTGTCTTTGGCCGTTCACATTGACACTTAACAAATAGTGTCCATCTGTGGTCTACCCTGGGTCCCCGTTCTTTTAGGCATTTTTATCACGTGCCCGAGCCATTTGATACTGATCATCTTGATCCCCAGGGAGATGTTGCTATATCTGTATAGGTTCACATTGGAGATCTTGTTTAGCCAATAGATGTTGCAGATTTTATGGTCAACATTGCATAAATCTTTTTGTTTCTCCAAATTACCTCAGCATATAATGTTTCAGCACAATTTGAAGTAATGGATGTTTTGCAAGGTTTCCGTTATGGAAGTGGAATCGGCAAAGATGATGACATTTGTTTGTTTAAAGGTTACAATTTAGTTTAATTGTCTGAGTGTAGTTTTAATTTAACTTTATTTTGCAATCTACACGAGACGCTACCGTGGCATGTTACAACCCAGCCTCCATCTTTAAAAGCGTCCGTATACAGGATGTTTAGCTAGGGCTGGATGAAACAGCGACCCGGGGTGAGTGTCTCATTCTCGCTCACCCACTTCTAACGAATACCGAAAACTCCACGATATTGCGCTTCACTTACGACATCTCTGTATATCGATACGAAGAGAAGTCAGAGATTACAATTTAGATTAGGTGTCTTTGTATAGGGATAATTTGACTTCATGTTGCAACCTACAAGAGACGGTATCGTAGTATGTTACAACCTTGTCTCTTTCTTTCTGACAGTCCGTATGCAGGGTGTATAGCCAGGGCCGTCGCACATTTGGTCTGGATGCAACGACGCTCCTGGGCAAGCGTCGCATTCTCCCTAACCCACTAATAATAATTACCGAAATCTCCACCATATGGCCCATCTCTTCCGACAGCCCTGTAAGTCGACACAAAGAGTCGTCAATTTCATGGAATTTATTCTGAAAACCGATAGTATTCGTTCAAGACATTCTGAATTTGGCAAAGATCATTATTTTGGATTTTTTGAAGGGAGTATAGATATGGTAGTGACTGACATGTAAAGAAATTTACAGTCTTAGCAAAGCTGATTTTTTTCACCATCTGGATGAGGATTAGTTCATAATACAAAATGTTGGAATGGAATTCAATTTCTGGGCTTACACTGTTTTGCATTTGGGTCTAAATACATCATATTTAGGATTTAGTTTTTAAAAAATTCGTATTTGGGCTTAAGGACGAAATCATTTGAGGGATTTGGGCTTGCAAATATTCGTTATTTGGCCTAAAGACGGCATCGTGTCATGGATTTGGGCTTGCAAAATTTCGTATTTAGGCCTAAAGAGGATACCATATGTGAGATTGGATTTTTGGGCTTACTAAAGTTCATTTGTATTGGTGCCCATAAGACGCGTGAGTTTGCTTAACAACGGTTCGTATTATGACCTAAAGACGACGTCATATCAAGGATTTGGAACGTTACGTATTTTTGCCGAGACATGACATCATATTTGGGATTAGGACAAACAAAATTTCATATTTGTGCCTTAAAACGACATCACATCATAAAAAAGGGCTTACAAAATTGTTTTGTTTGGTTTACAAACAATATCATCGGTGGGATATGATTTCTGGCCTTTAAAAGTTTCATATTTGTGCCTAAAAATGACATCATAAGCGGGATTTAGGTTACAAAGTTTCGTATTTGGGCCTAATGATGTCATCACCTGAGAAATTTGGACTTACAGATTGTTTTATTTGAATATAAAGATGACATGATATGCGGGATTTGGGATTAGAAAGTTTCGTATTTTGGCCTAATGTCGACAGTATATACATGAGTTGGGCGTACGAGGTATCATATGAGGAATTTGGGCTTTTAAAGTTTCGTATTGGGCTAAAGACAATTTCATATGCTGGAGCACAAAAACAAATATCAAGAAAATGAGTCCTTATGATTGGAACAAGTATAAGCATCTTTGAGGTCAACAGTGTTATGAGAGACTTAGTTGCCTCAACGACTTATTTACGTCCATATTTACTACATCTAACACAAAGGCTCAGAGTCGATTATGTAACATTCTGGAGGAAGATACTTTGCACCATTTAATTTTCTAAGAGAGGAGAGGTCGATGAGCTGGAATAAATTACCTTGTTTCAATTTCTAGCAAAATGACGCTATCCACCCCAACCCAAATAATAATAATAATAATAATAATAATAATAATAATAATAATAATAATAATAATAATAATAATAACAATAATAATAATGATAATAATAATAATAATAATAATAATAATAATAATAATAATAATAATAATAATAATAATAATAATAATAAAAATAATAATAATAATAATAATAATAATAATAATATATAAAAAGTAAATAATTTGTCCCTAGTACTATTTATTAATTATTTAGACTCTTAAAGCAAAAAATCATTGTATAGATAGATAGTCACCAAATACTCAATGGTATAGCTTCTGCTGCTTGTAATCCATTGTAGTGGATGCGAGATGACTATTTCTCAAGAATCCTGAAAACTACATTCGTTCTACCTGTTTTTAACAGGCGATATGATATATGCTCCCATTATAGACCAATATTACTCTTTTACTCTTGAGTCATGAAGGTCAAATTATGTAAAGGGTTATATTTAAATATTTACATAGCTTAGTATGCCTTCTCATTTTACCGCGCAATATATATATATATATATATATATATATATATATATATATATATATATATATATATATATATATATATATATATATATATATATATATAAATTATAAAGTTTGTGCACACACACATATACATACACACACACGAGTAGAGTTCGCTTTTCATACTGAAACTACCTTGTACTGCAGCGAGAAGTTCCAAATAGATACGTACTCGTGAATGCAATCATATTAAATTATGTTAATAGCACACCCTATTACCGCGACAAATATTTCCGACTGATATTCATGTGATAATCCCAGTGAGTGCGATTCCCGTCGTACCCAGATGAAAACACACGTTTGTATTTCATAACGTTATTCTCATGGTGATTTCATATAGCGACTATTCTTCCGCTTTAATTACTCTTTCGAGTTAGTAATATTGAGGTTCCATGATAATTATACAACTAATAATGTCATCGCAAAATATTATATCTTGCCTTATGTCAGTGAAACACGCACATGCATTTCTAACCAATTGCTCTATTTCATTGATACAATTGTGGCACAATCATACAACTGCATGGACTAAATATATTGGCTGTGATACTGCTGTTGCGTTAGCGAATCTACCGTGGAGTAAAATATCATCGCGAGAAATATATACCCCAAACAATTATTGCGGACACAGGATACGGTTTGTTATTTGACTTGATTGTAACAATCAGAGAAGAATTTTTAACTGCGTCGATTCTGCACTTGATCTCGAGTACAAAGTATTCAGAGATATCCGTGATCTTATCCGTGATTTGAAAGCGATCACGAGTCAGATGTCTGAGAAAATATCGTCAGTTGTTTCATCAAAGAAAGCCAAGATTGCCACTTAATGTAGATAAAACTTTATCATAGCAAACGTAAAACTTGTCGCGAAATACTACAGTCCAAACGGGTATTGGAATGGTGAATCTGTCATTGAAAATATAAGGAGCGCGGCAGAAGTCACTCACAGTTTTTTTCGGCGTTGTTAGTCAAACAAGTATCATGGCAAATATACTACTTTGTTTTCCCGTGGACGGTTTGATGTCAGGAACCAAACAAAGGTCACAAGATTTACCTTTTGTTCCTCCCTGCAGATTCATCTAGTGTTGAAGACGCGATTAAATATATCTATATTCGTTTACAATGGCCACAGATATTGCTGATAGACCGGGGGAAAAATTTATCGGCGCTGTCGCTACATTGTTAACAAAACATGATGTGCGTGTTTGTGTTGGACATGTTAATATACATTATCATCAAGCGGTCTTGGAATGGTAAACGGTAAACGTACGGAATGCTCATTCAAGCATCAGTATGCATAAGAACTTTTCATGAATCTTTAAATAATTTCTAAAAAGAGAACTTTTTATTATAAATATTGCGCTTCTGGCTCATGTTGCTTCAGATGATAATATTTTGAACGTGCCATCATTATTGTGAATGTATCATCGTAACGTGGGCGCTTCTGGGTGTCCACCAGACGCACAAGTCAACAATCAATATATCGCTGAGTAATCATGACCACGAAAATAAAAGGACGAGTCGATGGAGTAATCACCATAGCATAAATACTATTTGATTTTCGTATCATCGAACAATCGTCATAACTATTACCATCATAATCATGCTGTTGAAGCAAAATATCAGTAGGCCTAATGTCAGGGACAGACCATTTACTTTCCAAGAGATTTATGTTTTTGGGTAAAATGTGACCCTCAAAAACTTTAGAAAAAAGTACTCTTGCTTTGATATGTAAAAATCTAAATCAGTTATATTGTGTTTGATTTTCTTATTTTCAATTAAAGGAAAAACAGTATGTTCGTCTGATCATTAAATAGTCTGTCCCAATATCTCTCGTTAGTAAGTACAAATTGTTTGTACACGTATTCCTTTAAGGGATTGATATTATATGGAAATTAAATAGAAACAATATAAATGTAATGTCATTCCTTTCAACTTACCAGCATGGATTGTGATTTAGAAAAGATTGTATTAAGATTTGCCAGTTTCCTTTGTTCGCTGTCTGGCGATTTGACATCTGTAAGCTGGTTTCAAGTGTTTAGGGTTGAGGCAGGAATCCGAGTAAACTAATCATAAAATACAGACGAAACCTTCGTTATATACGTTTATTGCCCAATAAAATCGTGTGCTTTGAAGACAGATATACCCATCGATCGATAATCAGCACATTATGAGCATTCATTGGGCAAGTGCGCTATCCCACAAAGTTTGAGTAAAGCACAAATTTATAAGGCGGTAATGTTCTTGTGACACATTCTCTGCTGTCTTGAAGACATGAGAAATTTTACTTGATTTTCATATACTGTTTTCCTCTCTTGGATGTATGTAAATTTGGATTGTTACGGAATTAAGAACTCCTACCCCAATAAATAAGAAGTATTTTTATTGTTGTTTTTTTTTAAAGAATAATAATACGCACATTTGTTTCACAGGAATTGATTTGTTACTTAGTGATTTCTCAAGCTGAAAGAAGCATTGAAACTTCTTGTGTGTCGATATGCTTTATGTACGCAATAGCTTGCTATGACACGTCATTGTCTCTATAGAATAAATTAAAACTACGGTTCTAATAATGCCAAAATTGTGAACAAAGCAAACTAAATCCTTAAAATCCATAGAAATTTGGCGTCTAGTAGAACTATATATGTGCAAATCAGTAAGCAGTACAGTCCTAAACCAATAAGCAATACTACAAAACGAATTCACGTATTTACTTTGTAGGAATATTTTCCACATAAAGTGGACAGATTACAGTTTAGCATATATTTATGTTTCGATATCACAAAAAAACACACACACATACACACAGAGACACTATACATACATACATACATACATACATACATACATACATACATACATACATACATACATACATACATACATACATACATACATACATACATACATACATACATACATACATACATACATACATACATACATACATACATACATACATACATACATACATACATACATACATACATACATACATACATACATACATACATACATACATAACATTCTTATATTGAAAACGAAATAGCACTTAGTACAGTACACATAGTTTACTACATAAATTTTAGAGAGAGTTCTTTTTGAAATGTGCCACTGTGATGTAAGAGAACTAACTTTGTGATTGATTTCGGATCGTTTAAAGTAGACCTTCGTTCTTTTGGAAAGTAATTGAGTATAATTAAGTAATTACTTCAAAGAAAGAGAACGCCTCGAGAGCTTTAATTGCAGGAAAAATTTCATAAGGGAAATCAGCTTGTCATTTCCAACTTAAAGAAATGATATAATATAATTATAACAAAAACAACAAAATTAACAACAAATTACTAACACTACTACTAATAATAATCATAACTGAGTGACTTTGTGTTACAAGAAATATTGAAGATGATTTACTCGAATGTTACTAAATCCTCAGAACATACAAGAACACGAATAACAGTTTCCTCCGTGATTATTTGAATGTCTAAAGATTAATTTGTGTTATAATAAACCATGTAACCTATACCTATATGTCTAAAGATTAATAAGTGTTAAAATAAACCATGTGAACTATGCATCGATGTTCAAAGATTAATTTGTGTTAAAATAAATCATGCGAACTTATGCATCCATGTCTAAAGATTAACTTGTATTAAATAGACCATGTAAATAACATCCACATCTAAAAATTAATTTCTATTAAAAGAAACCATGTGAATTTATATATCCATTTCTAAAGATTAATTTGTGTTAAAATAAACCATCTGAGCTATACATTCATGTCTAAAGAATAATTTGTATTAAAATAAAAATAAGATCATTAATTTTCTGGTGCATTTTCTCGTCTACGCCGGCGTTTTCATTTTCAACCATTAATCCATCTATCTAAATATAGCTCATTCGTTCTATTATTTGGTCTTTCATCTGATTTTGTATTTCAATTTTGCTGATTGTAAATTTACTTTCATTTTATTGTACGGGAGAGAGACAGAATATGCGTTCACGTGTCGATAAGTAAAGATCAGGTGAAAATATGCGTAACTAGAATGACTGTAGACTTCGAACAGTTTTTGGACTCGAGGACTCACATGCACTTAGAAGGTTCCATCCCACCCACCCCATTACACCACAGTTTTGCTTTTCCATAAATGAATACTTAAAGAGGGTGATCCAAATATATCAACTTTTGACCTTAAAACACCAGTTACATATCAGCTAATATAAAATATTAAGATCACGGATGTGTGTGTCTGTGTGTGTCGAGCTCTTTCAGTCGCACAAGCCTATTTCACATGTAATTGTTAGGGGACTGACCGGCCGCCACATCACCAGTTTTAGCATTCAAATGAAACGTTTGCAATAGCGCAAGTATTTAAACAGCTATTTATGTCCGAATTAGTTATTCCTTCGGTCATTTAGCCACATGACTATCTGTCAGTAGGTGTCATGCGCAATACACTCTTAACAAATTTTACCCAGTTTTCAAGAGGTAGACATTTAAGCTGAGAGAATGGTGAACTAGAATAAATATAATTGACTTCTTTCATGCTGAAATCAGATATATTAGACACGTATCAAGTCAGTACCAAAGAACGAGATATTTTAATAATGTTGATAATTATAACGGGCATTTGCTTCATTTCGACACATAAGACTCTTTGACCCGTAAAGTCATTTGACTCGCTTCGATTGCATTCATTTCTTATCATGCCCACTCTAATTTTTGACTAGACCTAACTCTTTGTTCATGGCCTCCATAACTTGGTCAAAATACGTGACTTTGATATGATGACAAGAAAAAAAAAAACAAAACAAAACAAAGACCAAATACTGCAAGACAATAGTACTTAGATTTTTCAAGACGTCATTCCACCTGCAACCTTGTTATAAGTATAAGACATGACACAAAAAGAAAAATGTTGCATGTTTAGTCCCCAAAGATGTACAAAATTGGCAAGCACACTAACTGGGTGAATCTATAAAGACCGAGTTTGATTAAGCCTGATGATATAGCCTTGCAATGCATGTACGCACGCACGCACGCACACACACACACACACACACACACACACACATACATACATACATACATACATACATACATACATACATACATACATACATACATACATACATACATACATACATACATACATACATACATACATACACCATATAACATTCAAGTAATTTTGCCTTGGGACATTATTTATTTGAAACAATTTTCATGTATCCAGCTGAAAATTAAATATAATTCGGGGGGAAATTTATCTGGATTACTCATTAATAAATACTGGAGCAATGTTAATGGATTTCCGTAGCAATTCGAAGGTTCTTTAAAATTAATTATTACTTAATGTGATATCCCCATCCATCCCCCGCCCCACATCTCCGATATTGATTGTGGTGTTAACAGTTAAAATCTATGATAATGTTGCCAATCGTCCCGCCATAACTCCACTTAGTTGTTGTGGAAGTAATCAATATGTAACTGTATTAATGTTTGTTTAATAAATATCCCCCCGAAAAAGTATGTTTCCTTTTAACTACCTACAATTTATAGAAATTATTCTTCCCGATGTTGTAACCATAGAGATGGCTAGAACCGCAGGATTTCTTGACTTTTCAATAAGTGGTTAAAAAGAAAACTGAATTGCGGACAAACAGATAGGCAATATCTTAAGCGTGGGTATAAAAATGAGGAAAAGAACACCAGTAAAGTTAGCTTTTAGCCTGTGTCAACTTAAAACAAATAATAATAATGTCCTCCAATCTTCCTTCCCCACCCCCGTGCTAAGATTCTAAAAGATAAGCTTTCTGCCCAGTAATTGGACTTTGTGTAATCATAAAAAAATTGAGATTGCATCCTAACACTGTTTATAGTGCCTCCTCTTCGTAGTCATTAAGAAGCAAAGTCTACAGAAAAAAACAGAGGTCAATAAAGAAAGTAAACATAAAGAGGGCAAAGGCAAATAAAATTAGGGGATTGCTAAACAGATAATTGGTTCTATACAATGTATGTGCATGGAATACAAATAAGAAAAAGCAGCATATATAAATATATTAAATTTACCGTCTGAGCTTAAATAAAATAGAAATGTCCAAAAGATTTCGACATACATAAAAACCAACAATTTTCATGCTACAAGACAGTTCATACCTCGTTGATCTCTTTACGTTCTAATATTCTTTTCAGTTAAGGCGAAATATTATATAGCAATGAGAATAGTGTAAGACAAATGAGAACCTTGATACCACGTGGTACTGGATTGAGCTTAGGAACTATCTTACAACTAATATAGACCTCTCCACTGGTTTAAGTGGGTAGAGTGTCTGCCTAAAATGCGGAAGGTCGATGTTCGAACACAGGCTGAGTCATACCAAATGCTTATAAAACTGGTACTAACAGAATAATGTGATTGGGTGATTGGGTGGGACATGATGCTACATGTCCTTGCGGTCATTCCAATGTTCGACGTATCATCATAAAATATAATGTAAGAGTGTGTTTCTACATCATACCCCACTCAACACAAACCTATTTGGATCATAGCCAACCCTATCTTATCATGAGCGACGACCCTATTTGGATCATACCCAATCCAATCGAATATCATGAACAACAACCCTCTCTTTATCTTAGAACCGTGACATTCTGGCTTTTTTTTTTAAAAAAAAAATATAAACTGTCTAAATGGTATTTAACAAAAGTTAAAATTTATTTATAATAATGATTTAGTTTGTAGCTCGCCATGTTGATTGTAATTGTTACAAAATTTACCTGTTTTCAGAATTATGTCAAAGAATGTTATTTATTTTCAAAACTGAATCAAATTTGAGTAACAGATTGAGGAAAAGGGATGGATGATAACAGTTACAAAAATATTAGCTAGCTGTTGACACCACAGTGATGTGTTGATATAAATGTAAATAACTTCTTTAGCAGCGTCCATCCTTGATATCAACGTTAATACCCTTTCAACACCCTTACACCACGATATCAACATTATTAATATCATAAATAATGTTCATATATGACATCATCATCATCATCATCAATGCTTTCACACTCAGTACTATCATAACTTTACCTCTGCAACACGGCATATTTTATCCACAGTACTATCATGTCCTTTCCTCTGCAAAAAGGCATCCTTTTTACTCAATAATATCATGAATTTCCTACGCAACACAGCATGCTTTCGTGCTCAATAAAATCATGATTTTTACTTTGCAACAAGGCACGCTTTCACACTCAGCACAATCATGATATTTCTTCTGCAACAGGCATGCTTTATCCAAAGTATAATATCGTGACTTTTCCTCTGCAACACGGCATGTTTTCATACTCAGTACTATCATGACTTTTCCTCTACAACAAGGCATCCTTTATACTCAATACTATCATGACTTTCCTACGCAACACAGCATGCTTTCATGCTCAATAAAATCATGATTTATACTTTGCAACAAGGTATGCTTTCACACCCAGTATTATCATGACTTTTCCTCTGCAACACGGTATGTTTCGTACTCAATAAAACCTCTGCAACAAGTAATGATTATCACACTCCGTACTATCATGACGTTTCCACTGAAATGAAGCATCCTTTCACACTCAGTACTATCATGAGTTTTACTCTACAACAATACATGCTTTCACACTCAGAACCATTATGACTTTTCCTCAGCAACACGGCATGCTTTCACACTCAGAACCATTATGACTTTTCCTCAGCAACACGGCATGATTTCACACTCAGTACTATTTTGACTTTTCCTTGGCAATAAGGAATAATTTTATATCAGTTGATATTTCTTTCTTTTCCCCCCACAAAAGGGGAAGCATTTATCCTCAGTAGAATTATGTCACTTATCATATATATCAAAGGAATTTCATACTCAAAATAATTAGGTCACTTCTATGCAATAAGGAATGTCTTCTTACCGAGTATAATAATATGATTTTTCTTTGTAAATGCAGAAAGGTTCTACACTCAGTACTATCATGTCCTTTCCTTTGCTACATGGTACGCGCATGATTTCACACTCAGTACTATCATGACGTTTCCTCTGCAACACGGCATGCTTCCACACTCAGTACTATCATGACGTTTCCTCTGCAACACGGCATGCTTCCACACTCAGTACTATCATGACGTTTCCTCTACAACACGGCATGCTTCCACACTCATTACTATCATGACGTTTCCTCTGCAACACGGTATGCTTCCACACTCAGTACTATTTTGACTTTTCTTTGGCGATAAGGAATAATTTCATATCAGTTGAGTTTGGTGACTTTTTCTACACAATACTGGAAGCATTTATGCTCAGTAGAATTATGTCACTTTTTATATTTAATAAGGCAAATTCTTACTCAGAAGACTTAAGTTACTTCTGTGCAAAAAAGGCATGTCTCCTTACTGAGTATAATAATATCAAATTTTCTTTTGTATCAAGGCATGCTTGATATTCAGTAGAATTATGTAAACATGTAACAAATAACAATAAATGTTTCGTAGTTGAGCAATGTGAAACCGAACAATTTAGAAAATCTTTCTTCGTATAAACAATTGTAACATGCAATCATCTAAGTGACAGTATTGTTTGTTCAGAAACAGTGGAAAGCTTTAATACAACTCTGGAAGAATTCGACTAACATTTTAGCGGCTCTCTTTATGTGCAATCTTATGCCGTAACTGGTCCTACATCATGTTTTTACACTCAGCAGAACTGTGTAACTTTTCATATGCAATACAACATGCTTTTGCAATGAGCAGAATTGTAGAACGTTTCATTTGCAATACAAAATGCTTTTGCACTAATTAGAATTGTAGAACGTTTCATATGCAATACAACATGCTTTTACATACAGTAAAATTGTTGAAATTTTTCATCTGCTATGTGGAATGCATGTATATTAAGTAGAATTATATGACTTTTCCTATGCAGTAAAGCGTGCTTTAACTTTCTCGTCCATAGCCATATATTACTTCTGCGATATAATGCTACACAAATTGCGTGTTCCGTTCTTTTCTTTTTGAGACAGTTCTAAGTAATGTTCGAACAAACCATGAACCCAGTAAATTAATGTTTCTTCGCTGAATGAACCAAATTAATGCCTTTAGCAATCCACATTAACACCTAATTCAATCAACAGTCAGAAAATCAGCAATAGTTTCTTTTCATGAATATATGTTTCTAAAGCTCATCGTTATGTTTAAGTCTAGTGCAGAGACTGGTACTTTTGTGGGGTGTTTTTATTTTGTTTTATTCTGTGTGTATCTATCTATTTTGTGTTCTTAATTGTATGGACTATAGCTCTCATGATACATATCTGTATTTATTCTAAGCAATAAAAGTTAGTAACTATTGTTCTGTGTTTTCGAATTGTGTCTGATTAGATTTCATTTTCCTGCTTACGTAAGCGAGGAGACTATAGAAAAAAGACGACGTTGATAGAGGAACGAAGTTCCTTGATAGTATGATACTATAACAGAAACTGATAACAGAGACATGAAAACATGCAATAAATGACTATTATGAAAACTTATACCATTCTTTTAAACAAATACACATAACAAGATACTATAGATAAATAACTATAGCGGTCTAGAAGGTACGCAGATTGTTGAGTGCTCAAGAAGGGAACGGGACTATTTAATAGATATTTGTGAAACTGAAGAAGTAATAAAGAAGTATATTCGGTAAATAAATCATTTCAGGCGGTTTAATGGCAAACATTTGAAAATTAGAAGGATTGACATATCTATGAAAGACGGAATAATACCCTTTTATAAAATGGAAAAGGTAATACCAGAGATTTACAAAAGTGGAGACAGATTTTGCTCTTGAAGGCGTGTTATAAAATTCTATGTAAATGTTTGGCCAGTAGAATTATAAATATATAGGACAAAGCATAATAACAATCAAAACCGTAGATAACAAGGCATATAATACACTAACATCAAGAATATTATAGATTTGAAAATTGGACATGAGAAAAGAAGCGATGATTTTATTAGATTCAAAAATGGCTTTAAAGATTGTAAACAGTTTAATAGATACATTTTTAAGCATTTTAGCTCCGGAATAAATTCCTGGATATGGTTGCAAATGTCAAAATAAAAAGCTTATTCTAGGTTCAAGTAATGGATCTAAAGTGATGAAGTCTAGAACAGAAAGACAAATTAAAGCAGGGATGCTCGTTTAGTATACTTCTATACTTATTAGCAATATATACACTTCGCATAAGACTTTACACAGTATATGTTAGGTATGTACATCCCTAATTTGGAAGAAAAGGTTAAATTGTAAGATTGCATGGATAATTGCACGAATTTTATTTGAGATCGATATTCCTTGAAACAGAGAAGGATTTCATAATCTTGGCTAATCCTCCGAATTAAACCCATCACAATCAAACCGAATACTTCTTATAGGATTTTGGTTAGGCAACCATTATGTATTATCGTCATATTATATAAAATAACTTTGTTAGAAGTGTTTGGAAGATACTTTGAACGAAATTTCAACGAAGAGACTTTTACAACAGTATTGGAAAATATCAATTTTTAAAATTGTCTAAATTAAATGTATCGGACTGAATCCAGATAGCAAACATATTTATAGTGGCCTCTGGTAAACGATGAACACTACTTTGTTAATAAGCACTACTTTGTTAATAAGCACTACTTTGTTAATAAGCACTTGAACGCATTTGATAATTTAATTATATCCTTTATATGGGTTGAGAGTTGGGGTGTGAAAGGGTCTTTATAATACTAACAAAACTGAGATTTATTTTTAATTTGTCCAATTCACAAAAGAGCAAGTAAACCTTTTAAATCGAACAGACTGATAAGTTTTTCAAATTAAAAGAATTACCTGTGAATGATAATACCTTTAATAGTTTGGATATGCATTAACGAGTACTTGAACCCAAAGGAATTGAAACAAGCTTATTTTTTCCATTATTGAGATCTAGAGGGAAAATATGGGCAAAGAAACTATAATAAAAAGCTAATCAAATTTATTTAGGCAAAAAAAATCTCAGAGAAGATTATACATAATTGAATCAGAACATTTAAGCGTGAATTGACAAAAGCATGGTAATTTGAGGCAGAAATTGTCTGCGTGTTTTTAAAGTATCATACATGTCCGCATCTGGGAACACCAATAAACGTTTGTCTCCCTGTATATTTTGTTTTTGTACATTGATATCTCATTGTTCGTCCGATTGTCTGAAGAAGTTTCAGCCAGTTTTATGCCAATGATGATAGTTCAAGTACAAAAGTAAAATCAAACGAAAATAATGTTAATGAAAGCATACATCAAAACATTACCGTCATGAATTTCTTTTTCACACCAGTGACGAATCATCCAGAACTCCCGTATCTATTACGAATATTTTACTAGAACAAACATGTCTTCCCGTTCAACAGTGATTTATTACTTTAACTGTGCCAACTTATAATATCTCCTTTGGTGTTTAATAACTGTAGAGATAGGTGCTTTGAATTCTAATAGATACAAATTTTAAATATATCCTCTATGTAAGAGAAAGTGAAGTTTTTATTGTTTATCATGACATTTTCCAAGTTTCAAATATCATTTTGAGCTAATTTTGTCATTAAGATTCAGTTCACTGTACTTAAATGGTTTTTATGCCTAATTGTGTATTTAATACTCCCCCATCTGACATAGCTCCTTTGATAGAGAACACCTTTACCTTTATTATGTTGTAGCCTCAATTCTGGGATGATTTATAATATCAGTTTGTAAAAGCTTTTTAAATGTAACCATAAAATACTTTGTAATATTTATGTTTAAGGCAAGCAGTATAGGTATTACATCGTCAATAAATTATTAATTGCGCTCATAACAAGACAGGCAGAGGATGTTAATCAAGACATTACCCTATGCGCTCAGAATAAGAACGTGTAGAATATTCTTAATTACATTACCATGCGCTTACAATAAAACTCGCCAAGACTATTCTCGATGGCATTACCGTATGTACTCATAATAAGACCTGGTAAGACTATACAGCTAAACATTACCGTATTACCTAAAAAGAGAGTTTTATTTACGAAACATTTTAATGAGTATAATACATAATTCAAATACTCATATTATCCGACAATGATATCGTCATAAAGTTTGGAATTCTTTGTTCTAAGACATTGTCGCCGGAAATTAGATTCCAGATGTATGTGAACAGTATCTAGTAGACGATTTCCTTCTTCCATGTGTAGCGTTCTCTTCAGATAAAGGCCAGAATGATGGGACATAAATATGTACTGTTTATTGCACGCATTGTACTTAAATGAACTTAATAACACCTTTAATATACATGAACCATAACCTGAACTCTCTAGCACCTTTACTCTACGTTAAATAGTACTGTCATATTAGACTCCGTTTACTTACAGATCATAATGATTGTCAGATAAACATTTTTGAACTTTAAATTAGTTTACTTCTTAGTACGAAAAATGCGAACAGTAATAGAGAATCTACGCAAACGAATTCGAGTCCATCTTTTCTGTGATAATAATGAGCAAGACAAACTTCGAACGCTCATAGCTGATCCGGTCTTCAAGTCCAGAAACATCTTTGATGGTGGACGTGTTGTCATTCACAACAAAAATCAAACCTCAAACTGACAAAAATAATTGATGCTGGTACGACTGTGCTGGACCTGTTGAGTGCTGCTAATGTACTAGTTTTACTTTGATAAGATCAAACAGATTTATCAGGATCGGGTCAAGATGTAGTACACAGACATTGACACTGCTGATGCAGATCACCACCAATGATGTGTACTCGGACATGGTGCAACCAAGCTTGATCAATGAATTTGATACCAGCCATTATCCGAATGAATGTCCGTTGTTTAGTGCCGCCAATAAACAGGTGGTTGGCAAATTCAAAGACGATTGCTCTGATAAACTGAGGGAGAAGCATGTGCGATTGAGATACTCGATTGTGGTCGAACCTCAGATTCTGGTAACAGCGAAAAAATATTTCAGAAAAATCTACGATTTTTTCCGCCATTGATTTCCTTGCACGAGCAATACCTAAACAGTCTAAGAATGGTGACGCAACTGTGTTTCCTTACTCAGTTCAGTAACCGTTGGCCTTGCTGAATCATGAAAAATACAAGTATGGTTGTACTATGGCTAATCTGGAATTGCCAGTACGTGATTGTACAGTCGGCTGATGATCGGCCGTGTTATACTGTGTTAAAAGATTTTCAGAAAGACTTGAGTAACAAAAGATCTTTGAGAAGTGGTTGATTTGTTTTCCACCACTGACGATGCACCTACCATGTACTATTTGAATGCAAACGAAACAAATCTTGTTCTGTACGATGATGTGATGCTTGAAAATCAAGTCAAAACAGCACAAATATTTACACGAGGTAGGCATAAAAAATGACGTCATTTATTTGACTTACCGATATGGCCATGAGCCTAAAGTATTGGATACGACGCCGTAGATTCGACCATGAACATCGGAAATTGATTCAGAATATGATAGAAGAGTACAAACGTCAGAGACATTACGGTAACGACGAACTGCACGAAAAGACCCCACAGCCGGGTTTGAACAGTTGCGCACTTGACTAAACCCACAAATGTCACAGAAGAAAAAGTGGCAGAGATTACGGAGAGCAAAGAAGAACCGGATTCAATTCATAAAATAGACTAATGCACCAAGGCCATCAAAAGCAGTACAGCAACTGTAGAGGTTATTACACGCTTGCCAGAGATGGAGGCTAAAGTCAAAGAAATAGAAGACGTCGGAGAATCTAAGAGCCATAACCCATGCATCAGTCAATGCGCAAAACACTAAAAGGATATTTTAAAAAAGGTCGTCAGTGGGTCCTTACAAACCCATCTGTGCATGTGTGACTCCACTCTCACCCCCAAAGAAAGATATTCGGTGATCAAGAAACCCCAACCAAAACATAGAAAGGTATAGGCAAGGTGGGTTTCTTGGAATTTACGCCTCTGTTAACCGTTTTAGTATTATAATGACATACTTCATATGGCTAAAGATGGGGAAAACTTGAACCAAAGCGGGAGATGAAATACATTACAAAACTCCTGCAAGGGTAATACGAATTTCAACCAATCTATAAAACTGCGATAGACAAATATTTGGATCAAGTAGACACACCTCAACTAAAACCTGTACCACTAGATCGTATTGGCATCGTTGCGAGTGTATTATACGTGACCATACATCCCATCTCAACCGATTGGTGGTTTTCCCTCAGTAATTATTCTTGTGTTTTTAGCAGACGTTGGCACGAGCTGGAATGCTATTAATCCATCCTCACCCCAGTGCGTACGACACAAATTAATGAAGATATTCAACGAAAAATGTGGAAATTTCGGTGATGACTAGCAAAACTCTAAATTTTCCATACTTGACCATAAACCCAACCTCTTTTATGTCATCGATGCGGTTGATATTGCACGGTCGTCAGTAAGATTAGTTTTATGATGGCCTGGCCACATTTCAGACGATAAACAATTTTTACGCATGGGATATCGTACTGCACCTGGGATTGTGAAAATTACTTTAACAGTTTAAGTATGTTTATGTGATTTAGATTTAACAAATTGTCAGTCATATCTCTTCGATGTCTGCAGTGTGGCAGTTAGTGATGCCTAATATTTGGGTATCATGCAGCATCCGATGCGGACGCACTAACCATCTGGCAACCAGAGCTATCAACAGAGCAGGAAATGTAACTTATGACACCGTTAGCGATAGCTATGAAAGCAGGTCTGTAACGACAAGATTAGCTGTTCAGGGTTATGTGCAGTTTGGATTACACCCGGTACACCAGTGTATCTTCCTTACTATTATAATCAATTGACTCGTGTTTGTTATATTCCTTGACTGGAACGTTGATGATCTGCTCGTTGAATCGTGGACAATACAACGTACATCAGAGATCGATCTGATAACCATTAACGAGGTCGTACACCAGCGATTGTCAGATTCTGTGATTTACAAAGTTGGCTTTGGGGTGTGAATTCGGACAGTAAGTGGTATTAAAGAAAATGAATAATGTATAGCTTTTGCAATGACTTCGTTCAAAAATGTTTTTGATAAAGCATTTGTCATAGGAGCGTGTTAGTGGATCAAAACAAAATATATTTTCAGTATTATTCATATCCGGCCTGAGACCCAAATCAGTTAAAAATAGAATTGTAAGTACAAGACTAGGGTTTTTCTTTTGTATGAGGTATTCTTGGAAGTTGAGGGAAAACTGGTACGCGAGAACAATGACAATTACGATGTCATTACTCTAGTGAAATTTGTTAACAATGGTATCAGGGTGTTGTTTAAAAGTGCGCGTTATTTCATCAATAGAAAAGAAATCGAATAAATTGTTTTGGGACAATGTTGACATGGTCACAACAACTCGCCAAGTACAGCAATGATTACACAAAAACAGGTTGCCCAACAATGATGTTCATCAAATATGCCACTGATTATGCTGATCATAGACCGAATATAATCGGACGACCTCAAAATAAACCGGCAACGCTGTAGCAGATGCAATCATTCGTTTCTTAATCCTAATTTCAAGTTTGGATTTGCACAGCGTGTATCACAACACATTTGAACTTCGTTATGATTTTCGTGTGCAATTATTCTCAGTCACATTTTGGGGTTTTAAAGATGTTAGCAAGGTTATATTTGGAACTAAACACAGTCACTTTGTTTCGTAAAAAAATAACTTCAATGCTGCAGTCTCGCATGATGCATGTTGCTCTGCTTGCAAAGTTGTATTATAAACGTTAATGATCTGGATGCATGTGTTATCTCATTCACTGACTAGAGTATAACGTTTGTTATCGTTTATGCAGTAGGGAACCACTTCAATGTAATCTTATCTAGCTCATACCGTAGACTCATCAACTGCTGTTACGGGACAGTTTGTAAATAAATACTTAGGATGACTTTACTGCACCAAAATGTCTTTTAGCATTTAAGCTTACAGCGCGGCATGGTAACCAGGCACAGAATAAAACGATATTTGACAACTTAGAATTGATAGAGATCTCTTTGCGGCTAAACGGCCATCAAGAACCCTCTGAAGAAATTCAGCTTTGCCATGCAAACGCCACTACTCATGTCATAATTTGTGGTCATACATGGACTGGCATCGAAACATTGACACAAGTCTGCAAACAAGATGTTTGTACGTTGTTAGCTGGAGGTGGTTTTTGATGTCATACTGTAATGCTTTCTGACAAAACACTATTGTTGGAAAGTCCCATAGATATTTCAAGTTGGTAATTATTAAAAAAAGTTGAATATTCCAATATTTCAGTAACGATCATTCTTATAGCAGAAAAATATTTCTTGAAAAAAAATCCGAACAAAGCCTTATCGATATTTTACTACATTAAAAAATAGACTACCGCTTTTTTCAATGTAGTATCATGACACCATCATTGCCAGGATAAAACCATAACTATCCCGGACTATTTCAAAATTTAACTTTATTTTGAAAAGAAAGTAATTATCGAAATATCAAATTATCAATTCGTTAATACGATACTGTCAACATCTTTAAATCGTTATATATAATTTAGGAATAAAGTGTTGTGTTTTTTCTGTTTGTTCCGTTCGGCTGTTCCTCATTTGGTAATATAATTTAGTTCTCTCAAAAGTTTCAAACGTTCCCGCGATTTTAAGTTGACTTAATTTTTAAGTTATTTTTTTTCATGCTTCTGTGTAAATTGTTTATGTAATTTATATGATGTTCTTAAAAGTTCTTGCCTGATATTTCACTAATTCACAAAGAAGTGCGTTGGAAGAATTATATACACGTGTTCCCAGTAGATCTAACGGCACAAGGACAATATGCGATTAGCTGCCATTCCAGGTTGACCTACCTGGACGTGCAAATGACTGTAGTTCAGGCTCCTGCTTCCTTAGTCAATAATTACATGGTTACTGTAATTAGATGTGATAGGTTTGATTTGGTTTTCTGGGTTTAGCGCCATTTTGAGACACCTGATAGGATATATATGATGCAAGTATATTTGGTGGAGGAAGAACCTGGAAAAATCACTGGCCATTCGCAGATCATTAGTCTGCGAGCTAAGCCGTAAGACTAATATATAGCCGTATAGTCTGCTGATAGAGGTAATCTCTGACCTCGAGGGGCTAATCTAATGATGTATTCCCGTATAATGTGACGAAAGATTTAGGTTGCTTTTTTATATTTTTATAAGGTGAGATAGTCTGGAAAAGACATTACAACCCAAACAGAGTGGGAAGGAAAGGCACAGTTTAGAACAAAAGGAAAGACACCAAGAATTATTGGATCGAAATAAAGTGGAACGGAAGACGTACTGTTACAAAGGAGGAGAAAGTACAGTCTTAGAAGACCTGTGGAATGGAATCAGTCAACAGGTTATGCATTGATGCAAGGCAGATTTATTCGATATACTCGGACTCGTAAATGATGATTTTGATTCTGTCTTAAACAGAATCGGCTAATCTTATAATGTCATTGTATTTTTTAAATTTCTTAATTCGTTAATACGTAAAGAAAAAAGTGTATCTTTCGAACTGTAACTTTCATATTATTTACTTTTGTAAATTTTTATTGTTTGAAATTTTATTCAATTTTTTCTTTATTTGTAACGGGGGCTCAACTTATTTGTTTTATATATTAGCTCAGATTACTTCTTTATTACATTCATAAATTCCTACTTTGTAGTAGCTTTAATCGATACTGGGCAAATTACATCGTTGGAGGTCACTCCTGGATACGAAGACAAAACCAGTAAACCCGCCACAAATAAGTTGAAGAGGGATTTGCCACAATCTGTAGAGCGTCACCTGTATGAAAAAGCCCGTCTTTTATAATTAAAATCGGACTCAGACTTAACAACATCCCATGAAAGTACAGCAAAAATTGACTTCTCAGCTCCGCACCGTTTTTGTAAGTACTGGCTGAAATTAAATCTAAGGTGTGCACACTATTAACAAAAAAGCTAAGCAAAATGCACAAAACTGTCATTCAAGGGCAAAAAAAAAGTTAGAACGTAAAACAACAACACGACAAGACTTCCTAACTGGGGTATTAACAAATCGCAGTAACCGTAAGTTAATCGTGTATTTATTTGCTATTTTCATACTCATACTGCATCAGAAACTATTTAATTTTGAGAGAGAGAGAGAGAGAGAGAGAGAGAGAGAGAGAGAGAGAGAGAGAGAGAGAGAGAGAGAGAGAGAGAGAGAGAGAGAGAGAGAGAATGTTTTCAGTCTTTGTTATACCTGTGTAATATTACATGGTTACACCGGAGTAATAGAATTGTATTTAAGTACAGTTACAAATTAAAATCGTCAAAAGGTACCAGGCAGTAGTGTGATCCCTATCGTGAGCTTTCTTAATTGCTATCATTCAGTGGTGTGCAGAGTTCATGTTGACATTGAACAGTTCTGTCAAAGGACATAAATCTGAATTAAAATTATAAATATTGTATTTGAAATTTGAGTAGTTTCTGGTTAATAGTTTCAAAGAATGCATTTAAAAATCAACAGTATATGAAACTATTAGACATGTCGTGTAGGCAAGTGCTTAGAAATACACGCAAATAATTAGTGAGATCACGTGAACAAGTATGCATACTGAAAATTTTTATATGACAAAAGAAGAACATGGCTATGTCAATTATCATTGCACGTGTCTTTGCATGAAAAAAAAGTCAATCATATATTTCAAACATGTGAATTTAATGTACTAGATATTAAAAGAAAATACACAGTTTATCATGAGTTAAATAGTGATAGAGTTTACGTTTAAAAGCTCGTTTATACTTACTGCTATTTCTTTCTCACCATCTGGTACGTCAGTCTGATCCACGAGTAAAGTAGAATTCACCTTGGTAATTAATAAGCACATCAATGCAAACACTGTTAGCCTCACATTTCGACACCAGAGAAATAATTTCATCGTTCTTATTCCTTAATCCGTACATATCAAACTACCGGGAAATGAGTAGATCACTCAGAGCTAGTATTATGTTTCCAAAACATATAAAGAAAAGAAAGACACAAAACAGATAGGAAATTAATCCAAATAGAAAGAAAATTTCAGGTCACATTGACAACCATTTTGGTGCTATACTCAGCAACTAGCACTACATAGCAAGCTACTTATCTCTGGATTGACCAAAATCTAAGAAACTGATCAAAAGGATGATCTTAAACCATGATGCGATTGACGGACGGACAAATATGGGAACGAACAGACAAAGAAAATATTGTCTCTTCCACATTTGTGGCATTACAGAAAAAAATGCTGTCACAATAATTAATAAATAACTATTCGCAAGAACTCAGTGTGCAGAAATTTAGTTATGTTTATGCAAATAAATAAATGTTGTAATTAATAACAAGAAAATATACATTTATAGGCTGATCTTAAAATTTTGGTATTATGTGCTCGGTCTACAGGCAGATCATTATAAAATAATGAGCGTGTGTGATGTGGGAATTATAGAACTGACGACAATACTGGTGTATAAGTCGAGTTCAACCGCAATCAACGTAGACCCTGTCCTGCCGTCGCATAATGCACCTATAGATCAAAGTTTATCTTGTGTTTACTACTGAGTAGTCCTAATAAACTGACAACGAGAGATCTACCAGGTCACTATGCAGATTGTATTTGCAACCGTCTTATATAGAATAAGGTAGTACCTAATATTCCAGATGTTTATCGTTTTCACGATATTTTCCTTCACTTGAATCCACAGTTTGTAATATTATATTTTCAATAAAAACGATATTTTGAAAAAAATAATAAAAAAGTTGAAAACATTTAAAGTTTAATAATATAATTTTTATCATGAAAAAATTCAAATCTTTTTGGATTATATGTCGGCAACAATAACGAACATTAATTTACTGCTGGGAAATATATGTGTATGTTGTCAGTATATTTAGGGAATATGTAATTCGGGATTAAAAGAATTGAATATATAATTTGGTATTAAATAAAGAAGTGAATAAATACTTCTATATTAAATAAAGAAGGGGATACATAATTAAGTATTAAATAAAAAAAGAGACTTAGCAGAAAGGTTGCAAGACAAAAGTGAATGACTGACAAACATGACAAATAAATCATCATGTTTGAAGCAATTTGAAATATGCTGTGCAATCTCTCGAAATGTACACGCATTCTGTCCCTTTGATCAACTGTCGTGGCATGTAATGTGTTTTATATATATATATATATATATATATATATATATATATAAATATATATATATATATATATATATATATATATATATATATATATATATATATACGAAATAAATGTATTTCCTACCTGTATCTTCTTCACCCAACATTTAATTAATTAATTAAAAATTGGTGTGGTGGGGAGGGATGGAAGGCTGTGGGTGAGAGAAAGTCCTCATTATGGAGGATGGTTTTCTGAGAACATAATTATTAAGAATTAATAAAAACAACGGAAAAAGTAAAATTTGACTCGGTGGTGTAAATAGACATTCATTTTAAGCTGAACACATTTAAAGTATAAGAGAACCCTATACTATGTAAGTGAATATTTTGTGTCGCACTACTGTATGGCTTACACGTTTAGCTCCGTTCTCTTTATCAATAGAGAAGGTTTAAGCCAATCAGTGAAAAATGCTCAGTGAATTGGCTTACCCGCTGAGTTATTAC